>OX387426.1:18554533-19109476 GCA_947563755.1 Lochmaea crataegi
CTAAATGTCGGCAACACATTATTCAATTTCTCAAAAAATAAGTCGCGTTTTCTTAGCATGATATGGAAATAAACGTCATGTCATTTATGCTGTCAATTTTTGTAACAAAATATAGTATATTCTACAGTGGCGGTAGGCTATGTGAATCACTCTCATAAAAATATAAATAACAACGCTTTACGAATATGGGAAGCGATTACCAATTATCAAACTTCATCTTCTAATGTACCGTGCAGTACTACAGTTATAGATCACCGCTCATCACCCTTAAGTAATAAGGCACCAACGACTTACAATAATTGTTCAATTGTTATAAACAACGATTATAATAAAGTTTAAATAATTGCGATTTCCTTTATTTCCTAGAAGAAAATAGATGGGCGTAGAAAAAGTATAGTACGTTACACGAGTTGTAATCCCATTACGCACTCGTGAAATTTACTAGCTTTTTCACTCCGTGCGTAATGGGTTACTTACAATTCTTGTTACGTAATATACTATTATTGCTGATTTCTGGCGCGCTATTCCCTTTTTTGGGCCACCTGAACGTTCAATAGCGTCGCTCATGTTGATACACAACGGCACTCAGTAAACCACTTCTTAACCATTGAAACTGGTGAGCCTTTTCTTGGCTTCCGTGATGGTTTTTTACGCAAAAAATAATGCTTAATCTTCGAATAAAATTCACTATTTTCCATTTTGGTTCAAATTCACGAGGTTATCTGCTTCCAATGACTGTCAAACACAAACCAAATGATGCTGCTCGCTGAAATTTTGACATTTCTCTAAAAATAGATGGAAGTTGAAGGGAATACTGTTGCATTTGAAGTTACTGCAAAATATCCATGACTTATCATAATAACCATGTAATAAAACAATGTTATTTTCAGATAGAATTATTACAGTTTCCTGCAAAATTGTCGTATTTAGTAAAGCGTGTTACCAACAGATATAAAAGAATATATATTATTCTACGCTTCACAACTAAGTTTTGAAAAATATTGGATGTGTCGCTATTATCGCAACTAAAACATTTCCGTAACTGGAAGATATGTATAGTTGTTGATTATAGTCTCATTTCAGTCCGGGATTAACTCTCGAACGATAACATATACCTTGTACTGATGAGGCGCAGTACGCCGAAACCGGTCTACAAGTTATGTTGTCCTTTCTAGTTGCAAACCAGAATGGTTGGTTTAAATCTTGTAGATTTACCAACCCCGTTTGACTTAGAAGTGTAATTCAATGTCTGTCGGGGCATGTAGCCCGGGAAGTAGTTGTTTCTTCTTCGTTGAATGGTCACTGTTTTTGAAAAATATTTTTCAAAACTTAGTTGTGAAGCGTAGAATAATATATATTCTTTGATATCTGCTAATGTTATTTTCATTATCCTACAAATTACTTAATTACATTATTTTTGAATCGAATTTGTTATGTCTGATTGTACTATGTTGAAAAATCTAGAGGTATATATTTTTCATTATTTATATCGAAAGTAAATAAATATCTAAATTTGAGTATGTTGATAAGGAAATATAAATTTTATTTGTCAATAACAAGACCACTGACCATAGAAAAATAATAAGAGGGGCTTTAAAACATATGGAAGGAGCATGAACAACGTTCCAGCTGCAACCTGTAGCTCATGGCGCTTCAAAGCAACTAACCGAACTAACAAATCCCTCCTCCCACTACGAAACTTGTAATTTTTGATATTATTTAAATTTGAGGTTGATCGTTGCCATTTTTAAATTTATTTATTTTTATTTGATCGACTATTTGGCCTCACTGTAAAGTACTCAATTATTTTTATCACTATAATAGATTAATGTGATTTAAGATGTAGGGTTTTAAATAAATAAAAATAAAGTGAATAGGGAATTGGGGATTTTTACCTGGAAATAATTCCGGAAGTTTTGAAATTTTGCAAGATGGCGCCCAAAAATAGTTTTTTCCATTAATCTCCAAAACTGTGAGTTTTTCGAAAAAATATGTTGAGAGAAAAATTGAAGAGGGAGAAATTTCCTATAAGAAATATTCTCAGCATATTTTTGCTAAAGTAAACCGTTAAGGCACAAATACCCTTGTTTGCGAATTTCGGAAATAATATGTGTAGTAGGGGTCCCCAAATCTAATATTTTAGGACTAAATATTTATCACGAAGTGAAGTGAAGCAGTGGCATATCTTTTATTCAATTAATCGATTAATTCATTAATTAATCCATGTTAACAATTTATGATTAATTAATTTCGAGTTAAAATGCTGTACTTGTTTCCACACCCCCCAAGAGGTAAAGTAGGTACACGGCGCGGTTTTTTTAACGTAGTTTCCCCTATAGGCATAATCCACTTAGGTACTAAAATTATCTTTGGCAAAGGCCAGACGGACCTGGCTCGTTGATTTCAATATGTTCAACGGGAAAAATGGTTACCTCAGCTTCAGAATCGATGTCAATTTCCTTCAACTTGTCGGATTCTCCTTCTGCAGTGCAAAAAATCATCAACCAGCGAATGGAGGTCTTCTTCATCGGATTCTTCCAGTGTCACTTGGCTGATATTTTCACAAGTCTTCCCATTGCAGACACCGCAAATCATTGAACATCTCAATCCTGCATCCGCATGTTCTACCACAAGCCGCCTTGCACTTACAAGATAAAAAAGCAAGTGGTGCTTTGGAAGCAGGATCTTTTAAAGTAGTTACTGGAGTGAGGACAGTTTGTGTTTTATTCCAACCCCATTCTTCAACTACTTTCGGATAGCCACTCCATAGTTGAACCTGATAGTATGTTCTCAATGAATGCTGTCGTGCAGCTGCGTTTGTAAGGTGGTAAGGACGCTAAATTAAATTTACTTTTTGTTACCGACTTCACTGGTACACTGGTATCGATTGATAGATTGATATTTGTGTCTTTAGATCCATAGAGTGCAAGGAGAAATTTCCCACCGGCAAAGGCAACTTGATCAGCGGTGGCATGTTTATTTTTAAAAACTTGACTATGATCTTGTAACTCTTCATGTTTTTCTAATGTTGTTAAAAACTTCATCATTCCTTGGTTAAAATAGGCCGACGTCGTATCACACCCACTAATTGCGTGAAGGAACAAGATGTTATCCTTCACTACTTCGGTTCCTTTGAAACTTTGCGACGAATAAATATTTTCGGCCGTTTTTCCCCTCCCAGGCTTTAGGAGGTAAACATTATCATGAGTCTTGCACAGTGCTGTCAACAGAACAATGAGGTCGACATCCTCCCCAACAACAATGGTGTATTCTTATGAAGATGACATCTAGATAGCTGTATTTATTATCAGCCTGAATTACGGTGAACTGCGCTTCTTCAAATTTCCGTTTCAAGATGGATATAAAGCGATATTTGTTGACATCATTTGACAGCTGCACCTATGCTAGGAATGTGCCGGTTAGTCATCAAGATATAGATATAACGAGAATCCAATTGAATAGCCCGTTTTATTATAAAAGATAAATGTATACGCATATATGGAGATAGTTAGGGGCAGTTTATAGAAATTAACAGAATATGTTGTCATTCAATCAGCTCTTGAACTCACTTTAGCAAACATATGCTAGGAGTTTTTCTTGTAGGAAATTTCTTCCTATTCAATTTTGCTCTCAACATATTTTTTCGAAAAACGCACAGTTCTGGAGATAAATGGAAAAAACTATTTTTGGGCGCCATCTTGACAAGATGGCGGCGCCAGCGGCAAGTCTCGGATTGTGCATTTTGTGAAGTTTAGTTCTGGACATCCAAACTTACAAACCTGCAAAGTTTCAAAACTTCCGGACTTATTTCCAGGTAACCCCTATTTTTGATCCCCAATGACTGGCTTAAAAGGTAATCAAAACTTGTGCTTGTGCTGCTAACCAATATTATAGAACCTCAGCACACATTTACAATGTTCAAGGAGTATAGTGATACCAAAAATAGATTAACTTATGTTACTAAAGATGTCATAAATAGGTACAATAATAATATGCGAGTCTAAATAACAAAATACCGTAAAATGGGGCGACTTTGATCATTTTAAACTTAATTTTGTCAATATCTGGTTTGTTTTTTTACGCAGTTTAAATTAAAAAATGGCTAATGACAGACTTATATAAGTAAAGTATGAACATTTTCTTAAAAAATAGAAATTTAAAAAAATTTAAAATAAAAAAAATAAAAAGGTGGCGATCAACTTCATACGCGATCTTGAAATACTTTTAAAATGCACGTACAAAGTGATCATACTCGCTCCTTTCGAATATCGGCGTTGTAGTTCTTTTTATATAGCACATTTTGTTTTGGGGGCGACTTTGATAGACATGACTTACATTATTAATAAAAATAAAATACACCGAATTACAAAAGACACAAAACCACATTTACAAAAATAAAAACAAATACTTAACAGTAGAACTAAAACGTATTTAAAACTTCTTGCACATCAACTTTTTTCTCAAATTTTATCTCAGAGGTTCAATCAACACTTATAGCCAACGACTGTATATTCAGTTTCTGAAAACTGTTCTTAAATTTTACACAGATATTTGAATTGTATGGAACCCCTTTTCCCTGCATATATTCTAGCCCATCTACAACTGAACCATCGGCATCGGTAAAAATATTTTCTGGCTCTGGCATGTCAAAAGCTTCCTCGGCTTCATCTGAACTGATGCTATCAATTGTAGCAATACTTTTTCCCGGCTCTATATGGATGCGTTTTCTTTTTCGTTGAATTCTTTGAGAGTTTTGGCCGCCAAAACGATTTTCCCGTGGTAATTCTGAAAAAGCATCTTCAATGATAGGCCTTGGATTGTTAGAGTTTTCGTTCTCTGGTGTACCTGGAATGTTCTCGAGGACTTTTCTGGGGTTGAATGGGAGTATACCACATGCGTAGAAACCGTTAATCAGCTTTATTACAGAATCTTGTTGATCTCCTAGCTTAATATTGGTTTGTGGCGGAGCTTGGTCCATTTTTTGTAGAGCACGCTTTAACAGTGATGGAAAAATATCCTTTGTTTTTCTTAAATTTTGTTACAACTCGTCCGCATTTGTCCAAATAGACCTTACATCTAGAAGATTAAGTATGAATCCCCAATCGGCACATTTAATAGCCGTATTTATAATGGCTATTTATTCTTTCACCCGCATCACGTGTATGTTTGCCATGAAATTTGTTGTGTAAAATTCCAAATGGAATTTTGTATGGGGTGGTCGCAGTTCTTATTGACAATTGCCGATCAGCGATTTTTTTCTTCCTCAAGTTGCTGGTCTGTGTAATTTTTGTAATTCCGAGTGCCAAGTAACTTTTTATAATTTCCTACCATCTGAAACAAAACAAAATTTATAAAAATAAAAATACGTCATAGAAAAAACTCTAGAGTCAAGTAAGGGGCGAGTTTGATCGCATATCAAAGTCGTCCCTTCCAAATGATCAAAGTGGCCCCTCCGAGTAATATAACGATTTTTGTGCACGTATTGTGCAATTGTATACATAATCCAAATGGATGCTTAATACAGAATATGTATTGAAAACTTATTTGAAAATTACACTTACCTTAGTGCATCCAAAATTATAAGCACTTAAAAAAATTTAGAATATGGCAATGTCTTATTTCCCAGTAATTTTTGATCGTTTTTCTTTGAAATAAAATCTCCCCGTGTTAATCACTACTTGCATAAGCGTGCAACTGCCGAATGCAAGGTCAAACGAAGTTTTAAAATAAATGGCGGCCTAACGACAACATTTTTCTTTTCGTTTTCGGGTAGGGGCAGCTATCAAATTCGCCCCTCAAACTCAAAGTCGCCCCATATTACGGTAATCCTTATTTTTTGTTTTATATTTGAAAAGATATATCACATTGTGAATAAATTTTCAATCCTGGTACTTACCGATTACAAATTGGGCAATCCCACAGCGCATAATATATTCCCAACATTACAGGAAGCTGATAGAAGTGTTGGACTTTTAATCGATATATTATTGAAAATGTCGTCAGTGTAGTGAAAACCTTAGAGGTTTATCGTGTATGTTCGAGCTGTACAATATTTGCATTGAATATAATAATTATTAATAATTTATGCTGAGTAAGGGGTCAAGACTCGTTGAAAGAAAACGCGTTGGAAAAAAAAGCAAATAGTACCTCTCAAACATGCATAATTCTCATTAAAAAAATTTTGAAAGTTTGAAATTGCGGAAATCAGTTACAAAAAAAATGCTTTAATGCCGTTTCTAAATAAAAATAATATCACATTATGATTTCTTTTTTGTGCCGCAAATGTTTAAATATATTTTTTTCATTTCTAATGAGGTGCTATGCCCATTTGCACCATTCAATTCAAGATAGTCTTAAAAAAAGTAATCTTAAAAATAATAGTGCGTTGGCCGCTGACTAAGTAACCCTTAAACTAGTTGAGAAGACTAGTTAAGTTTAATACATAAAAAGTTTCAAAAGTTATAAAAAAATAAAGATGAAAAAAGTATTTCGTTTTTTGGCAAATATCTCGGAAAGTATTAACATCTTAGAGATAAAAAAAAGATTCTTAAAAAGGAGGAAATGTCAAATAAAAAAGTCGTAACTCTATTATTTATGATTTTATTTCAATGTAAAAATTTTGGTAAATTCTGAACACAAATTCTTAAAGTTAATTTTTCAACAATCCGTCAATTGTTAATTAACAAAATTTTCTCGAACTTTCTTCTTTATTGTAATCCAAAAAAATATTTAGATAATTGTAGTGAAAATTTCATACCTCTACTTTTTAACCAATAAGATGCCTTAATTTTGACTAGTTACCATGGCAACTAAAAAAATTTCCGAAATTTTTTTCGAGGCGCTAGGATATTTAAAGGGAAATTTTTTGACAGTTGAAAAAGTAAACATATGATCTACAACCATTAAATAATGTAGATATACCTGTGAATAATGCAAAATTCTTCTATATTTCTTTTTCCATAGGAGCAACGTGCCTCATTATTTATTCAAACGTACTATAAATATAGGGTGAGTCTAAAACAGGTCGGTTTTACCAAAATTAAATCGACACGTCCGGTATCGCCTCAAATACAATAGGGTCGTAAAATTCGGCACAATAGTTAAGGATTCATTAATATGATAAGCCGGTGGCCAGTTTCGTGCAGTCAGTTTAAGGGTTTTGCCCACTGGGGATGGGTCTTACAATTTTTTTTATTATGTTAAATAATTTTGTATTCGGATAAATTTATATATTTGGATTTTTTCTATTAGATAAAAGAATAAAGGAATAGGCTGAAGTATGGTTGGTAGGTACTTAATAAATTACAAAAAAGAGTCCTAAAGATCTAAAAGTTATATAGAAAGCCGAAGATCAAAAACATAATAATTATTTAAAAAAAGTCACAAACAAATATTCAATATTTTGCTTCATCACAAAGGAGCAATATAGAAAATTGTGAAAAATTAAGAAGTTAAGAAAATGTAACGACAATGGTTTTTTGCCGTTTTATGGCTATCGATCCTTTCTTGTGCTCCTTTACAATATATAAGAATTTTACAACTTTTGTCACAACATTCTACAAACCGTTCCTATACACTTGATTTTGATTTTTTCCATTTTTTTTTCCAAATTATGGTGTGAAATTTACTTACCGAATACCACGCAAGCTTAAATTATTCCTTTTTTTTCGGGCCGAGATGGGAAACTCATGTTCGAATGGGTCCAGGACCCAAACAGTGTTGGACTCATCCTCAAGGGGATGCCTACCAACCAAACTCGCCGTTACCCCCGCCTCGGAATTACTACCCTAGCATACTTCGAGACGGTCGGCGGTCCCTCGCACACTCTCCGCTCACACCGTCGTCTTCTCCCTAACTTTCACTCCCACCTCTCATGCCGTATCGAGTCGTTCTCTCCCCCTAACCATGCTCTCTACTACCCCACTTACCTCCATCCATTCCTCCTCCCCCCTCAACATTATCTCCACCATGTTCTCCCAATACCTCCCCTAGTTTCCTCTCCAACTTCTTCAGCACTTCCTCGTTCCTCCAGCATCTAAACACATGCCCGACATCATCTTCCACTTCACACCTCTCGCACACTCCAGTCTCTCTTTTTCCAATCTTGTGGAGGTACCCTACTCTCGACCCATGTCCAGTGAACACCTGTGTCAAGAAGTGGTTCACCTCCCCGAATTTCCGGTCCATCCAATCTCTCCTATTCCCAATCGCTCCTTTTAATGTATTTTAAATCATTCTGGTATAAAATTTTCTTACCGAATCCCCCACGTGCTTGAATTAATTGCGGGAAATTTGTCTCGTATAGGAATTTTCAAAGGAAATTCATGTAGGTACTCAAAAAATTTCCGACAATAATTCAAGCACTAGATAAAAATGTCTTGCTTCGTACTTTAGTATATTTTAAAAAGATTCTGCCATCAAACCGTTCAATAACCAAGATATTTGTCGAATAAAAATTTCCATACGGATCCATCGACCTATCTCTCTATTAGAATAAAAAAATGCTATTCATATTTTAAAACATCGCCAGATTGGCGCTCTACCCAACTCTTAATGAAAATTCATTTCCATGATATAGGTATTTTACAAAAAATAAAAAATTTAGATTCGTCATTCTCAAGCTGCATTCAAAGTTACAGCTTGCTATTTTCCTTCGATCATATGGGATTTAACACGATAGTCTCTAGAAGTTCATTTTCCATTGTAAATTAGATACTTCACTACAAAAATGCTTTTTTCTAAAGTCGACAAATGCCGAGGATTGTTACTTTACGCTCTAGCGCAAAAAATGAATCTTTTTCGCTCGCTTATTTAATCAAACCACGCCCTCCGAATTAACTCAATTGGTGAATATTTATGGAACTTCGACTATTGACTGATATTCTGATTCGAATTCTGACAAGTCTGAACAAGTCAGTAGTAGGGATGTGAGATTAATGGAAAAGAATCGATTAAATAAAAACCGATTTTTCTTTATTCAAAATTTTAAATAAAAGATTTTAATAAAAAATAAATCGATTTCTGCGAAAAAAAAAATTTTTGTATTATTTTAAAAAGTACATGATTTTCATATTCCGATAATAAACCTATGACAAAAATTTTGAAATATGGTCAAAAATTGTCAAAAATTGTCAAAAATTGTCAAAAATTGTCAAAAATTGTCAAAAATTGTCAAAAATTGTCAAAAATTGTCAAAAATTGTCAAAAATTGTCAAAAATTGTCAAAAATTGTCAAAAATTGTCAAAAATTGTCAAAAATTGTCAAAAATTGTCAAAAATTGTCAAAAATTGTCAAAAATTGTCAAAAATTGTCAAAAATTGTCAAAAACTGTTAAAAATGGACAATTTTTGTCAAAAATGGTCAATAATTGTCAAAAATTGTCAAAAACTGTCAAAAATTGTTAAAATTTTGAAAAATTGTCAAAATTTTGAAAAATTGTTAAAATTTTGAAAAATGGTCGGTAATTGTCAAAAACTATCAAAAATGGACAATAATTTTGAAAAATGGTCAAAAATTCTGAATTTTTTTAAAATTTTTGAAAAATTGTCAAAAATGGCCAATAAATGTTAAAAACTATCAAAAATGGACAATTATTGTTGAAAATTGTCAAATTTTTGAAAAATAGTTGATAATTGTCATAAATTGTTAGTTTTTGAAAAATTGTCCAAAATTTTGAAATATGGTCAATAATTGTCAAAAATGTTCAAAAATTTGGAAAAATGGTCCATAATTGTCAATAATTATCAAAAATGGTCTAAAATTTTGAAAAATTGTCAAAAATGGTCAACAACTATCAAAAATGTTTAAAAATTGTCAATTATTGTTAAAAACTGTTAAAAATAGACAATTATTGTCTAAAACTGTCAAAAATGGTTAAGAATTGTCATCATTTTGAAAAATCGTGAAAAATTATCAAAAATTTGGAAAAATGGTCACTAATTTTGAAAAACAGTCAAAATGGTCAATAATGGTCAAAAATGGTCAATAATGGTCAAAAATGGTCAATAATTGTTAAAATTTTGAAAAATGGTCAATAATTGTCAAAATTTTGAGAAATGGTCAATAATCGTCAAAAGTTGTCAAAATTTAAAAAAATAGTCAATAAATAATACGAGCCGTTTCCGAAAATAGATTTAAACACGTAATTTATAAAATCGATTTACCAAAAATCGATTAATATTACTATAAAAATCATTAACTAAAAATCGATTATAAGAAAATAATAATCGGTTTATATAAAAATCGATTTTTTTTGAGTTTAAAGGAAAAGAATCGATTAAATAAAAATCGATTTTTCTTTATTAAAAATTAATCGATTTGTCAAAAATCGATTTTAATAAAAAATAAATCGATTTTTGCGAGAAAATCGAAATAAATTTTTTGTATTATTTTAAAAAGTACATTCTTTTTATATTACGATAATAAACCTAAGAGATCCATTCATTAACAATTTATCAGATCAAAAATCAAATAAAATTATATGAAAATTGTCAAAAATTTTAAAATATCGTCAAAAATGGTAAAAAATTGTCAATTATTGTCAAAAACTGTGAAAAACTGTCAAAAATGGTCAAAAATTGTCAAAAATTGTCAAAAATTGTCAAAAATTGTCAAAAATTTATGAAATTTTGAAAAATGGTCGATAATTGTCAAAAATTTTGAAAAATGGTCAAAAATGGCCAATAATTCGAAAATGGTCGATAATTGCCGAAAACTTTTTAAAAAATTTGAAAAATGGTCATTAATATAAAAAAAAATTTAAAAATGGTCAGAAATTTTCAAAAATTGTCGAAAACTATCAAAAATGGTCAAAAACTGCAAAAAATGGACAATTATTGTTAAAATTGGTCAAAAATTGTTAATGAACGCTGTTTACACTACCACGACACCAACACTAACACTTTACACTATCTTACGCGCGTTTCGATAACCAAGTTATCTTCTTCAGAGACTGAAGGTAAACCAACAATAGGGTGCTTCGTCATCCATATATACTAATCTTTTATCGCGCCAAACTAGTTAATCCGCGGGAACAAACCATTCTGGTGCGAAAAAAAAAATAATGTTACAATTGTTTTTTTCCTAATAGACTATACAACGGACTATAAGGTATAGGTCCTTTGTCTTTATTCAAACTATTATTACATTTCACTATTTCTATGTTTTCAAATGCATCCAACATTCTATTGTTAGATACATTTTTTAACAATTTTACACTATCTAAACCTAAACCTAAACCAACGGTTCCAGAATTCCCAACTTAAAAGTTGTTAAAATTTTGAAAAATGGTCGATAATTGTCAAAAACTAACAAAAATGGACAATAATTTTGAAAAATGGTCAAAAATTCTGAATTTTTTTAAAATTTTTTGAAAAATTGTCAAAAATGGCCAATAAATGTCAAAAACTATCAAAAACTGTCAAAAATGGACAATTATTGTTGAAAATTGTCAAATTTTTGAAAAATAGTTGATAATTGTGATAAATTGTTAGTTTTTGAAAAATTGTCGAAAATTTTGAAATATTGTCAAAAATGGGCAATAATTTGCAAAAATGCTCAAAAATTTGGAAAAAAGGTCCATAACTGTCAGTAATTATCAAAAATGTTCAATAATTTTGAAAAATGGTCTAAAATTTTGTAAAATTGTCAAAAATAGTCAAAAACTATCAAAAATGGTTAAAAACTGTCAATTATTGTTAAAAACTTGAAAATGGACAGTTATTGTCAAAAATGGTTAAAAATTGTCAAAAATTTGGAAAAATGGTCACTAATTTTGAAAAACAGTCAAACTGGTCAATAATTGTCAAAAATGGTTGAGTTGTCAAAATTTTGAAAAATAGTCAATAAATAATAAAGAGCCGTTTCCGAAAATCGATTTACTAAAAATCGATTAATATTACTATAAAAATCGATAGCTAAAAATCGATTAATATTACTATAAAAATCGATAGCTAAAAATCGATTATAAGAAAATAATAATCGATTTATATAAAAATCGATTATTTTTTAACATCCCTAGTCAGTAGATCTTTTTAAGGTTAATCATGATGAATAGCGAAAATGACAATTATTCTAGCACTCCTATTATAACCTAAGATAATATAAAAAACTGTTTTAATTATTAAAAGGGCGGCTGTAGAAAAAATTATGTGTTTTTCGAGCATAAAGTAAAATTGCCGCTTTCGAAAGATCTGTTACCTACTTTACGCTCTAAATACCTACACAAATAAAACTATTTTTGGCTGGCGCTGTTTATGAAACAAAGGAAACTGTTAAAACTCGAGAAATTCCAAGAAAGTGCATACTTGTACGATTCTTACCATTTCACTGTAAATATTTTTAATTCTACGCATACCGCAAGTAATTACTATATCAATAGGTTCAAGGATAAATATAATTATTAATTCTCGCTATATTGATATTTACTGCGAGAATGTCGACGTACCTATAATAATTTCTTTAATACCAATATTGAACAATTAAACAAAACGTGTATTTGCATATATTATGTTCTTACGCAACTCCTCCCTATTCTCGACAAACGCATGCGTCCTTAGACGCTGTTAACATGTACCTACGTCACCGTTTCAAAAGTTGTTTATATGAATACCAAACCAACGTTAACGAAGATAGTGCAATCATTATAACAAACTGATGTGCTGTTTGTTGGGAGGCCGGAAGAAAGTTCATGTGAAATGTGAAAACCAGACGTAACGTGCAAACGACACGCTTCTCCGCAGCGTAACACATAAAACATCTCAGTTCGGAAACGATCTACCGGTCAATATACCACGCGTGTTAATAATCAAAAAATTTTTATTTAATATTTCAGCAATATTTTGTTATGTGTTGAAAAGGATTTAAAGTTATGTCAGTGTCGTGTAGATCTTCAACTAAACTTCATTGGGACGAATTTAAGTTCGTTATATTGGCAGATGTGGAACGTTGAAGATGCTAATTGGAAATTATAAAATTGATTTGTGAAAGTGAGTTCTTTTTGTTATTACCTGCCAAAAATATTTTTCTGGTATTTTTTGATAGCTGGTTAATTTTTTTACAATTACCAAAATTTTCATGTTGATTGTATATCATTGTTTACCTACACAGATTTTAATAAATTTGATTACATATTTTAACATACATTTATAAAATCCGCTTATACAGGGTGAAACCTACAAATTTATTAAAAAATAAACAAACGATTATTCTTCTTCTTATTAAGATTCAACATCAGATGCTCGTGCTGTATTATGTACATTCCAAAGTTTAAATATTTGTTATCTGTTGCTGTGAATTAGCACAATTGCTTGAAAACAGTAGCATTATTTGAATTTATAATTTCAGCTTGTTCTAAGCGGCAACTGAAGAAGTCCTTGAGGTGATTTTTAATAATTTTTATTTCAAATATTCACGAAATTGTTGAATTAGATAAATAATCTTCTTAAAGTAGAGTTTCGTGTATGAGTTGAATTTTAAACTAATTATAATATTTTATTTATTTCACTAAATAGGGTTTTGAAGTAATTGATAATTTAAATGATGAAATAAAACATTTTAATTTGCTTAAATCTCCATTATAATTTGAACTAAAGTTCAATTTAAAATTAGTGACGCGTTTCGCTACACAGTAGCCTTATCAAACTAGTTTTAAATTGAACTTTAGTTCAAATTATAATGGAGATTTAAGCAAATTAAATTGTTTTATTTCATCATTTAGTATGGATCTTCATCAAGTAAAAGCCTCATCTATTCAAGTTTATAATTTACATTTTTCAATAGATCGCAACGCTCTTCTTTTTTTTTTTGGCTTTTCCGCTTGAGCCCGATTTTTCAGCTACAAATTGGCGTCCTTTTTAGGTTAAATATCGTAGTTTTGACTTCAACGAACCGCCACAAATTGAAAACAAGAAAATTTTAAATAAACACAATTACATCGCTAAGGGCTACTTGTATAAGCTATAGTTACCGATTGGTTATGTCTTATGTTTCGTTGTGACATAAAGTCGCGACATTTTATTTCATGAAAACACAAAAGCGACATGAATTCTAATGTCATAACATAAAATGTCGCAACTGCACGTTACGTGGAAACGAACCTTAAGACATAATTCATAGGTCAAATTTAATCTAATGGTAACTGCAGCTTATACAAGTGGCCCTAAATGTATTTTTGTATAAATGGTCTCCATCAACTCGCTCTCACTATAGACCGGTAGACCATGACACAAGTAGGCTTCATTATTTCAAATGGAAGCCATTTTCTTCATCGAGTTTCATGTGAAAAACAAGTAGGATAAGGCTATTCCCCAAGACCCAAACTTGATAATCTACTCTACAGTGGACATTGAAAATCTTAGAATTTTCACTAAACTAGAACAATTAACGAATGGATGCCGTGTACTTGGATGCATTTCTTGGGTATTACTTTTCATCCGAAAACAACATGGCATACAGATCCAAGTGATATTAAGGGTTGTTAAGCGAGGGTTGAAAATTGATAAAAAGGTGCAAAAAAAAAACTTTGTTATCTTAGTAGGTGTTGAAAACATTAGTGGCATACATTTTGCGGCGATACTTCCCAGATAGCACAAAGACATCCATGAGACGTCTTGAAGATATTTTTCTTAGACGTTTACTACGTCTTAAAGACGTCCATGTACGCCTCAGATACGTCTGAAAGATGTCCCTTATAGGCCGGATGTTGAAAATAACGACGTCTTTGAGATGTCTTCATAAGATCCATACAGACTTACAAAAGGCATGAAAAAAACGTAATGTGTATCTGGGTTTGGGGATACCTATCTATGGTAGTTGGTTGAAGTGATGTATTTAAATAAAAAGTACCTACTCTTATTTCTCATTTGTATATTGAACATTATTATTATCAATTTTACATTAATTTCAGTTGTGTTTATTTACAACACTATTATTTCTATCACTGGATCGCTTGAGCCACGTTTGTGTTGCTATTTCAGTATCTGTCCTATTTTGGGATATTTCGGCTTTTTCTGCAGCATCTAGAAATATAATCATCAATCATCAAATACTATGACGGAATTGAATTTTTTGCAACATACTTATTATAACTTTTGCCATATTATGTTTCGAGAAGCTTATCTTTGCTTTTCTTCCCAGCCAACTATATATCAGTGCCATTTCGTTTGTAATACTGGAAGAAAGAACCCTCTTCACAAAATTATAAGAATTCGTTCCACCAATTTTTGCAAAATCAAGAACCTGAAATAATTTAATAATCAACTCAACATGATGCATGATAGAAAATTTCACTTGTTTGGATTTTAATTTTTTGTAATTTTCATGTTCTTTTTGACTGAGATCTAAGCTTACTACAGTTAATGTGATCTGAGATAAAGTGATGAGAGTAAGCACCAAAAAGAACAACACACTTAAAGGAAAAGCGCGAATTGACGACGTATCCAAATTGAATTAACAAAACAAAGATTTAAAATATAAGACAGATTCGTATCAGCATCTAATGAAGCAATTCTTTCCCTAATCCCATAGATAACATTCACACAAAACCAAATAATATTAGATTGTTTTTAAAACTGAAACAAATCAAATATATTTCTTGATCCCCTCCACTTTATTTCCGACTCAAGTCTAACTGATACCCCCGCATAGCATATGCAGCATCGGTGAAGGGGGGGGGAAAAATCTCGAAGTGAGTAAATTAAAAAGAACGCGCACATTAGTGGCAAACTTTTTTTTTCTCAAGATTAAATTTTAAAGTACTGAAGGTATTAATTTAAAAACAGTAACAGTTATACTACCAATAGTTGTAAATCATCCTTGCTGTTTAGAATACTCTCCAAAGCAGCAATTTCATCCTCAGTGTTCAATGGGAATTTGATATTGATATGCTTGGTGTAAAATGTGTGCTCATTCTCAGGAATATTATTCTTATTCATGTTCTTATTTATTACCTTCACTTCAGATAATATAGCAATTGTGATTCCACGGATTATATGTATTTGTTCAGTGAGGGTCTTAAATCTCTTATCTGCAATGAATGAGTGCCTTCATTAGATAATATGGCCCCAATAACATCATAGGTCACTTGGTATATATGCAATATTTTAATATTTAAAATAATACCTGCCTTTTTTAATACAAGCCCTACAGGCTGGAGCGATATTTACTCTCTCAGCAACATTGAGGTCTACTTTAATTGGGTCCTCATTTTGATCTTCAATTCGTTCCTCAATCTGATTTTTGTGTAAATCTAAAACAAAAATAAAAGAGCAGTACTTATTAACGAATCTTACATGACACTGCATAAAATCCATATTAATGTAATCAAATAAATCAGTGTTTAAGAGGAATTCATAATGTATTGCTTGAGATCAAGCTTTTTGCAAGTTGTAAACCATCACTATTTATGCTCAGTTCTATCACTGCAAGATTTTTAAATTGATGTAATTTATGATCTAATTTATTTACTAGATTTTCCACACAATTCTGCAGACCAAAATGATAATAAATTCCTGGTTATACATTCTTAGTGTTTACTTCTCTTGGCTGTCCCTAACTAAGTTCTAGCATCTGAAGGCAAATCCTTGGGTATTGATGAGGTTTTCATAATATGCAATAGGTCATTAAGAGCAATATGAGTGATGTTGTGGTCTAATGTCCAATTGATTAATTCTATTTTGAGGTTATCTCCTTTATTATAATTATTTGATTCATCAAGAGGCACATGACAAGGCATATTATCTAAGAAATTATCTTGTACATTGTCATCTTCACTGTCACTAGAATCTGAGGCAATGTTGGATATTACATTATTGTCAGGCCTGATGGTTGTTTCACTTTCAGCGCAACATTGTAGTAGAACAATTTGACTAGTTTGTGAAGTAGGTACATCTATACTCGCATCAAGGCATATTCTTTTAGGACGCATATAATATTTATGAATACCTTTGGACCTTTTCATATTTTAAGTGAACAAATTCAATCAAGCAAATCGATCACAGAATAAGAAGCATTAGATTCGATGACTTACCTGATAAATTAACAATAATTAGACTTTAACATCATTGCATCATCAATGGAAACTAAACAACATGCTAATGCCACTTGTCACCAGAAACACGTCATAGAAACAGGGTTGCCAACCGAAAGTTCATAAAATCCTTATTATGTACCAACCCAAAAAAATCCACAGTCTTATTTTCACATCTATTGAGGTATTTTCATGATTATAATTGAAAAGTATATTATAGTACATAAACTGTCATTTTTTTAACATACACTTAGCTATTATTTTGTTAGTTGGCCAGTTAACCTCAAATATGGAATACGCTTTAGAAGATTATTACATAGAATACTATATTACTTTTATTTTATTTATATACACACTTACGATGTCTTCAAGACGTTTTTAGGATGTAAAAATCAGATATCTTTAAAATGAGTTAAGAAAGACATCTTTAAGACGTCTTATTCAGGGACTAAGAAGTTCAGACTAAGATAGGCTATAAAACGAACGTCTTCAAGACGTCTTGTGCTATCTGGGTTCATTTGTTAATAATTTTCCAAATATGATGTAAAATTTGTAATTTAGAACAATTAACTAATGCTTGAAACTTTTTGTACAGTGAAACATTTTTATTCTAAAGGTAACTGCAGATTGGCTTCAAATTCCTAATTCTACTAATTGTTATAAACTACTATTAATGAATAAAAATATTGAGCATGCTTGAACAATAACTGATGTATAATCAACTCTATTTTCATTTAGGAATTCATAAATCCGATTTAGGTATTACCTAACTTCAGGAAATGGTTGGTGAAATGATCTTCATAATGTTATATAACTATGTGAAAAATCTATGATAAAGTTACTTGAATAGTCTTTTACAAAAAAAAAATATATTTTATTCATTAGACCCATCATCCCTTGGAGTATGTCCCTTATTCTTTTCCCATTCGTAATTCCTAAAATATATCATTAACGTAAAACCAATAATTTCCCATCAGTTATTTGAACATTACCTTTAATATATTTAGTCGTATTTGCAAGCGCGATGTTGTAATTGATGTTTTTATAATGCGAAAATGAAGGGAATTCCTTTAAAATCAACACGTGGGGTTTTTTAGAGGTGAAAGTCTGTAGTATTTGTTACTCTTTTATGTAATACAAAGTTCCCTAGCCGTTCAAAGTTTATGTTTAATTATTTTTATTCCTCTGAGATTGTTTTCAATAGATATCAATCTTTATTATTATATCAGACCCATTTTTTTCTGTCAGTTGCTAATTTTACTTATTTCTTTTGTATCTAAGTAACAAAAATTGAAACATTTTGATTAACAACTCTACCTACGTTAGTTGATAGTTTGCTTAAAAATCAGGTAGGTACCATATACGACTGGAACATGGATTTAATTTTGAGTCAAATAATTTGTTTATAATAAAATAATTATTCATTTTCATTTCTCATTCCTTATGAAAGTCTGCAGTTGTTTGTATTCGTCATAATATCAAAACACAAATGTCAACTCATATTTCCTGATAAAATATATTTACGTGTGTTTCAGTTGTATAGTTTGTGGTTTTTGTTGCGTAGTAACCTCAAAGAACACCTATTTTAACACGAAATAAAGTTAATAGATTTTCCAACATACGTCAAATAAGAAGTACCTTTGTGGTTGAATAAAAAAAAACATGTACAGACTCTCCATCATTTTGGTCATTCTCATCCAGCTCCAGCAATGTTCTCTCTCTCCTCTTTTTTCTGTTTGTTTGAATAATATTAATTTTCTTCAAATTTTGGGTTATTCGATTTAATTTTTGCTTTGGAAACTAGCCTATGGATTCATTGTGGACTACGAACTTTGGGCGTTAGAATTTCTAGATTTTCGTGATTTCCATCACCAGCAATATTTATTTTCACCATTTCTTTCCATTATCATTAAACAACCATAAACATCAATACTTCCACAATATTCCTGGGACAACTAAGTTCAAAATAATAAATTTAAAAGTCCACAAACCAAAGCAATCATTAATACTTCCGGCTTGGTCCAACATTGTATACTCCTTTTATGGTAAATGCTCTATTAAGCATTATGCCAATCGGCTTTCCATTACAAGTAGTACGTGCTGTTCGGCATGATCTCAATTCCGTGCGTCCAGGGATTATGTATCCGATTCTTTGCGTCTCGGTCATAGGAAGCCGATCGGCATTTTGCTTTGTGGACGGCAAACCTAACCGAACGTCATCGAAGCATGGCAGTTTATTGGTAAAGATGAATAGGTACGTGTGTAATTTGAAAATGGAGTGGAATGTTTCAATGTATCAATCTTCTAAGGTTAATATAACTTTACCGTGAAAGGGAAATATTGAGCGAAGGGTAAACCGCTGGTGAATTTTGGTGTACAAGCTTGCGGTATTAGCAGGAATTAGTGGGTATTACGGGGAATTGCCGTGTATTACACAGGTATTACTGTGTATTACTAGGAATTACCGTGTATTACTAGGAATTAGTGGGAATTTCATGGGTATTATGTGGTATTACTACTGTGTAATACAGGTATTACTTGTATACTAGTTGCTGCGCAACTACATAAATAGCACATGCGCCATACACTCTAATTGCAAGAATCTTAAATCGCAACCTACCCAAAACCACCCCAAAACAGGTGCACGTAAGACCCAAAATATGACTCTGAAGATATATTACCTAACTCTCCCAGTAATAAAGAAGACCTACCAGTACATTCCTGCTCAGATTCGTCCCCAGAAAAGAAATCGAAATGGACAACAATCAAATATCAACGATCGGAACGATCCAGGCGTGCTCGAGAAAACCACTATGGAAGTCAAACTTCAATTACAAATTTCTTTGATTTAACTGATGAAGTTTCTAATTTTATAACTGAAAACATAGACGTATCTAATATTCTTTTAACAAATATTACAAATTCCGAAGAATTAACCAATTCAGCAACATGCAATGTGAATGAAATTGACATTAATAATTTCCTTAAAAAACTATTGAACGTATTTTTACAAAACTCTCAGGGTCCCAGTAATAAAAATACCTACGATGAAACCACGAAAATTTTTGCAGTATATCTTCTTTACGTTGGAGGGAGATTACTTTATCAAACCCTACATGCTAACCTTTTACCACCGATATCAACCTTAAATAGATATCTTGCAAGCAGTCGTACACTTATAGAAGAAGGCGAAATTGATTTTTCTGGTCTAGCCAAATATTTGGAGGAAAAAAATCTTCCGAAAGTTGTGTGCATATCTGAAGACGGGACACGTATAAATGGTAAAATCGAATACGACTCTAGGACTAATAAAATTCTTGGATTTGTATTACCATTGAAGAAAGGCTTACCTGAAAAAAAATACTTATATCGCACAGACTATTCAAGATTTTTTTAAAACGGGTGTTAAAGCTTCATACGTCTATGTGATTATGGCACAGCCGCTGTTACAAGATGTACCCGCATTTTGTTTATCATTATTCGGAACGGATAACAAATTCACATCTCAAGTCGTTATTGATAGATGGCAATATATGAAATTTACGGCTAAAACATTTGGCATTACTATAACGGGATTTTCATCGGATGGAGATTCCCGTCTATTAAAAGCAATGCGAATCAACTGTCTACTTCCAACTTAAACACATCAAAATTTTGCTATGTGGAACTGGTTCCACATGGATTTAAATAAAGTCGATGAGTGTTATATACAAGATACAGTTCATATAGTTACAAAGCTGCGCACAAGATTCTTGAAACCTGTTATTATTCTGCCTATGGAAAAATTCACTGCAAAAGTAGATCATCTTCATGAATTAATTAAGACTGTTTCTGAAGATCAGCACTTATTAATTTCAAGTGATTTAAAGTCAGAAGACAAATACTCGTCTGCAGAGAAAATGTGTTCGTCGGCCGTAACTATAATCTAGCATTGATTCCGAATAGTGACGGGACTGCTGTTTATTTAGTGCATTCCGTATTATCATCGTTTTTAAATACATCGATAGATTTGACTAGTCGCTTATATTACATATTTATGGTATGCTGTCTTTTTTCTACGGATCTGGAGAGCTTGGATTAAAAGTAATGCAGAATATACTATAAAAGATAACTTTTTGTTACCTATGCATTGAATTAAATGCTCACAACTTAATTAAATTAATTTCAAAGCTTAAGAATGAACGGTATGGAAACTTGAAATCAAATATGTTCTGCGTAAATCTTTTTAACAGCCAAACTTGTGAACAACTTTTTCGAACGTGTCGTTCAATGATATCAACGTTTTCCACTGTGATCAATTTTAGCATTAAAGATTTTATGCACAGAATCGATCGAATTAAATGTTTGAATGTTATAATCAACGACCTTAATGATATATTCGTATTTCCTAGAGAAAAAGCTAGATTACTAAAGGTAAAATGCTGTGTGTCAGATGCTATAGATATAAAAAATGTTGTAGAAAATGCTTCACAAACCGCATTAATTGATGGACGGGTTAGTACTGATAAACTTAGACGATTTATTGGTAATCAAAAATGTAATAAAGTTGCTAGTAAACCACCTAGTAAAACGCACAGAAGGCCCTTACTCAAGAAGAAAAAGAAGTGTACCGATAATTCCAGTTCATCACTATCAGAAGAAGAACGCAAGGAAAACCATTGGGAAGATTCGAGTGAAGAGCTATATTACTCTTCTGATAATGAACCTGACGAACATAACAGAGATATAGAGGTACATTTAGAAAAATACTATGCAGTATTTTATGATGAAAAGTGGTATATAGGGCGTGTAATTCAGAACACGAGTGCCGATGAATTTAATATGAAATTTCTTAAACAGGAGCTTAGTAATTTTATTTGGCCCAGAAATCCTGATACCGCTAATATTAAAAAATAATTTATATTCTACGGGCCAATAGAGCTTGTTGGCAGAGACCCATTTGAACTGAAGAGATATGATATTTTAAATATATCAAAAAAGTACAAACTTGCGAAAAAAGTATTTTTAACTAGTCACTAGTTAGCAATAGTTAAATTTATAAACGATTTTCACTTACTTACGTTATTCTTTTCAAATACTTATAAGAAATGTAGAGTTTTATTTGTGTTTATTTTTAATAGGTTCATTTACTTTTGTATCATCCCAACTTCTTTGTTGTTTATAGTTTATAAGATTTTTATATTGTGCAGTATTTAAAAAATAAATATCTGTTTTCTTTGAGTTATAGTTTGAGTTATACACTTAACTACAAAAAAAGATTTTTTTAATAAAGAAAGCACAAAACGTTGACATTTCCAAAATATATATTTCAATAGTTACTTATTTCAGCTGGATATAAATTAAATACATTATTAAAATATAGTGAAGAAATGCAAGCAGGTCAGTTGGTAATTATTATATCCGCGTATCTTTGAGAACTCGTGTTTTTACTCTTGCGATAGTCCATAAAACGTATATATGCATATTCGTACTTTTCTCTTGATTTCTTTGGCAATAATTCTAATGAAGTATTCACTGCCTCAACCAGCTCTGGAGGAGTCCCAGAAATGTTGCATTGCATCATTAGAAATTATTGTGATAACGGATTAACTGTCAGATTAGTCATCTTACAACGAAACCAATTAAATTAAAAATTATACTGTTTTTTGCATTAATATTGTTTTGCTACTAAAGAGTATTTTTTTATCTCATTAATCTCATACATTAATTTGGAAAATCTGTGTATTTGATTACGTGTTGTTGTTAATCTTGAAATGGGTATTATGTCGAATCGGCAAGATATTTACGTAACAAAATAAAGTGAACACACGTTACTACAGCTACTACAATATTTTAGGAAGTATGTGGTTAATAATTGTGTCACTTATATTTTGATATTATGTAGAAAAACATTTGTAGCTCAAAATTAGATTCTCTTCTAAATCTGGAACTATTTTTTTATTATTTGTTGTAGATGAAGAATTTTCTACGCCAAGTTTAAAAATACATCATTCGTGATTTTATGAAAATAATATAGTCGCTTAGCTTACGCAAGGCGTGTGCTGGCAAAAATTTCACCCGTTGCAAGTTGATCTATGCTGTATTAGCCTCATTTCCGCTTTTTGGGGTTTACTTGACAATGCCATAACATAAATGCATGAGTTCTTATGCAAACTTGTCCAAACTTTATCAACAGATGTAGACCACTATCTCTAAACCGTATTAGAAGTTTCGTGACCTTATTTCACATTAAATTGAATAGAACGTTTGGTGTTAAAAAACCTCTAGTTAGAGTGTTATACACTGCCACATAATAAAGTTGCCATTTGTCCGGACATCCCCTGATTACCATGACCTCAACCTGTCAACATACATATCAATGGGCGCGTTCAGACGGGCTCGACGGTTGAGCTGCTGACTTAACGGTTGCGTTCGGACGGGGGTTGCTGCTCCTCAACTGTTGAGCATCAGACATAGCGGCAATTTTATGCACTTTGTTTATTTTGTCATATTTGGCGCTGTCAAAGTGTTGGGTTGAGTTACGTCGTGTTTTTTGGTAATAAACAATAATAATTGAAATAAAATTAGGTTATGTTCCACCGCTAGCCTGCAGCAATGCATTCAGACGGAACTCAGCCGCTGACTGCCAGCATACTAAACATGCTGAACGCGCTCAATCACATTTGTCAATTTTGTCAGTGATTATCAGCGTTTAGTCAAAATTTTGAAAAAATGGCAATAATTGCCAAATATGTTGAAATTTTTGAAAAATTGTCAAAAATAGTCAAAAATTATCAAAGACGGTCAATAATTGTCAAAATTCGTCAAAAACTGTCAAAAATAGTCAATAATTGTTAAAATTTTTTAAAAATTGTCAAAAATTTTTAAAAATGGTCAAAATTGGTCAAGAATTTGGAAAAATTGTCAAAAACTGTAAAAACTTTGAGAAAATGGTTAATAATTGCCAAATATGTTGAAATTTTTGAAAAATTGTCAAAAATAGTCAATAATTATCAAAGACGGTCAATAATTGTCAAAATTCGTCAAAAACTGTCAAAAATAGTCAATAATTGTTAAAATTTTTCAAAAATTGTCAAAAATTTGGAAAAGTGGTCAATAATTGTCAAAATTTTTGAAAAATTTTCAAAAATGGTCAATAATTGTCAGAACCTATCAAAAATGCTCAAAAATGGTCAAGAATTGTTGAAATTTGGAAAAATGGTCAAATCTCTTGAAAAATTGTCAAAACTGATCAATAATTGTCAAAACTGTCAAAATTGGTCAATTATTGTCAAAAATGATCAATAATTGTTAAAATTTTGAAAAATGGTCAAAAATTGTCAAAATTTAGAAAAAATGGTCAATAATTGCCAAATATGTTGAAATTTTTGAAAAATTGGGAAATAAAGTCAATAATTATCAAAGACGGTCAATAATTGTCAAAATTCGTCAAAAACTGTCAAAAATGGTCAAAAAGTTTTGAAAAAATGGTTAATAATTGCCAAATAATTTCAAAAATTGTCAAAAATTTGGAAAAATGGTCAATAATTGTCAAAAATTCGGAAAAATGGTCAATAATTGTCAAAATTTTTGAAAAATGTTCAAATTTTTGGAAAAACGGGTCAAAAATTGTCAAAATTTTGAAAAAATGGTCAATAATTATAAAAAACTGTCAAAAATGGTCAATAATTGTCAAAAATGATCAATAATTATTAAAATTGGAAAAAATTGGAAAAAATTGTCAAAAATTTTCAAAATTTTGAAAAAATGGTCAATAATTGCCGAATATGTAAAAAAATTTGAAAAATTGTCAAAAATGGTCAAAGACGGTCAATAATTGTCAAAATTCGTCAAAAACTGTCAAAAATGGTCGAAAATTGTCAAAATTTTTGAAAAATGGTGGAAAATTCACGAAAAATGGTCATTCTATTGTGCATAAGAAGCAAGCTTCTGTCGGCGGTCCGACGACCGCTCTCCTTTTTTTTTGTTTCCGTTATTCCCAGAAATTCTATTTAAAAAAATACAAAATTTCAACTCTTCCCGTTCTATTTATTTTGGAATCCGTGTATTCATTTCGAAAACACTAACAAACATACAATAACAATAATATAATTCACTACCAAAAATACTAAAACGTTACATTTTTATCTTCTAATCAATTCCCCCATTAAAATATTCATTAGTGTGGCCATATGTTAATTGAAACTATACTCATAAAGCCGAAAGTAAATATCAAATTTTTATTTTCGTTCATCAACCCCGATAAATATCAGTGTCGTTAGGTAACTCGTTTATAGTTGACGTAAAACTTATAGTGCAGAGATCTAATCGTATATATATATATTAAGTTATGTTGCGGAGCTTAATTCTGAAAGGTATTAATATTATTTTTTTCCACTCACCAAACATAATTCTATATTGTATTTGATGTTACGTAATTGTTGAAAGGGCGTTCGACTTAAACGGGATACCAGACGTGAACTGAGCCCTTTTTGTATCCCATTCGATTTTTTTATTTTATTGCTAATAAATATGCAGGTATACCTACTTACAATTTCCTCAGAAAAACACTACATACACTCTTTCTTGATGTCATACTACCAACTAATTAGTCAACACGTGTGGCGTTCGAAAAATCACCCTTTTCAAAGTTCAGTCAAAGATGTAAAAAATAATAAATTTTTTGAAATTTATATTTCTACTTTTTCTTAATAAAACGAGATATAAGGTAGTGTTATTTGTCTGGTATTATGTTTAAGATGTTCTTAAATATAAATAGGTTAATATTGTTTAAAGCAATGTTTGATATTCGGGTTATAAATAGCAGAGGGAAGAACAAATAGATTTTAGATTGAAAGAAACCATGACATCAAAATAAAGCACGAGTCATCGTTTAGGTAAAGATTTATTAAAAAATGTATTTTGTTCTATACATTAACGCTAAGTATCTTAAAAAGTAGGATGGCGCTCCGTAATTGCGGGTAAAAAATAATCGTTAGACAGTCGATAAATTTATTGAATAATTAAAAATTATTAATTTCGTTTGAACGATTATTAGTTGAAAAAATAATATTAAATGAATTTATCGTCAACTAAGCATTTTAAATTATAATAACGGGACTATGACGATATCCTCGTATTAGAGTCAAACAAAAAGCCAACAACTTTAAGCTGGCACAATATATTTTCCGTAAACTTTTTTATACAAAGGAGACTTCACCAACGATAATCACGTACAGACTAGGTTTTTTGATAAAAATCGTTCACTTAAGGATATTCGGTAGGAAACGATGAGTATGGGACATACAGAATAGCCCTGTTAAATCCTTATTTTAAAATGAAATGTTGCTTTTACAGGAAAATAATATCTTAGTTAGTTAGGCTCAAAAGACATTTTGAGTAATCTTAATCATTTTCACTGTTTTTGATTTGTTATTAATAATAATAAACATTTTGGAGGCAGTTATTAATTTTCGTTGATTTAACATAAAAAGTACCAATTTTAATAATTAATTGTTTAGATAACCCACTTTTAATTGTATCCGATTTCAAAGTTCAACTGATATAGTATCTAAATATTACTCGTGGAAACGTCTGGCTTTAGACACCCAAATTTAAACTTCTAGTTATTGCAAAACAAACCGCGAATATCTTTAAATATTTAAAAGTATGCAGTATATGTTATATTAGATTAGATGACATGATTCTGAACGATCAAAATACTGTTTTGTATATAAAGATAAAATATATTTACCCACAATTAAATCATAATTGGATTTTTATATACAAAGTACCACTTTATCTACTAGTGGAATAATGAAAAATGCAATCTTAAATCAATTACACTTTTGACGTTACAACTGCTGTCAAAGCGAAATGTCAAATCACTTTTTGATGAAATCTGATTTTAAATGACTGTGATTGTGGATAAAACGTTGTATTGCATTCGTGTTTTAGTTGGGATTTATCCACTTAAGAAAACTAAACTCTCCAGCTCTCTCGGGTTTAAACTTCCTTGTGGGTACAAAACACTATCGAAAACATTTATACAATAAATAACTATTTTTCACTACTAGCCTCTATACCTAACTTTATTGACTTTTGTTGAGGTAGTAAAGTTGTTCATTATTAACCAAGGTAGAAAAATACAGAGCCTACTTGATTATAACTAAATCTCAATCCATTTTATAGAATGTGAGGTTAACTTGTGCACAGCTGTCATGTCATGTGAAACGGGAGTCGACAAACTAATATTTAAAAAAAATAAAATGCCAGTAGTGAAGTAGTGAAAAAAATGCTATATGAGCCACGGTAGAAAAGTGTATTAATGTCTCGGATCCATAAAGCTTCACCTCTCGGTCTTTAATGGACCTCGACAATAATACCTCACTTTTCTACCTTGGCGCATAATTACTATTGTTTTATTAGGTTTTATTGAAACATGGAAACAATTTTTTTAACCATCTTTACATACAAACATTATTATTTATAAAAAAGTAAGTTACTTTCCAGGAATTTAATCAAAATAATAAATTCGTAAATAAACAATATTATTTTCAATATCTTCTAAATACTCCTGTTATTTTTGGAACATTGAACCACAATCTTTTTTATATTTTTATCCACAATCACATTATAATTGGAGTTTTATCCACACTTATGAAGCATACAAAGTACCACTTTATCCACTAGTGGAATAATGAAAAATATAATCTTAAATCAATTACATTTTAGTTATTTATTATTAATATTAACATTAACATTTATATTAAAAAGCAATTCCTATTTTGTTGTATTATATTCCACTTCGTTTCCATTAATAACAAGCTTGAGGTTGACATCGGTTTCAGAACGCATAGTGCTTGTAGAAGTTTTTGATAAATCTGTAGAAAAAGTGGATGGCTCCTCTTGCAAGGAACGACTAGTACCAGGAGTACCCACTATATCGTTAAATTGTTGTAAGGTCAGCACCTTAATTAGCCAGCAAAGTTTTTGAATTGCGACTCATGCAATGGCCACTGTAAGCTTCTGCGTTTGCCAGATTCAAAAATGAAGAAGCTCTTGAAGGAACTTCCGACAAAGTGTTGAGTCCAACAGGTGGTGAAGTACATTTTTGATTACTGTATCGTAAAAAGAATCTGTCGTTGGATAACTTATTAGGACGTAAGGACAGTAAGGTATTTTCTACACGTCTCCACAATATTGATAGAGAATCCTTCTTATATAATTGTGTTGAAAGCAAAAATACGATAAAAAATTTATGAATTAGTATTTTATCGATTTATTGGAATATGCACATTTTTACCCCCAACCGAGGTTGTTTTCACATGACTACACATTTACCAGTTAGCCTGTTGGTCAAATTATGTTACTAGTTTTTCTAAACATGCCAATAACATTTAAATTATATAATATTTCCAAATAACCTTGACTTTATCACGAAAAATATACATTTTGTTCATTATATATGCCTGCTTTTTCAAAACCAAACATTAACAACAATGCAACCTAACATCCAACGTAGGTAAATATAAACATTATTCATAAATATATTGGATGTAATATATGCCTCATTTTAATTCCACAATTTTTTACACAAGTCTACTACTCATTTTTTATTATAACATGTTTTAATCTGACATTAACGGCAACTTAATCAAATTCAGAACTCGTTGTATGATTGAATATTTTTGATAGTCTGACTGCAGAACAATAACAGCCAATCATAAGCATTGCACACACTTTATTCATGGTGTTTTATTGGTTGCTAGCTCATTTCACAATATGTGAGTTTAGGAAACGAAAATGAAAAATTTAGCACCAGCATATTTAAATTCGCAAACATAAGGCACGTTTTTTTTCACATCATTTATTCACCATGGGTGACTTAAGACCGCTTGGAAATGAGACTATGGCGACTATATCTCTCGAAGGAATATGCGATAAACACATTGAGGAAGGAACATATTTAGATTGGTCTAGGGCGTTATAGACTTGAAAAAAGAATACATGTCAGAAGATGTGGCCTATGCTGGTCTTATGACCATATTGCAGAATCCTGTACAGAAAACAACAGGAAAGGCAAACTGGACACACCAACAAAGAATGCACCAATGATGACTTTTGTCCACTATGCAATGATAGTAGTCACAGGATAGGTTCCATGAAATGTCCTGCATTCAAGAGTGCTTTGAAAAAGGCCCTTCAGGATGAAACAAAAATGGGAAAGTACATCACATTCTAAATTGATTTCTATTTATTCGTCCATTTCTTTGATAATTCGCTATAACCGCTTCAAATCTTTTATTTTTTGAGGTTAAGCTGTAATTTTGTAAACCACCAAATTTATTCACCACCTCGAAACAGCGGTGGAATGGTTTGCAATTTTGGTTGATGCAACACTAATAAATGAACGCGTCATTTCTTCAATCTGAAATCAATGAATATAAAAACGCAGTTGGTGGATTGGTGGATCTACCGGTGCATAAAAAAACATGTCTATACATATTGCAGTACGTAGATGACATTTGTTTGACAGCGACGCAGCCAGAATCTTGTATTAGGGGGGGTTTTGAAAAGAAATTACAAATAATTTCAAAATCTATAATGATAGTACACAAAACGTAACGAAAATGTAAAGGGTATATAAAAATATAAACAAAAAAAACAGTCAGGGACGGAGTACCTATACTTAAGACAGCGTACATATAAAACATATTGTTACGCGAGCCACTGCATCAATATGCTCACTTAGTGCCCCCAGTGAAATCCCCGTATGAGACGACTATGGCTCCTCCGCCCAAACTTCGAGAAGCATCCAGAATACGAAACATCGAGAATATCCAGTGAACCCGCCAGAACGTCGAAGGATTTCTAGAATTACGGCGCGCGAGTATAAATAGGCCACAAGCATCGCTGCAGGCAATTAGTCAATCAGTCAGTGTTGATACCGAAGGAAAGTAATCGCGCCTCGATAAAGTGTTTATTAAGTGACTCTCATATAAATTATAATTAGTGTGTTTAGTGTATTACATAAATTATTAAATAAGGACTGAATTACATATAAATCTGTAAATATAAATTAATTGTAAATATAAATTAGAATAAACGTTACGATATTTAAAAAATAATAATGACAAAGCAACATTGTAAGAACAATTAAAAATAAGTTTATCATTAATTATTAATGATATACTTTGTATATTAATTATTAATATACAAATTTACATAAATTATAGTAAATTATCAATACGTCGAGATTGGAGAGATAAGACATCAAGAACTTCGTCTTCCAGAATCGGAACATCTGGATGTATGTACATCAAAGCAAGACCTTTTAATCTATTGTCCCCAGTAGAATTTCGCAAATAATTTTTTAGAAATTTCAGGGAAGAAAATGACCTTTCACAAGAACTTGTTTCTGGTCACTGGTAAAGTAGCCATTATGATTAAAAGTTCATAAATTGTGGGAAACAAATTTTTATTGCATCTTTCCAAAGCTTCAATCGCATTTTGTGGCTTTTCTGTTTTATCTTTCAAAGTGTCACTTCTGGGTGGGGTTAACCTCTAAACCCCCTCCCTCGTTGCGCTACTGTTGTTTGATCAGTCATAATTGTTTCAAAATAACAGTAAATGAGCTACACAAACTTATAACAGAATAGTGAAATGATTTAACAGGTTTAGGATGAAGCCCAAAGCATTATTAAAACTCAACGCATAATCTTCAATCTGTTTAATAACAATAAAAAATGCAATATATTTAAAAAGTAAAGTATTTTGTGTGCAATTTTGCTTTTTCTAGACTTCTCACAAGTGATGTAGATAATTTGAATCTTATTTATCGTCGAATATTTTTAATCACCTTTGGTAACTAAATTCAATTAACTTCTTTCTTTTAAATCAGCTGCACTACCAACCACTATTGGAATACTTTTTAAAAACGCACCTGCCCAATAGTTTAAGTGCTATGTGTTGACACACTGATATAATGTTAATTTTTAAAAATAATGTTTATCATGTGAAATTACTGAATTTTTGTATCTTTTGATTTCAAATTATTAAATACTTGTAGAAAGAAATTTGTTGTCTTTATATTTACTTATGATGAACGTACCAAACTGAAATTAAACATGTCAAATGATGAATGAGAGGCAAGTTCTAAAAAATACGATAAAATATGCTTATGAATGTATATTATAAAATACCTACTTACAAAATTACAATTATATACAAATTGGACAAAACCAAGAGTCATTTGGAATATCAAAAATGCCCATACAATGAAAATGATACTACCCAATGCTGCATTCGTCATCATCACATCTCAGCATTGGACGGCCATCATCAGGTTTCTTGCACGAGCACCACAATTCAACTCTTGCTAGGCCAGATTTTTTTTGTAAAAAATTGAGCATAAAGCTCTTGTTTGATGACAAATTGGAAATAATCCATACATTTATTTAAATTTGACAACAAAAATTGTTAATTGTATGTAATTATTTGTATGAATAAAACATTTTTGGACCAAATTACAAAGTCACAATATTTTGTATTTGTTACATACATTTGTAATTGGACTTGATAATAGTATGTATGTGAATCCTTCAAACAGTACGAGTCCGATAAACAAGAATATTTGCTCAAAACATATTGTTCAAGGTTTACATTTTTCATGGTGTAAGGGCACTTCACTTCAACACACCCTTCTGAGCGGCACTCACAGTTAACTTCACTGTCTGGAGAAGCCCCAAATTCTGAGTGTTGAACAGAAATTACAAAACCCACAATTTTTATAGATAAAATCACATGTTTTTTTTCATTTCTTGTACATATTCTGTTATTGCTTTATCTTCATTCTTCAAACCATATTCTGTTTGTTTGGAATGGAACTGAGGGTAACAAATTCCCTTCACTACAGACAAGGAAGGTTTTGATATTTGTCCCTTGGAAACACTCTTGAATTTTGGTGCAGTGAGTCTTCCTGCTCTGTATTTGTACCATAGGGTACTCTTTGCTTGTTTCCTTGTGGCTTCCTCAATTTTCTTAATATCATCCTCACTTAATTGCATATCTATTGCTCTTGTAGCACAAAGAATCTCGTTATAGGTTATATCAATAGCCTCTTCGTTATATAATTCATTCAAATCACTTGGAAGATTTGAATGGGATGTCGTAGCTTCTGCCATTTCAGTAGCATACGGTTCCCTAATCCGAAATATAGCAGGCGTTATTTCAAGTTTGCTAATATTCAATAATAATTTGTCCATTTCGCCTACTTCTAAGGGTTTGATTTGGGGAGTGGATATTGACTTCCCAGTCCTTGACCAGTCCATATCTCTAATTCTCATCATGTCTGCACCTCTTGAGGTTGAAGGCACTGGCCATTGAGCAAGGGTATCTGTACAGGCAACTTCAGATTGTGATGGACCATCAGGCCTTGCTTTTAAATGAAATAGAACACTACAAACTTTCCCCAAACCAGCCATACAATTACAGTGGGCACAAGATATTGACCCATCTGACATTATTGCTATCCAGGTACTCAACGGCTTCTGATTCATTCTTTGGGAATGTCTGACCTGAAAAAAATATTGAATGAAAATCACTGAAGGTATAAGGAATCATAGATTGGAGTGTATTTTACCAGAAAAAGTTCAGATTCTTACCTTTGCAACCACTAAGTATGCTTCAGAATTCATCTGAGCAGCCAACACATCACGGACAAATCCAGCTTCATAATATTTGTAAGCTTCCAATTACTAGTAAGCTTTCATCTGTTCTCCACTATAGTAACTTTTCGAAAGAATTAAGTAGTTCACTAAGTCTATTGTTTTTATTTTCGGCAACGACAATACATTTAATTTCAGATCGTTCGACTTCAGAGTGTATGGGTCTATGTCACATACAATCTTTATTTTCTCGTCATAACGTTTCTTCACATCTTCACTTAAAGTTGAGTAATAAAAACTTCGAAGAGCACACATTATTAATAATTATCACGAACTCGTCTACTCACCACAAACACAAAATTTTAAAAAAGATGCACAAACTAATATAACGCTAATAGCTTTAAACCGCTTTGTTTGCTCCCAGACAAGATGGCCGATCTGTCAAAATCATGTGACCTTAAATGGTCTATTGGATTTGCAGAGGCGACGCAGCGGTGAAAAAACAAACTGCTTAGGTAGGCGATTTCGAGGACAGGTTTTGTCAACTCGCCAGTACACAATATACAGGGTGTCAATTTGACAACTTTCAATGCGAATATCTCTGAAAGTAAAAAATAGAGAAACGCAATTTGTTACAAATGTTTTACAGGTTACAGAATTACCATATTTTGGTTGTGGGGTGAGTGACCCCTTAAGCCCCATGCACCCCAAAATTTTAAATGGCACCACCCCTTTTGTGGTACCTCAAATTGAAGGTCTTCTTGAGTAGTAGTCACCTGCACAAGAATTTTGTTTTAATTTAATACAGGGGCGAACAAAGAGTACATTTCAAATAAAATAACCTGTGTTTTTATGAAATGATATTTTAAATATTTTACGCTAAAAAAGGATAGTCATATTTTTTGCTCCAAATAGCTTAAGTAGGTCAGGTTTCAGTGAATAAAAATGTGTGAAATTGTACTCTAAAGTCAAAAACGGTCGAAGTGAAATAATTTTAAACGAATTCAATATTTAAAATCTTTTTAATCCGATGTCAGACATGGGGTGGTATTAATAAAACCTGAGTCTGAGCACGTAGCAAATACTCGAAGTCTAAGATCGGAGTCTGAGCTTTCACTCGTATTGGTAAAAATAAACAAAAGTTGAGCTTTTGCTCAACTCCCTTGCTTATGCTCAGGTATCGTGAGCAAATGCTTTTCAGTCGCGAGTCTAATTTTGTGTTGTAAAATAGGGAACCTCTGTTTCACTTGTCCAAAACACCTCTCTAGTAAGCATGTTATTGAATGCTTGTTCAATGGGATTACCAGGGTTTCTGAAAGGTGTCATTAACCATGGAGCATTACCAAATCCCCCATCGCCTAGGAGAACAGCATGAACTCCATTTCTTCAGATAACTGGTAGGATTGCAGAATTGGTCCAAATACGGGCATCATGAACTGAGCCTGGCCAAGCAACATCCACACTTGTAAACATTTCTGACTTGTTGCAAGTCGCAAGCACATTGAGACTAGGGAATCCTTTTCTGTTGATATACTCATCTCCCTGAACAGCTGGTTTTAAAATGGGAATATGAGTGCAATCTATAGCTCCTATTGCACACGGAAAATTGTAAGATTCTTGCCACGATACTTTTTCTGTTTAAAATTATTCGTCTGTAGAAGGAAAATGAATCCAATAATCCTTTTTTTGCATTATTCTTCACGTTAATATCACATTTGACACGGATGGTAGGCGAACTCCGTTATCTGTAGCAGCACCAGTCTGAAAATCAGGATCCGGCACATACCTTAAAAAAATTTGTAAACGTTGCAGGGACGTCAGAGCTCCTCCTCTTCGCTCGTCTGAGTATCCCAAGAAATGCTTACTCATCCATTCAATGTTTTCCCTTTGAAATCGATACAACACCTTCCAGTCGCGCTCGTCTACTGCTCTGTATACACCTTATGATTGCGTAAATTGTTTAAAAACTTCTCCATGGTACCGATTACTTCGGCAGTGAGTTTGCTACTTACTAGACTCACTAATACACACTGGAGCACATGCTCAAAATTAAAAGTCAACCGAGTTTGAGCAGAAGCTTCGTTTTAATTATTAATACCGATTGGAGCATATACTCCAAATACTTTGAGTTGGAGCTTATACTTCAGTTTATTAATACCACCCATGGTTTACAGTATGGCTGAAAGAATTCAGATAATTTATATTTATGGTTCTGAAAGTCGGTGTGCCTTAAGGACCACTGCAGTATTTAATGAAAGAAATCCTGGTAAAAATCATACTTACGTGAGGCAACTGATTCTCAAGTTTGAAGAAACAGGATCGGTGGCAAACAAAAAGAGTTCGGCATAGAGTACTTGATGAAGCGGCACAAGTTGAAGTATTAGGACATTTTGCTATAAATCCTACAATGTCTCTACGCCAAGGTTCAGGGATAACAGGAATTTATCATGAATCTGTTCGTCAGGTACTTAATTTAAATCATTTCCTGAATGAATGAATGATTTACTGATCAAAGAATACATTTTTGCGAGAAAATGACAGAAAAATTGCGTATTACTCCAGGCGGTCTATTCTTAAACAGTGACATTTTTTGTCGCATGCGAGATTCTATTTTTTTGTATAATTATAATAATGTCTGTTTGAGAATAGACCTCCTGGGTTGCTAAAAAAGATTTGTTTTAGCGACAAATACTCGTTTTTTTTAAATTGTTCTGTAAATAAACACAACTGTAGATACTGGAGTGATGACAATCCGCATGTTTTCAGGGAAGGACTCACAGAGTACTACCCAGAAAAAATAAATGTGTGGGTGGGAATCTTGGGTGTTACTATTGTTGGGCCTTTATTTATTAATGGTAACCTTAATGGCGATACTTACTTGGAACTATTAGAATATACCATTCAACCTCTTATTGTCGAAGAAATAGAAAATCAGTTAGATATTAATGGGGGTAGGAACCTAAACTAAGATTTAATACATTTTCAACAAGATGGACCCCACTATGTCCTTCGTGTGAGGCAATTTTTAAATGATACGTCTCAAGATCAGTGGATTGGTAGGAGAGGTCCAATAGAATGGCCGGCAGGATCACCAGATCTAACACCTCACAACTTTTTTCTCTGGGGTAACTTGAAAACAGTTGAAACACAACCAGCTTCACTGGATTATTACTGAATGTGCATCAATTCCGAGAGAAGTGTTTCACAGTGTAAGAAATGAGTTTGAAAATGAATTATATTTTTGTTTAGCCCAAAATGCATTTTGAGCATCTGATTAAATAAAATAGCATTTTATAAAAACATTTGAATTGTACTTTTTGTTCGACCCTGTATTAATTTGAAGCAAAATTCTTGTGCAGGTGAATACTATTTTCATGTTGAACTGTAATGGTAGATAAAAGAAAACACATAGTGATGATAGAAACTGTAGATATTTTGTGACTCGGATAAAAGAGGTAGAATAGTAATTGTACACAGTTTTATCATTTAGTCTGTAGAGTATAACTACTTATGTAAGTGTTCTGAGTCTTAGAAAAATTTCCTAATTACTCTTCTAAGCTACCTTTATCTTGGTGCATAATGGAAAAATTTAAATGGTTTTGCATAATCGTGTATTATTTACTATCCTAAGGCGCATTCTAGAGTTTTAGTTCAATTTTCCTCCTCAGTTACATTATATTATGTTGTTATCAGTAAAAAATAATAATTAATCACATCAGTATAATATAATTAATCAGTTTTAATTAAGTTTATGTATAATTCATATTTGCACCCATTAATAAAATAGGCATTTTTATACTGCGTTTCAATTTTAGTTGATAATAATGTATCTTTAAATATTTGATAAGAAGTCATTAATCTTGTTTAAAAAGATAAAAACATTTACATTTTTAATTGCAAATAATGCGGTAGTTACAATAGCAAATAATAAGAAATTGATTACATAACCATTTGTTATTTACAGTAGCGTAAAATAAATTTCATCATATTAGTTGGGAAAATAAAAATAAATGCTACGAATCAACGAAAAAGAATAAAGATTTAGTGAAATATAATTTCAACTGGTCTTCTTATTTAATGTATCTGTACAACTTATCTGCAATTAATGTATTAAAATATACACAAAAAAAGGAATTTGCTGACAGAAAACACAAGTAAATGAACACCTTTCAAGAATTATATCGTACGCCTATGGTAAATGGAAATTGTTTTTCGTTGCGTTTCGTCGCGGAGTGAAGAAGTGGGCGCATAGTAGTAGACGAAAAGGACGTCATTTATCTCAAAATGGATGAAGAAAGGCTTATTTTGCTTGTTGTTTTTAAGAAGGATAACAGTTCCTGAAATCTTTCATATGTCATTCTAAAATATTGAAAAAATTTCTCCTGGTGCGTTATTGAATCCAGAAATAATGTTGCGTATTCACTTTCTGTCCTCCTTTTCCTGCTAATTTCGTGAACCCATTTTCACTTTTTCTTAGCATTTTCGTGATTACGTTCCTCTTCTTCGCAGTGCAAACTAACTAGCAAACTATTACGTTTACATCCATCTCCATCAAAATTTTTGTTGCGACTGGCTGGTGGCTGGAGAGATTTCACCAACTAGTGGGCGTAGGATCTAAAATTCGCGTTCGGTTGAGGCGCGGTCCGTTGCCGGCCGGGCCGGTTTAGTGCACGCGAACCTTTAAACAGTGACTGTGTTCATTTTGGGATCTGGTAATTTTAAATATTCGACTATTTGTTCAGAAACACCGCCTATTTTGTTTAGTCCTATCACTTGTCTCGTACATTTACCTCTTTGATAGTTAAGGAAAAAATGATTTATATGCGGATCGCTAATTTGTTGTCGAATCTCTCTATATTGTTGTGTCAAGTGACCTGTTAATTATCCACACCTATTATTCACTGGCGAATAATGTTCGTCATTATACTTGAAGAAGCACAAGTAAAATGTAAACATTATCAAATAGTCGTGGACAAAATTAGTTTAAGACCTTCTTTGGCGAAACCACAAACCCCCATTTGGGGTTGTATTGCAGTCAAAAGTATATTTTGAACCTAACTATACCATTACTTAATGTGGTATAGGACTCGAATAGGCGTACTATTTTTTTCTATTTAACTGTATTTTATAATGTTAGACTGACGTCATAACGACTGATATCGTTATCTTGAATATTTTGGATATCCTCATAAACTATAAATTTTAGTACAGAGTTTATGACGTACGAGACAACTATCTAGATACTTTATGGGTAACCTTAACTATAATAATATTATGATAAATAAACATTACTGCCACTACTTTTTTAATTAGATACATTATAGTATTCATGGAAACAATACATAGGTGTAAATAGCAAATAAGCCAGTATATCTTGACTAAAGAAATAGTAGTGAATCTGAAAATTGAAGATAATTAACAATGATATTATCAAGGAAAAATACGAAAACTACTCTATTTGTTATCGAATTCCTTGATTAACATGAGTATACTTTTAAAGAACATTAAAACACTTCGAGCAGAAAACTGACCAAAAAAATTCACATGTATGTGAACAATACCAATGAAGGCCCGCTATGATGTATACCGGTGATGCAAACAGTTTTATTTCTAATTGCCCAATATTCCAATCATGAATCAAACCTGGTGATTATCTTGAAAACATTGATTATGCTAGCTCTAAAAAAAACTCAAAACCTTCCTAACCTACCACTAAAAAGCGTAGTTGTGATTGATAACGTAGGAATCATAATAAAATGCTGTAATTGGAAAGTGGCCAAACATAAGTACCTATTAGAAATGCAGAAATACGAGCCCTAAGGGCTCTACCTCTTGTAGAAAAGTTAGTTGCCTGAAACTAAATTAAATATTGTTTCTGGAGCAATTATTGTTGAACCAACCATTGGAAGATTAAAAATTGAAATTAATTTCTTTGGTCGCCTCTAAGACCTTCTTTTAATTATTGGTCCAGATAATGAAATATTCGTTACTACTTACTTTACAAAACGAATCGTACACTTTTTTTTCGGGTCGAGATGGGAAACTCATGTTCGAATGGGTCCAGGACCCAAACAGTGTTGGACTCATCCCCAAGGGGATGCCTACCAACCAAACCCACCTCAAACTCGCCGTTACCTCCCCGAATTTCCGGTCCATCCAATCTCTCTCATTCCCAATCGCTCCTTTTAGCGCGCCCTCGTACTCCTCCCACCTTCTCTCTATTTCCTCCTCAATCCATTCCTATACTTCCTCTCTGGTCGCGCCCTTCCAGCGTTTATTCCTGGCTCTAGCCATCACGTCCAATAGGTAGGTCCTTGACAGCACCGCTGCTGCCAGTCCACCCACTGACCTGTACCCCTGCACCACCCTCAGCAATCTCCCTCTCTGTACCCGTAGGAGTGGCCTAACCCTCGCATTCACTCCCGCTCTTTCACCCCCCACCTCCGCACCGTACAGCATACTCTGCTACCGTCCTACCAATTATCCTCCTCTTCAACTCTCCCGGCCCCTTCACATTACACATCAATCTCCCCAGACATGCTGCTCTCACTTTCCCCTTCTCTGCCGCCTTCATGTGTGTTCTGAAGGATAATTGACTATCCAACCACACCTCTAGGTATTTCACATACTCCTCCATACGAATTCTTCTTCCTTTCACCATCACTCCCACCTCCCTCGTCTTGCTTCGTCCTTTCACTAGCAACTCCACCGTCTTATCTTCTGCTACTTCCAGTCCGCACCGCTCTATCTTCTCCCCAATCTTCCTACATATTCTCTCCACCTCTCTTTCTATCTCTGTCTTTGCCGTACATACAAGACACACATCTTCCACATACATCGTAATCTCATATCCCTCTTCACATACTATCCCACAAACCTCATCAAACACACACTTCCAGAGCGTCGCTCCAAGAACCGAGCCCTGGGGCACTCTAGCGTCCGTCTCATACCTCCTCCCTCTAGTGTCTACTATCACACGTCCCGTCATGTAGTTCTCCACCAGATTATCCAAACCCTCCCCCACTCCAAGCCTCAACAACGCGCTCAACACTGCCCGTTTGCTGACACTGTTGAACGCGTTCCCGACGTCGAAGAACACGAGTAGGGCCAATTTCTTGATCCTCCAGCTGCCCTCCCTAGCCCTTTCCACCAAGCCCATTATCCTGCCCGAATCGTGCACGTTAGAAAATATGACTTAAAAACTTCTAGTTTTAAACCTCCTTTTATGTTGTAGATTTCTTTTTTCATTATACACCCTTTTTAGTCTACCTTTTTATTTAAAATGTCTTTCCTATTTGAAACTTTTTGGCCAATCACTGATATTTTTTCTTTAAAACTTAAAACTTTCTCTTAGCCGTAAACATTTTTACAGTTTGGTCGGATTATCGCATTTAAATTAAGAATGTACAAAACATAAATAAATTCTAAAATGGATTCCTCCAAATTGAATCCGAGGTACCTACTTACTTAGTTCAATGACTGTTAGTGCCTACTTATAAATTAGTTTTAAAAAATGTGGATGAATTTTGCCCGAAGTCGTTGTGTGGAGGGTCCGTTATTCAGGGGCATCTTAGCCTATTTACAAACATATGGAATGTTCGGTACCCTGAAAATTGTCCGCTCATGAGAGGCTTCCGTTGTGTAGAGGTTTTTCTGTAATGCGAAGCTTTCACCATGCCTTTAAAGAAAATACTACTTGCGATTTGTGAACTAAATTAATGTACTTTTCCAAAACGGTGTACATAAAGTCAGCCATTTAAAGCGGAAAGGTAAAACCGTCCAGAGTTGTCTCACTATTAATTATGAACTAAAAAAGGCAAAGGAATTGATTTATATTTTTCCATTTAATTTTCTCTTACGGCCGTTTTCATAACAAATGCTTAAAGTTCACGTTTATCAAGAGAAGTTGGTATCAGTGACGATGACAGTTTCGAGATTGTTTCAATTGAAGTAGGGTTATGTTTATGTTCGTATTATATTTTCATATTCGTGTTTATGCTGTCTTCTGATTTTCAACTTGAAATAAGTGTTATGGGTGAAGTAAATAGGAAAAAAGTTAGGGGTACAAATTTTACAACAGAAGAAGAATTGAATTTGGTAAAAATAGCTGAAAAATATAAATCCATTATTGAGTGCAAAAGTACGAACAACATTACGCCCAGCCAAAAGGTTAAGTAAACATTACACATAAAAAATACATTGATGATTTTTTGTAAATATGTTATTTTCATCAGGAACAGACATGGGTGACCATACACAACGAATTTAATAGCTTAACTTTTAGGAACTTTAAAACTAGAATTTCAGAACACAAACGCAGCTATGACAAAAACAAATTAGATTCCAACTATTCAAATCATCTATTAACAAACCAACACACGTTCGACTCAAATTTTGAAATTTTTCATGTAGAACCCAAATCCTTTAAATTAAATCTTTTAGAAGCCCTTTAGATTAACAAAAACAAATATTAAGGTAATCTGCTTAACGACCAAATGGATATCAATCATTCCCTCTTATTAAACCTTTTTACTTAGAAGATGTGAAGGTTGTGAATAAATTTTCCAGGTACTCTTTTTCAATACCTTCGTAATATTCATAGAATTCCGTACTTAGACACTTTTTGTACTTATCCCTATTTAAATATATTATAATACTTTTGTCAATATCTTAGAATTCCGTGTTTAGGCACTTTTTCTACTTATCCCCATTTAAATATTATAATACTTTTGTCAATAACTTAGAACTCCGTATTAAGGCACTATATAAATTAAAAGTTTTTCATTGTATCTTCACTAGTTTGAAAAAGCTACTGTGTAGCGAAACGCGTCACTAATTTAATTTGAACGTTAGTTCAAAATAAAATGAAGATTTAAACAAATCAAACTGTTTTATTTCATCGAATTTAATAGCTGCAATCCACCACGAGCTCTTGCCCAATTAAAAAGCAAGTACGATATATAAAGACCGACACAAGAAAATATGCCGCAGCCCAAACGCAAAACATCTATGTAACGGGTGGGGGCCCACCGGATCCAAACTTAAAAAAAAAGTGGTTTTTGAAGCAATGATCAACATATTAAACATTAAAACTGTGTATGGGCTCCAAAATGATGTTGAAGATGATGGAATTTCTACACAAAAGGAACACTTACATCTTAATAATGATACTACCACAGAAAATGAGGATGAGCAACCTGGTACATTAGTCTTATCTAGTCACTTGTTTGGGCTTTTTGACGTAACATACTTTTTCATGCTTTTCAAATAATATGCCTATATTAGAAAATTTTATAACTTTCAGTTGTGGAGGTGGATAATATACCAACTGTTGGGCAGAGTAGTCAGGAAAGCCAAATGCACGAAAGCGAAGAAGTGATTGATTGGTCATCTTACACTCTCAAAATGCTTGCAACAAAAAAGAACCGAAAACTATCGGTGATAGGCAAGCCTTCACCAGCAGCAAAAAAACAGGCAACGCTTTATAAAGCAAAAGAAGAATATTTAGCAGCTAAACAAAATTTTTTTTAGAAAATGATGACCTTAGGCGGGCAGAGGCACATAGAAATGATGAAAGAAGAAAGGACAAAGCTTTTGAAAACGAGCAACGACGAAAGGAAGAATTTACAGCTACTGCAGAAAAAAATAAATTTTTTTATTAATGTACAAAAATAAATAAATAAATGTTGTTGAATAAATAGAGCTCTGTACTGTTGACTGCTATTATTATTATTATTCATTTGAGCATTGTTATGTTTATTATTTTCTGAGGCGTTATTATCTTCATGGATAGGCTCTTCATCCATTAAAAGTTCTTTCATTTCGATTGCCAAATTATGGAGAACTGCTGTTGCTATAATTTTTGTCATTGCCGTATCAAGGTTAACCCTTATACCTAGGGATAGTATAGCAAAGCGACTTTTCCAGACACCATACTGTCTTTTTACTGTATTTCTAGTTCTTATTAATGACTCATTATATAGTCTTTCAGTATCTGTATTTGTTTCCTGAATAGGAGTCAAGATATATGGTTGAACTCCATATCCAGAGTCTCCAATTAAATGGAACCTCCTAAATTGGCCTTCTTAAAAATTATTTTTCAATCGACTATTATTGAAAATAGTCTGATCATGAGCACTCCCTGGCCATCTTGCCACTATATTCCTTATTTTCAGATGACTGTTAGATACTGTCTGTACTCAATTTTAGTCACCACCTTTTAAGGGTGATATCTCGGAAAGGGGTGGGCTGAGGAAATTTTGTTATAAGAAAGACCCATCTTAATTTCATACTAGCAATCACCTCCTGAATTTTGTCGCATAAATTTAGAAACACCCTGTACTTACCTGGAGCTAATATTTTGATGTGGGTAAAATCAATGGTACCACATAATTTGGGAAAATGGGCTATATTAAAAAAAACCTAGAGCAGTTTCCTCAAGTTCAGCTAAAGTGTGTGGCATTTTTATAAAATCTGGTTTCAGAGAAGCAATTATTCACTTCACTTTAGCGACAATCCTAGATGTGTTGTAACACCCATAAAATCTGCAACACTTGCATGTTTCCTGTTGCATAGAATCGAAGTGTAAGCAGTAGTTGTGTTTCGGACCTAACAGCACCACATCTACAAAACAATAATGAATAACATTAATACGTATAGATGACAAATATTGAAACTGAACTTACTGAGTACACAATTTTTCAATTTGTTATCTTACAGCAGGTTTGCTTAACCTGAATCTTTGGTAAAATTCTTCATCTGACCAATTATCAAGATTTGTTATTCTCTGTTTATATATTTTTTGGTTTCCTAATGATGAATATTTCCTTATCACTGTCGCTCTCGTTGCTGCTATCCTCAAAGGCTGATGACTCGGCATCTATTTCCATCTCAAGAGAATTTGTCCACAATACTGACAACGAACTCAAAACTGTCTTAAATTTTGAGATTGAAGTCGCCTAAAGTCGCAATTGTGTCCACTTCAACTTAAAGTCGACTTGAAGTTTTAAAGACTGTTATGAAATCGACTTTTATTTAAAGAATACTTTAAAACTTGAAGTTTGTTATGAAAATGGCCGTTACTGTTATTATTGTATTACTTCAGTTGCCAATACTACTTAAAACAAGCTGCACTTGATGACTTTACATATTATGGTTCTTGAAATAAACAAATAATGTGATTATTGAAAAGCTAAATGTATTGGAAATATTGTTCTTTAATATAGTAAATATTGTGTTGTGCTTCTGGAAATTACATTGACGGTTAAATGGATAAGTACCTACTTTCCTATTTACGTATTGACAGTAATATAAAACTATTTTCAATATCATAATGACGTTGTTTATACTATAGTAATTTTTATAAACACGCAATTTGGCTTCTGCGAAATATTTTTCTCGTGTTAAATCGGTGATTATTTTATCCTCCGCTTAAACAGTGACAAACGTCATAACAAATAGATATTATTATTAACACGATGAACGACTCTTTATATTCAACAAATTGGGTTCACTGGGTCCATTTTTATATTATTTTGAATTTGAATACTTTTTGGCATGAAATTAAACCCATACCTTCAGCTCTTCCTTCAAAATTTAGACCTGTGCAATAAAACACATCATGTGGCACTTGCAACATGCATAGTTTTTATCTACGCCCGTGAGATAGGAACTTCTGTATCTGTAGAGTGGGGAGGGTGAGTTTAGGCCCAAAGCAGTCCTTTTCAGGAAGGTGGTCAGGTCACTAGGATACATCTCCTTTATATCGGCAGGTGTAGGCCAAGACTCACACACTCTCTTATTGACGATAACTCCGGGCACTCACATAAGACATGCCTGACAGTTTCATCTTCTTGTTCACACATTCTGCTTAAAGATGTGTCCCCTAGTCACATAGTATGGAGGTGTTTCCTTAGTTGACAGTGGCCAGTCAGAAATCCTACTGTTAAGCGTAGGTTTTTCCTGGTCATCTCCAACTATTTCTTCGGCTCCAGCTTCCCAGGGTCGCCCAAGGTGATCCTGGCAAAACTGCATCCTTTGATTCCATCCCATCTTTTTAGGGTTTGAGCATGGGAGTAACGCTCGGCTAGTTCTGCAATTGTCAAAGTCGTCAGGCCGTAGGTGTCACTGGGTCATAAAATTTTTAGTCCAGCCGCTTCCCTGGCTAAAGAATCGGCAATGCGATTACCTTTACTCCTGTCTTGCCCTTTAACCCAACTCAGGATAATATTGTTATCTACCGAGGCGTTAGCTAAATCTTGGTGGTACTCTAATACTAGCCCTGATGTAACACGTTGTCTGTTCAAGGCTAATAGGGCTTGTCTGCTGTCAGTGCAGATTGTTATGTTTTCGCCAGAAATTCCTTTTCTGGTTAGTTCTTTTGTGGCAATTGAGATACCAGCCGGTTCTATTTGAACCACGCTGGTACTTTTTCCCATTCCCCACTTAATTCTTATGCTAAGTGATCTGGAGTAAACTCCACATCCTGAGCCTTCTTTGGTTTTTGAGCCGTCTGTATATATGCGTATTGCATTTGCAGCATCTGACTCGGTGTTGTGTTTTAATTGTATTTTGTATTAAACACAAACTTGGGCTCGATTGCATCATTGGCCGCCTGCAGCAGAGGTAGCGCAGTAAGCGCTTCTTGTCATAGGCTTAGCCTCAATTGACCCACTCCTACTTCGGGGTTTACACCAGCCGTGCGCAATGGTAACATGGCCATTAACTCAACCTCTTTGACGTACAAGTGAAGAGGGGTCAGACCAGTAATTAATTCCATTGCCGCGGTTGGTGCTGTTCTCATGGCTCCTGTGATGTTTAAACAAGCCATTCGCTGTATTTGATATAATTTTTGTATGGCTGTCGCTTGTAGAACCTTCGGTCCCCATGCAATGGGTCCGTATGTTAGCATAGGTCTGATGATTGCAGTGTAGATCCAGGTGAACACACGGGGTAAAAGACTCCATGTGCGTCCCACTGTCCTCCGACATTGCTCATAAACCACATATGCTCTTTTTGCTCTGCCCTGTAGGTGAAAGTTCGAGGGTAATACCAAGGTATTTCACCTCTTCAGAGAAGTTTAATTTGCTATTGAAGATTTCGCCCGATAATCCTCTTTTCCTGGTGAAAAGGACCATCTCAGTCTTCTTGGGATTGATCGACATTGAGTGTTCCTCACACCATGTTTCTATTAATTTGAGTCCATCCTGCACTCTATCGCACAGTGTGTTCACAAATTTTCCAGTCTGCAAGATAACTATGTCATCTGCGTATGCGATTGTGTAGAATCCATTATTGTTGAGGGGATTAATCAGGGTATCCAGGACTATGTTCCAAAGAAGGGGTGATAAGACTCCTCTCTGTGGACATCCCCTCATGACCAGTCCTCTCACTATGATGTCATTTTGAGTATCCATTCTCCCTCTACCAGGGGTACATTCCTGGAGTTGACTTGCTGGGTAATTGTTGTGAAGGTTGTTTTATCAAACGCTCTCTCAATATCTATGAATATACCCAGGGTGGATTCTTTATTGTCCAATGATCTTTCGATTCTGCCAACCACTTGGTGGAGGGCCGAATCAGTGGACCTTCCCGGAGTATATGCTTGCTGATTTTGGATGAAGTGGGTTCATAACTAGCACTTCATCTCTTATATACCTCTCACATAGCCTCTCCATTGTTTTTAAAAAGTACGATGTGGGGCTAATAGGTCGGAATGCTTTTGGTAAGGTGTAGTCCATCCTTCCTGGTTTTGGTATAAATATCACTCGTACTTCTCTCCACTTTCTGGGAATATACCTCAGAGCTAAAGAGGCTCTGAATATTCCAACCAGGTGCGGCATAAGCATATCCATTCCCCACTGAATTAGGGCTGGTCTTATACCGTCAGAACCTGGTGACTTGAAAGGGGAGAAGCCCGAAATGGCCCACCTCATCTTGTCCTCATCAATTTCTGCACTAGCAAACTGCCAGTCGTATTGTGAGGTTGTTGTTGGTACTTCCGCCCCGTTCGTCGTTCCAGGAAAGACGGATCCTGGGAAGTGAGTTTCCATAAGATTCTCAGTGCTTTCTTGGATGTTTTCCCTCGTCAGGATGCCGATACTCTTATGGTGGTCGTTTGAGAGTGCCTTCTGTAGCCTAGAAACTTGTGGGAAGTCTTCGATTGCCTCACAGTAGGCTCTCCAGGCTGCTCTTTGTTTTTGTCTCTTTGAGGTTGGCTTGGTATACTCCCATACATAAGAAAGTGTTTTACTGCAATAAAAAGTTAAAAATCTTGAAAATGGAGTGTTGTATCGAGTTCAACAGTGAGTACCTTTTATGTAGGAAATTCAATGAAGAATTGCAGCTCTAAATACAGGGTGTTTCAAAGATATGGTACATTAAAAGTTTACGAACCCCTCGTACCTTGACAGAATTAATACTGTTGATGTGTTTTGAAGAGACAATAACCAACAAAAAAATTTAAATTTGTACTCTCATCCACCGAGAAGATATGCAATAAAATGTGTATTTCTTCCGCATCCTTCAACAGCCTGTATCTCACAAACTAAGAAGGCTAGAGAAAAGCTTTATTAGGGTATTTTCAATATTTTTTAACGATCTATCATGCGTCTAATTTACGGTACTTATTTATAGTACACCCTGTATACACTTTATTGCCTATTTTCTTGGCACTTTTTATTTTTATTTCGATGTCTAATTTTGCTTTAATAAAATTTTCCATCTCATTTTTCAGCGTTTCTTCTTCCTCAGTGTTTATTTCCAATCCTTGTATTACTATATTCTTCTTTCGTTGTCCAATATTTCTATTGAGCTTTTTATTTGTTGTATTTCTTACTTGAGTTCCAAGTTTTCTTTCTTAATTTCTCTGTTTTCATTTCTAATCTCTTTCATTTCTTCTCTGTATGCTTGAAGCTCAGTTCTAATTTCTTTTAGCTCTTGAGTTATTTCAGTTTTTAGATCCATTATTGCATTAAAAAGTAATTCAAACTTATCCTTGTGCTGTTCTTTTTTTCTGGTCGTGATTTATGTGTTTTTACAGTTCTTTTAACAAAGTCTTACTTGTAATACGGCTAATTTTTTTCATATATTCACTATGCACAATACTCAACTTGTTTCACTACTTTTCACTAATTGATTGCTCGTAATTTTCCAGTAAAATGGGTTGAATTACGGAGACATTTTCAATAAACCCTTTCTACTTGACGGCCAGTGGCGTTTCCGACTTTGAAATAAATTATCAAATAAAATAAAATAAAAAAATAAAACTAATTTTATTTTAGCTTAATAAATGTTATTTGATTCCTCGCTTCCAGTATTTCTTCATAAGTCTTTTTCAATTATCGGAGGAAAGTGATAGAGAAGAGGAACCAAGATAACGAAGAATTCGATTCATATAAGACCTCGAATTAATGTTTCGTAAAGACATTGTATTAAAATTTTTGGATAGAATTGGTAATCATCTGGAGCCAAAATATTTAATCTAACTAATTGCGAACACACGTATACAGGGTGTCCCAGACTAATTTATCCAGGCTATATCTCTTAAACGAATGGGACAAAAACTGATCTATTCCATTTCTAATACACTTTAATATGGCGTAGAAAAAATCATCCCTTAGTTACAACCTCTAATTTTGAATTTTTTAATAGCACCCTGTACATATTTTTATAATTTTGGATGTGGTCTTCCATCGTCTATTCAAGAAATTTTTCAAAAATAAAATGGGTTCGTAAGTAATCAAGAAACAAGCAACAAGACGGAGCTCCTCCACACAATGCGAGAATCGTTAGCGACCACCTACAAAACCGTTTCGATAACCACTGGATAGCAAACAACTCTCCAGAAATTATGTGGGCGGCACGTTCACCTGATTTGTCACCTCTTGACTCTTTCTTTTGGGCAGAGGGTTTACGTTGGCAGGGGGGTATTGTGGTACTACTATTGCTCAAATTTATTTGAATAATCCTTAATACAGACTTTTTTATTTCTGTCCATTGTTTACAAACTGGAATTATTTCTTGGATGACATTGACAATTGGCCGTGACAGTCGTGTCTTGGATAAAAGCGTTCGTTTGTCATGCCGTGGCTTACATAGAGGGAAGTGTAGCACTTTATGACTTGATCTGTGCGGAACACGCTCGGTGTAATGAGCAGTGTAGTTCAGATGTATGTTACGGGTAGGTTTCTCTATGGTAGTTGAGACCCTCAAAAAACTGTTGAGCACCAAAATATGAGCCAAAGGAAAAAAGAAAGATATTTTTGTTCACTTCTCAGGGTTGAAGTTATAAACGTGGGTTCTTATGAACCTAGAGTAAATTGCAGAGAATAGTCTAATCGGATAACATGATTTAGAGCTATTGTAATAATATCTTGTAAGTAAATACCATGGGCGCCACAAAGTTTTCTCAAAAACTTTGAAAAGACCTACAAAGACTCTAGGTAGTAGCTATTCTGAAGTTTGCTTGTTACTGCAGGTAGGTAGTTGAAATTAAAAATAAAAGACAGTCTCAATGATTACTAAGTCTAATGAACAACGGTGAATGTATATAAAAAAACAATGGTTATACAAAAAAATACAAAAATTATCTGGACTGCTTTTAGTTGGTGTTAGTTAAGTTAGTGTGATAGGTTTAATATGATAAAGTAAGAGCAAGTAAGATGAATGCCGCATATAAAAGTTATCCTCTTAGTTACTTAGCTGTGGCAGTTATTGCAGCTGGTAGGTGAGGTCCCACGATGAATGATGGTAACCTGCAGTGTGTGCTAGGTCAGCTGAACCTCCAGGCAAGTGTCAAGATGTTGAGATCTACTCACAGATGAGTCGAATTTATTCGGGCAAGCTGTTAACCAAGCTTCCCAAACTCATTATGACCATAGATAATCCGTGGAAAAAACTTTTCAGAAACCCATAATACAAAAAAAACCGCTAAAAGATATAAAAAAATAACAGTTTCCATCATAGCACAATTTTTTTAAAACCCCCCCAAAGAAAATAATGATTTTACAGCTAGGTGATTTACATCAAATCCTACTTAAAGGAATAACAACAAAAAGTTTATAATTAAATGTTTTACATTTACATGATATTCAAAGAAAGAAAAGGTTTTCACAATTAAATGTTTTACATTTGTAACTAAAGAAAAAAGTGAACAGACATGCCCCTGGAAAGTTTTTGTTTCATAAATTTGGTTATCTTTGAATTCTGTACAAATATGTTAGGTAATAGAAATATGAGAATTTAGGAATTAAACAACAGGTAAGTGAATAGTAGTGTCGTCTGCAAAATTCAATAGGAAGAACAGATATTCATTTTTTATAAGCTTCCGCCATGTAAAAATACTATCTGTCATTCCATTTAAATCCAAACACATCGACAGTTTAGTTAATCTATATGTCTTTAATTAATGTGTAAAAACTTACCAGAGATAAGAATTATCGTTTAAACCATTTATTCAACAACCATTTATTGTTTACAAATTATAATTCTTCAATATCTCTGCGGCTTCAAAGGAATTTTATTTCGCCCTTTCTTAGCGACAGATTCAGAGAGACAACCCAGCCTGCTTTTTCAACTTCCTCTCTGTCTTAGCGCAGAACCACAGAAGCGCAGGTCACAAGTAAAAATCAATAATTCCCTCGAAATGCCTGCTACCACTTTAACGTTAATATTAGAAACAAAGTTACTGTTTCATAGTATTCTGTACTGAAGTTGAGGAAGTTTCAGTCACTTTTTTTCCGCTGCGTGCTTTCTACTAGATGGCTTGGTTTCCAAACGTGCATCGAACGAGAATCTGAATTTTGTTAATGACTGGGAAGTCATCCCCTGCTGGGTTTTATAGGTTCTCGTTTTGAATTAGTTGGAGAACTCCGTCCTGTTCTGGAAGCCGTTTTCACAAACCCTTATAGGGGATATATTGCACTCAAACGATTGAAACTGCCAACGTTGAAGTTTTGGCATTGGAGGTGTGCAACATGTTGTTGATGTTGGTTCATTATTTGTTGGTTGCCATCCAGTAAGAGGAAGATTTTGAGTACTGGACACTTTTTGGAAAAGGGTTCGCCTGTGGGGCCAGGGCCAGTGATAAAAGATATTGTTTATCAATCAAAACCGCAAAATGTAGACGAATTAAAAGAAAATATAAGACAAGCATGTCGCCAAATTACTCCTGTAATGATTCAAGCCATGTAATCTTTATTACATTGATTTTTATTGTTCCTTTAAGCTGTAAGGCTTTTTTGATTAATTTAACAAAAATAAAAAAATAAACTGATATTTTCTTAATTACTTATGAACCCATTTTATTTTTGAAAAATTTGTTGAATAGACGATGGAAGACCAAATCCAAAATTATAAAAAAATCTACAGGGTGCTATTAGAAAATTTAAAAATAGGGGCTGTAACTAAGGGATGAATATTTAGGGGATGATTTTTTCTACGCCATATTCAAGTGTGTTAGAAATGGAATAGATCAGTTTTTGTCCCATTCGAAAATCTCTATTCGTTTAAGAGATGTAGCCTGGATAAATTAGTCTGGGACTCCCTGTATATATTATAATCCCTAAAAACTTTCAACAAACAAAGAAATAAGAAATTAAACGAACGAAAACAAACGTCGGTTATAGTTTGAAGTTGAAGTATGATTGACACTTAGGTTACAGATTTAGTTACCGACACAACGTTGCCATGGTGTGTCCGCTCGTTTTGTAACGGTGCCGTCATGTCTCGTCTGGTTAAGTTGTGAATACCAACTGATACCAAACGGAGCCGTTGCCGTGACGGGACCGTTATCGAAACGACTCTGAATACGGGTGTTAGTATTTAAAAATGACATAGCCAGCTATCAAAAATACTTGAATATAATATATTATTCACAATTTGTAAGACTTACTAATTTTCAATAGAAAGAAGAAAATGTCCAAAGTTAACGATTCCTACAACTCATCTCAGAAGACAGTGTTTAAAGATGTGAATCATTCCAGGATTGATAAAAACAAGAACAATACTGATGGTTTTTTGCAAATGCCTGAAAAGAAACTAAACCAATTAAATTCACCAGAAATACGGTGTTCTCCATCGCCATGTGTTTTTGATTATGAAGGAAACATTATTAGCAGGTGTGGAGGTAAATATTTATTAAAACTGTACCAAGATGTATGTAGATCAGATTTTGTCTATGGTCTTTTGCTTATAAAACATAAATTATTAATAATCAGAATTCCACTATATTCATTATACTTACTTGTTATTTTACATCAACTTCATGTTATTTTTCCTTTTTCAAGTATTATTAGTTATATTTTCTTTCAACTGGTTTTGTCATTCTATTCATTAATTGTTCTCCTGATCTCCCTTGTCATCTTTTACTTGATTCAGTTAATCCCTTAACGTAGTAGCTGTTCGTTTCCGAATTACAACTTTCTCAATTGAACTAATGTTTTTTTATTTTTCTTACATTCTTGTTTATTTTGCCACATTCATTATAGGTACCTTATTTTTCAACCGTCCTATTTGAATTGTTTTTAACTCTAATTTGGTAATAATTACATTATGTATGTTTTACATTCAGTTTTCATTTGTATTGTCTTGATACTTTGGTTAACTTTCAATAAATTATGTAGTTTTGATGATTTATTCACATATGTTATTTCAGCAGTTACTTTTTCATCTTTAGTCTTAATAATTTTCTTCCACTATTGTCAACTGCTAAGCGAAGGTCGTCGTGAGATACTAAATATCAATGATTATAATTGCAATTTGTTCTTGAATATTTTGCATATCGTGAGCCGTGAAATAGAGGACATGATGGTTTTTTCAGTAGTTTTCTTTGCAGTTTTTTCTTTCAAACCTGCTTTATCCAGAAATTGTTTTCGTCATAACTTAGATATTGTTCCATTTATTTGTCTTATAATAGTTATTTATGTTACAAGTGCGTGAAGTGATACTTTAGCGCACGAGTTGCGAAAATGAAAGGCACGAGCGTAGCTAGTGCCTTTTTCGCAACGAGTGCGCAAAAGTAATTCACGCATGAGTATCATACAATGTTTTATCTACGACCACATTAAAAATAATTTCCCTTCAATTATATATTACATATCCTCTCTTTTTAATAGTCATAAGAAATTCATTATCTAGTGCTGAATTTATAAAATCCAACATCTGTTCCCTTGTGAAAATTTTTGATTTTTTTGGTTTATGACTCTCTGATTGTCGTTTTATGAAGGTAATAAGTTTATGGAACTTACTTATATCAATGTTTAAATTTAAATTTATGGTAGTTTTCAACATAATGGGAATAATGGGACCATAACGTTGATGATTTCCATTTACTTTTCCGACAAATATGCAATAAGAGAACATTTTCCGTCTAATTTTTAATTTTTTTAGTGTTACAACAATCCAAAAAAAAGTTGAGCGGTCGTCGGACCGCCGACAGAAGCTTGCTTCTTATGCACAATAAAATGACCATTTTCGACCATTTTACGAAAATTTTGACGATTTTTAACAATTATTGACCATTTTTTCAAAATTTTTGACCATTTTTGACCATTTTTTAAATTTTAACAATTATTCACCATTTTTTACAATTATTGACCAATTTTGACAATTATTGATCATTTTTGACAATTTTTCAAAAATTTTGACCATTTTAGAACATTTTTCCAATTATTGACCATTTTTGACAATTATTGACCAATTTTGACAATTATTATTCATTTTTGACAATTTTTCAAAAATTTTGACCATTTTAGAACATTTTTCCAATTATTGACCATTTTTGACAATTATTGACCAATTTTGACAATTATTATTCATTTTTGACAATTTTTCAAAAACTTTGATCATTTTAGAACATTTTTCCAAATTTCAACAATTAATGACCATTTTTCCAAATTTTAACAATTATTGACCATTTTGGACAATTTTTGAGCATTTTTGACAGGTTCTGACAATTATTGATAATTTTTCAAAAATTTTGACAGTTTTTAACAATGATTGACCATTTTTGACAGTTTTTTATAATTATTGAGCATTTTTGCAAAATTTTGACAATTTTCCGGAAATTTTAACAATTTTTGAAAATTATTGACCATTTTTTCAATTTTTGACAATTATTGACCAATTAGGACAATTATTGATCATTTTTGAAAATTTTTCAAAAATTTAGACCATTTTTCCAAATTTTAACAATTATTGACCAATTTTGACAGTTTTGACAATTATTGATAATTTTTCACAATTTTTCAAGAATTTTGACCATTTTAGACCATTTTTTCAAATTTTAACAATTGTTGACCATTATTGACAATTATTGACCAATTTTGACAGTTTTGACAATTATTGACAATTCTTCAAAAATTTTGACCATTTTTCCAAATTTTAACAATTATTGACCATTTTTGACAATTATGCATCATTTTTGACAACTTTTTAAAAATTTCGACAATTTGTGACCATTTTTTCAAATTTTAACAATTATTGACCATATTTGACAATTATTGACCAATTTTGACAGTTTTGACAATTATTGATCATTTTCGACAATTTTTCAACAATTTTGAGAATTTTTAACAATTATTGACCATTTTTGACAGTTTTTTATAATTATTGACCATTTTTTCAAAATTTTAACAATTTTTGATCATTTTTCAAAATTTCAACAATTATTGACCATTTTTGACAGTTTCTGATAATTATTGACCATTTTTGACAACTTTCAAAAATTTTGACAAATATTGACAATTTTTGACCATTTTTCAAAATACTTAACAATTTTTGACAGTTTTTAACAATTTTCAACAATTTTCAACAATTTTCAACAATTTTCAACAATTTTCAACAATTTTTGACAATTTTTGACAATTTTTGACCAATTTTGACAGTTTTGACAATTTTTGATAGATTCTGACAATTATTGACCATTCACGTTTCACACTTCTTAATGACAGTACAAAATTATCACAATAACAGAACCTTTGACAGAAAACAAAACACAAAATTATTTAAGGTAACTTAATAAATATACAAATAAAAAAGAGTGTTATAATGATTATCCCATTTAAAAAGCATTGTACTTTTTCGCACTCTTTTGGGTGTTATAATGAAACTTCCATTTAAAAAGCATTGTTCTTTTTCGCACGCTTTAGACGAATGTATAAAATGTAATTTCACGTATTTATATGAGTTTGTAACTGCTCAATTTTAATGGTGGTCGTAGATAAATAACATTTTACATTTACTAATTACTCCTACTAGTATAAGGTCACAAACGTCAAATCCAATAATCTATTTTTCAAGTACTAACAATTAAAGATTCTATTTTTAAATTTTAATTGACCGCTGCTTTAATTTTTCTGTAACACAACAGAAGGACGTCCATATTTTAATATTTATTTGTATGCCATTAAACAGTTACATCATTAAATCATCAATTTTAATGACTGTCCATTGAGCTACTTGATAATATAAGGTTAACAATGAATTGACGTCACACACACCCACTATTTTATTAAGGTTCTCATTTAAATAACATAGCAACAATAATTAAACCTACTGGTACAACCTCCAGAAAAGAATATCACCGATTATATAATTCATGAAAAAATTAGCCAACAGAAATTACGAAATGATCATAGTTACGGAAGCTTGACGTCGTAGTTTCTCAAAAAGTCAGAAAACGTCTTAAAATCCCTATGAATAGCTTCAAATTTAGAAATATGCGAATCTTAACGCCTCTGAACACGCTGAAAACCCATTCATTATATAATCCTGACCAATACCACTCCAGCAATCGAAAATAATCGATTAAAAACCCACACAGTGTTAATGACAGTTCAAAAACGTCAAAACTCGCGTTATACGCAGGCTAGGAATGGAGAGCTATCGATAGTCCCGACTATCGATAGTGCTATTTTTACTATCGATTAGTATCGATAATTTTCGATAGTTTTACATCCGTAACATCATTGTACGATTTTTGTGAAAATGTTAGAAATATACATAAATATATATTTATTTCAAAACAACGTATCAACTTACATCAATTCAACATCCGTCAATAATCTCAGGCCTTGTGACAGTGACAGTGTTCTCATGCGTGTCGTTTGATAATGATCTGATCCTTTGACGTTAGGATTCTTCCTCTTAATCTTCTTAATTTAACGCCTCAGGCTGCTCGTGCAATGGTACAGCATTAAATTGATCGCATTTTTACTCCATATCAGCTTTCAAAATATGTTCTTCACCTAACATCTTAACTATCGATTTATTTTTTTCGATAGTCAAAAATATCGATAGACCATCGATAGTTCTCCATTCCTATCGCAGGCTTCTATATATTTATGGATGACGTCTGAATAGATATTTGCCTAATGTGTTCCTTTTAAATAATTCTGGTATGAAATTTTCTTACCGAATCCCCCACGTAGTTGAATTAATTGCGGGAAATTTATCTCGTACATGAATGTTTAAAGAGAATTCATGTACTCAAAAAATTTCCGGCAATAATTCAAGCACTAGGGAAATTACAAGTGGCAATTCCACAAAAATAGTAATTATTCCTGTATTTTACGAAAATTAGTAATATTTCGATTTATTATACATTTCTAAGAGATTTCTGCAGATTAATAACGGTTGGGCTTTTATTTTTGGTATTGCTGGCCTCGTAGTTCATAGCAAGTCAGGTCCTTCGTATTTGTTCCTATAATTCAGGCGAAAGAATCTGCAACATCCCTGCAGCTTATTTTATTTTAAATGTTCTGGAGCAGCGGTTCTCAAACTTTTTTGGTGACGGAACCCTTTTAGAAAGCGAAATTCTTGACGGAACCCTACAATAAAACAATTGTTTTTAAAAATGTATTCTTTATTAATAAGCATATTAAAACTACAATGTAACAGTTGATACTTATTACTTAGTAAATTACTATATAACAAGTATAATAATAGAAGATATTAAAAAAGAAAAAAATCTAACTAATGGGAGGTATGAAACTGTTTTTTTATTTTTCATCAACTGGTTGATGTCAGGTTTGATAGAAGACAGTTGAAGTCTCATATCAAGTTCGGCGTCCATTCTATTGCGGTCTTTTGTTTTCGTGGCTGCATAGGTTGAGAATCCCGTTTCGCACAAATATGTTGTTGGGAACGGGAGAAGAAAATTCAGAGCCATTTTGGCAAGTATTGGATATTCATCACGAATTCTGCACCAAAAATCGTTGAGAGGCGTCCTTTTGAACAGTGACTCCATACTTGTATTTGACGACATTTCTAAAAGAGATTCATATATATATCTCGTTTGACAAACCTTCGGGCTTTTCCAAGTTGGGTAAAAAAGGATTATGAATCCATGAATTCAGTTTCCTTTTTGTTTTCTGTTCTCAAAAGATTCGCGCATCGAAGTGAGATATTGGACCAATTCTTCAAATACATCATCTTGAAACATTTCCGAGTCGTTATCGCTAACAAACTTACTGAGTAACGTAAAGCTTTCTATTTCTCTCTTACCAACGCAAATAATCCAAAAATCTAATTTTATTTTGAAGGCAGTTATTTTGTTACAGGCTTGGAACACTGTTGTCTGTTTACCTTGCAATGATAAATTTAATTCGTTCAGTTTTTGTAAGATATCCGCCATAAAAGACAGTCGGACCAACCAAGTTTTATCATGCAAACGATCTTTCAAATTAAAAGAAGTATCTGAAAGAAGCATTTGTAACGAAGTTCAAATAGCCTTGTTAAAGTTTTAGCCCGAGACAGCCATCGCACTTCTGTATGGAGCAGCAGTGTTTTATGTTTGCTGCAATAATCTTCACACAATAATAAGAACAATCGGGAGTGGTCGTGATTTGATAAAATTTATTATTTTTACCGCTTCATCCATAACTAATTTTGAATTTGACGGCATTTGCTTCATCGCAAGTGCTTGTCTATGCAGGATACAATGGCTGGAACTACAATTAGGCGCTTTAGTTTTTATTAGTGACACTGCTCCTGCTGTTTTATCCGTCATCGCCTTGGCCCCATATGTACAAATGTCAATTCAATCGTCCCAACTGAGATTATTTTCTTTAAAAAATATATTTATTTTATTAAAAATTTCTTCTCCTGTAGTGTTTGTGCATGGGCAGCGATGAACAGATAAGCATGTCTTCTTCAAAAGAACTTTCATATGGATATGAAACGATAACTAGCAAGATAGCCAGACCAGCGACATCAGTCGACTCATCCATTTGCAAGACGAATCGTGTTTTTTGTGCTTCACCTGCTTGTGCAATACGATGGCTAACTAAATATGATGCCTCCGTGGCCTTTTTATTGATAGTTTGGGTTACAAGCATCATATTTTTTTTTTGACTTTACAATAATTGTTCTTTTTTACGTACAAAAAACTCTTTATTCTTGTCTTTAGACTCGGGGTGTACAGTTTCCAAATGTCGGCGCAACTTGGCATGTGCCATTGAACTATTAGGAAGCAGTTTACTACAAAACATGCAGAGAGGTGAACCGATGGAATCAACAAATCCGAAACTGATATATGATTCATCATACCTTTTTTCGCCTTTGAAACCGTGGAGCTTGACGTCGTTGCATCTTCGTCTAGATCGGTAATTGCTGTATACTCCGCGCCTACTGCTTTTGAACATTCGGCTTCGTTAGAAGATGTTGTTGCAACACGTTTAACGCCTTTAAGCCAACGTTCAATTCTTCTTTATTAATAATGTCACTGCGTAGAAGAGTTTAGTCCCAAGAAGAAATGTACAAAACTGATACAATCAGAATACAGCAGTAGAACAATACCTAAACACTTCGTAGCTTGTAAGTAAGTTGTTACTCACCGCTCCGAACGAATCTACCACGAGACTGAGTAGAAATCTACCAAAAACTACCAACTCAACTTTGGATATTTACCACAAATCTACTTACGCGTAAATATCATAGTTACAGATCGACACTCGATAACTAGATAATTAGTATAAAAAATACCTTTTTCAATACCGTTTCATCATCTTTATCTTTGGATTTAGTAACCCAATATGAAAATTCAGGATCTTCTTCCCATGTTGCTCTGTATTTTCGTTTCATTTTTTTAACGACTATAAGAATATAGGAAAAGAATTAGGAATTCCTAACCTAACTAATTAATCCCAGATGTCCCCCAGAATCCCACAGACATCCACTGCCGGCAGCCCGGCTCTGCCCCCTAGCGCCCCTAGCTTCTAGTGTCCCATGCGTGATTGAGAGGAAGGAAACTGCATGCATGCATTGGTTGTATCATTAGCCGTTAGATAGAATAGTATATTCTGTAACCAGGCTAGAATGAAAATTCGATGCGAGTGGAAAGAACCACGAGCATCAAGAATTTTCATTCTAACCGAGAAGCAGACTATACTTTCTCCACGATCAAAGATTTTAAATATATATTTTTAAGTGAAAATGAACAAAAGTTAATTTATATTTCAGAACTGAATCACAATTGTTATATTAGGTAAACACTCAATAATCCAAGAAACATTCTACTTTGTATTAATTGTTATATTTGTACAGTTCTCGAAATAAAAAACTGGTGCATTATTGGGGGTATTTTCAACAATTGTGTGGTTATGCTAGGTTACGGTTACGTGACAGCAATAATTTTGACACTTTTGACACTACAATGACAATCAACTGCGTCAAGGCTAATGTTATTATTGCTAACCAGTGTGAGAATATTATTCTATCACTAGAGAGAGAATGTAAATACATTTAAATTGCATGGGGGCAGATGTGTTGCAGAATATTTCTTCAATCTCAAGAGAGAGAATTCCAGCATTCTGTAATCAAATTTTATTTCAGAAATGTCACATTCTGTGATGATCGTGGAGAAAGACTGTTATTACAGAAATCGCCGAAAGATGTCAGAATCGACCAAAATCTACCACAGATTTCTTTCCTACCAAAACTTCCTGGAAAAGCCGAAAATCTACCACGAAAGTAGATTTCTACCACGTATGGTCACGTTGAGCGCGATCGAACATTCACAAAAATGCTCGAGTCTGCTTCTGAATTCTTGCAGAACCCCTATAGGGGTGTCGCGGAACACACTTAGAGAATGGCTGTTCTAGAGCAACCGATAATAATGGGCATATTCAGTAATTTTTTTTATTGCTTCAATTCACAGTATTTTGCAGATTTCTATCCAAAAAAGCGCGCGCACCCCTCCTTAGTGACGTCAAGTAACCTACGATTTTTTCGGCCACCGCCGTAAGAGCACTTGGCTTGCAAAGGCTTGTTCGCTTTGTAGGCCAAGCAATAGGCAAATATTTTCGACAATAAATCATATGAAAGACATTACGTGGTATAATTTTCATGTATTGAACACGCAAATGTTTTTCAGTAATTTGTTATAAACATTTAAAACGAAAAAAAACGTATTTTTTTTGTTTTTTTTCTTCATATCATATCGTGCAATTGCGATAAAAAAAGTAACTGTCGCTTGACGAAGATATAAATATTATCCAATCAAGTCGCTCGACTCCTCAATTTGTTCGTAATTTGATTACCTACGATTTATATATACATTGCTTTAGTTCTTTTTACGTTATATGAAAAAAACTAAAAAAATGACATTTTTTATAACAAATTACTAAAAAACATTTGCGTGTCCAAAACATATCAAAATTATACTATGTAATGTCTTTTATATGATGGCACCATTTGTTTTCTACTAGGGTTGTCAAAAATTACTATACTTCCATGTTTTATTGCTTGGCCTATTTGATGCAATTCTGACAAATGCTGCCAACATAACTCCAGGCTCTATGACGTCAATTGCCTCAAGGTCAAACGAGTGTTCAAATTGCCATAATATTTGTTTAACTTTTTTATTAAATTCTACTACATTTATATTCGAAACAAAACTGTACAAGGTAAAAAAATATCACTAAACTTTTGGGCTTTTTGGTTTAGGTAATAAAAAAAATCATATTGTAGAGGGACATAAATAACATTATATTAGAATTAGAAACGCGACATTTTCTCCATCTTTACGTTTTTGCGCACAGTCTGTGCGCTACGTCACAGTATGTAAGAATCAGACCGTCTTCTCTCTTCACTGTCTCTTTATTTTGAATAGAGTGTTTGTCTTTCTTACTCTTTTGTCTAAGTCTCAAGCGGTTGGTGTTTTTTTTGGGCATAGTGGAAATGGGGTAAGTGCGGTGAACGAATTTACGAACGGAGATGAACTGTGTAACGAACCAACGAACGATTAAACAAAGCAAGGTTATGTGGTTTTGTAAAGTTTTAAGGTTTGTTAGGTCAAAATAATGAATATGGGAAACAAGAAGACAGTATTTAATCCTGCGTGGTGTGATCCGAGAATTAAAAAGAGTGATCAGAAATATTCAGCGAAATACCCGGAAACCCTTATGAAGCAACAAAAGTTTTTCTTTGGGTAACATGGGAAGCAAGGCTTTAATTAGCCACGAAAATGGGTCATATCAACAGAAAATAATTAAATAAAAACAGTTGGTAAACCCAATTCGCACTACTTTAATATCCGAAGACAAAATAATTCCCAACTACGTAGAAAAATCTGAAATAATAAACAATAGTTCCATATTTTGAAGACCAGCTGCTTCAATATATTTTGTCTTATTTTTCATGGCTGGAAAACTTGGAAATGTCAGGGAATAATAAACAACTTCTTTGGACAAACAAGTCACAAATAAGAAAAAACATAAACGTCTATTACAAATAATTAACAACACTAATGTTCTTTGGCAAGTACTTACAAGACAAAAAGGAAAAAGAAACTTCATCAAATTTATAAAATCAAATCTAAATGCCTCCTTTAATTTTTGCAAATCTCTTTAGTACATCATCTAAATTTAAATATATGTTCCTATGAATATGTAGCAATGCTAATGCCACTAACCTATCTTGGCCCATTGTTGCTCTAAGCCACGTTTTCAACCTCTTAAGGGTTGATAATACTTATTTCTGAGCTTGCTACACTCACTGGCATGACAAAGATTATATATATAGAGGTTTTATAAGTATCCTTATCGCAAACCTGTACAGCAGATAATGCCGAACTAGGCATCGGTATTTACAGACAAGTCGTTCCAAAAAATTTGATAAATATTCTGTTTTGTTCTATTGAAGAATAGTTCGCAATGATTGATGGAATTAAACTATTTATGTTAAGAATTCTGTACAACTCATTATGGAATCGAAATTTAAGATCTTCAAGTACGTTATCTTAAAGAAGAATAAAAATACTTCTTCGGAAGTATTCTTCAAACGCCTCGGTAGATAACAATATTATCCTGAGTTGGAGTAAAGGTAATCGCATTGCCGATTCTTTAGCCAGGGAAGCGGCTGGACTAAAAATTTTAGGACCCAGTGACATCTACGGCCTGACGACTTCGACAATTGCGGAACTAGCCAAGCGTTACACCCATGCTCAATCCCTAAAGAGATGGGATGGAATCAAAGGATGCAGTCTTGCCAGGATCACCCTGGGCGACCCTGGGAAGCTGGCGCCGAAGAAATATTTGGCGATGACCAGGAAAAACCTACGCTTAACAGTAGGATTTCTGACTGGCCACTGTCAACTAAGGAAACACCTCCATACTATGGGGCTAGTGGACACACCTCTATGCAGAATGTATGAACAAGAAGATGAAACTGTCAGGCATGTCTTATGCGAGTGCCCGGAGCTATAGTCAATAAGAGAGTGTGTGTTCGGTGATTCTTGGCCTACACCTGACGATATAAAGGAGATGTCTCCTAGTGACCTGTCCACCTTCCTGGAAAGGACAGGATGGACGAAGACCTAGGAGGACAACTCCTCGGAAGGATGTACAATGGGTCAGATGTGGCCTAAGTACTGCGGGTTTTATCTCATCCTCCTCACTCTACAGATACAGAGAAGTATTCTTCAATAGCAGACTGTAGAGCAGAGCAGACTCGAGGATGGAAAGAGATAAGAGACTCCCACCTCCCACTAAGAACAGTTTTGGAAACAATAGGCTTGTTCGAAGAGCGATCAAAAATGGTTGGACTCACTCGCAGTGAATAAAAAATGTCCACAGAGATACTCTGCGCATGAGTCGTCCAGTTTCCAACCGTTTGTGATCGCTCTACGAACAAACCTAATATTAGGTTCGTTCCAACTGATTATTATATCGTTCTTGGGACGGTACAAAAACCACCTTCTGGAAGCGGTGATAAAGTTGTCCATCCCTGATTCGAGTTTGCACACTATACAGTACTCGATACAATTCCAGAACGGTTCCTAAATGCCAGTTGGAACAAACCCATTGTGTTGTGTGATGCAGCTATATCGGACTTGCGCATGTTAATTATTAAATTTAATTAAAAAATATAATAATTTCCTATTAACTTATTATTCTTGAGGGGGGGGGGATAATTACCCCTCCCCATATCGATGCCCTTGGCTTCTTTGCAGACTAAATCACTGTTGTGAACCCTCTTGGCACCAATTAAGACATATTGTCCAATAGTATACTTCCAATACTCACACTTCGGGAGACACAATCAATCAAATCTGATGAATGCGTTAAAATTCAATAAAATGTTCCGACTCCAGCCATTAATAACAGGAAAACAACAACAATCAGCTCTTTCCATTGCCACCCTCTTCGAAGGTTTTTTAAGGTGGTGGATTTTGAGGTACAGTCGCTTACCATTCTTAATGAAACACCCGGTACATTATATGTAGTTTTTTTCGTCCTCTCTTGAAATTCAAAACTGAGTAAAGTATATTTCGTTGACTCGGCATCAGGCCTTAGGGATTTAGTAATAAAAGTTTATAAATCCCTCATTGTACAGAATAATTCTATAATATTCACAAATAACTATTTGATCCACATCTAGTTCAGTATCACTATCGTCTTCATTTAAATTAGCGTCACTTCGGTTTCTTCGTTTATGTATTGGCTTATTGATAATGTCTTTTAATGTGGATTTTGGGGTTTTGGTCAACTTACATGTTTCTTCTGCTGCATCAGTTATACTATAACCTCGATATTTCAATGATTCAAACACATTTTTCACAATTCGCTTCGCATCCGGCGATAAATGCACTTTTTTGCCTTAGGACGTTTCAGTTGAAAAATAATCATACTATTAGGCATTATCTTTTCACTTTTCGAAGAAAAGAGTACGATACTGTGCTATTGTTATCGGATTAACGACTACTTGCTGTGGGTTTTGGTCTTGAATCAATCATGTTGGCATAAGTCAAAACGAAATATCTTGGAATGAAGTATACCTGAACGAAAACTAATATCTTACCTGCAACTATACTTGATATATATATACCTGTTTATCAATGTGTTTCTAAAATAGCTAGACCGTTACCCAACGATATCCTATTCTATTCTAAAAACATTCTGCAGTTATCTTATGCAATTTATAAAATAAACTCAAGGACAAAACTAACGAAACACTTAAAATTTTGCTTATTTTTGATTTAGAAGAAATCTTTTATTTTTCAACCGATTAAAATTATATTTACGGCACAGTGTAGGAAGTTGATTGAAATGATCACAAGCATTTTGAATTTTTGTAAAAATAAATTTGACAATTTATTATACCGGGTGAAATGCAACAATATTTACGTACCGTAAATTTTAAACTGAAGGCTACAAATTTTTTCTTTGCAAATTATTAGAAAGACATTAATTTTCGAAATTTTGTTTTTTGATACATTCCAATATCTTTCTCTTTACAAATTATACACATTTTTAAAGAAAACTATAATTTTTGCAACGTTAGTTAATATCAGATTACCAATAATTTAATAGTAAGCTTATCTCGACGAATCCAAGCTGTTACAAGAGCACGAGGTAGAATTATAGGTTATTAATTTGTTACTTGTTTATGTTTAATTTTAATTCAATAATTGATAATTAAGAATAAATAATTTTTTAGTTTTTTCTTAGAATATTAACTTACGACTAAAAAATTGTAGGTTTTTTTAGATTTGTATCTTTTGTAAAGATAAAGATATTGGAATGAACAAAAAACAAAATATCGAGAATTAATAATTCTTTCTAATAATTTGCAAAGAAAAAATTTGTAGTTCAGTTCATCCTCCAGGGTGTTTAAAATTTACGGTACATAAAATATTGTTTCATTGTTTTTACAAAAATTCAAAATGCTTGTGTTAATCTCAATAAATTTCCTACTCTGTGCCGAAAAAAATCATTTTAGTCGTTTGAAAATTAAAAGATTTCTTCCAAATCAAAAATAAGCAAAATTTTAAGTGTTAATGTTGTCCATGATTTTATTTTCAGTTTAATTTTGGTTATATTCCATCTGTGTCGAATGATAAGAATTTTATTCTTATTTCACGTATTATGATTAATGGTATAAAATTGGATGAATAGATCGGTTTTTTAACTAGATTTTTGTCAGTCTCATATAAATTTAAATTAGTTACTTCATAGAATGACTCCTGTATATTTTTAAATACTAATTAATTTCGTTTTATATGTATAATTAATAAGGAATGAACGTGGGTATAATTACAGGGTGTTTCCAAACTAATCTGATATATTATTGTAGGAGATTCTTTGTTCCTATAAACATCTATAATAAGTTTTGTCGTTATTTCATTGTTTCAATAAAAACAATTCATTGTGATGGACATAAACATAAAATTAGTACATTTCACAGCAGATGTTCATAATTTACACCTACAGCTAGTAATATAACAATCGTATCTCTGGAGCTAAAAATTCACTCATGCAAGCTTGGTCTGTTATTAACGATCTAAGGAACACAACTCGTTCATCAAACTTTGTTGATCTCGACCCAGACGAACTTAACAATTATTATTTTGGTAACGTGAGTAAGAATATTAGCTAAAATATATCTCATAGTCATGATGCTCTTCCGTTCCTCCTTGCTCCTAAAATACTAACTGATAGTTTCTTCTTCAGACCAATTAATACATTTGAACAAGTGCAAATAATTCTCAGCAGTCGAAACAAATCTTCCTGAGGTATAAATGGCTTATCTACTAAAATATTCCTGATGTGGTAATTAACGTTTTAACTTCTCTAGTTAATTAATTCTTTGGAAATTGACTTTTTCTCAACTGTCTTAACAGAAATAATTGTATTCCACTGCACAAGGGGGACGGAAAAAATAATACTAGTTATTATCGACCTTACATAACCGTATAATGTCGTTCCTTTTTAAACATAAAATCTTGAAATTGGAACAATTTAGGTTCCTACCTAATAAATGACATGTTTAAATTTTCTGTTCAAGTTTTATGATTTGGGTATTGTATTTTAATTACCATGAATGTGTCATAACTAATTTTCAATTCAAAAAATTTGCATCTTCTAATGTTTGACGTTCCTTTTTTTACTAATTATGTATTACAATTTTTGAATTTCATGGCCTTTGATAAATATTAATTAAATCTACCCAATGTATCCACAAGTAATTTAAACGTTTATTTATAACTCATAAGAACACTGTGACACATTAACCCCTTCTGAATTCCCTGTGGATTTCATTTTTACTCATCATCTTTTTCGGGACATTGTCTGTAACAACATAAATAATCAGTGACTTATGGGTACATATTTGTGCAATTATTCACATAATATGTAGGAGTGTAAAATTTCTTTATTGTTTTCATTAGTATTTTGCAACACAATTATATAATGATATTGAAGAAACTTACCTTTAACCAAACATAGCACCAGCTATAAATTTGCTAAAACCAAGCATTAAAGGTAACATAATGCAAATAAACAAAACCTCCATTTTCATAACCTAAAATAATTTACCACGTCGTCCCTACTCTAAAAATTGTTGACCCTTTAGCTATTCTAGCGCCACCAATTTAACACCTTTCGACGGACACTTTTTATATACAGAGTTTGTGCTCCTTATATCTAGTCTCCATGATGTGTATCTTAGTTCAGTTACCCAGAAAGGTTTCTATCAATATCGGATCTATTGACCGTACGCGAACCAGTTCATGAAACCCTAAATACGCATTATCCAAATATATACGGTTCAAAAAGTTCGTTACGTAGCTAAGAAATACCCAAGAGCGTTAGAAAATACCTAATATTATCACTCCTAGGTATTACTTAGCGCATGGTGAGACGTTAATTACATTTAGCAATTACGACATCCGATTTAGGAATTACCTAACTTTAGGAAATGGTTGGTAAAATCGGGCATAAGTGTCTGATCAGTAGTAAGAAAAAAGAAGAAAACTGAACTTTTTCAAAGGCAGCAGCTCGCTTCAAAGTCAGGCGTATTGATAACAGTCCTCTCTATTATTTAGTCAAAGCGATGATTGCATTAAAGTGCAGTTATCTGACCAAAAGTTTCACAAACTATCTCAGGTGTTCGAAGTTGAAAACAAATATATTATATTGTCAGTCCCACCCACACATCTACAAAATTATAAAAAGAAACATACAACGCGCTCGCTGTAAACACTCGCTTTAAAAAAGGCATACGCCTCAATGTCAAGAATATCAAAACGTACAAAACTCTCGAAGCGTCACTTGTTAAGAATACGGCCCCAGGGGTTTCTGTTTGTTGACTTATGCTAGTCTCTATTTTTTTTATTTGCTAGAAGAATAGAAAAGTAACAGGTGATGTTAAAATACCCTTCAGGGACACTAATTTGTTCGATAACAGATCTCTAGATATTTCTAGAAGTAGATAGCGCTATTCGCCTGTTTCAGGTTGCGCTTGTAGGCTTACGACGATTTTTATGTTAAACATATTGTGTTTTTGGATGATTAAGTATCAAAGAAATATATTTAAAATGAATGTGTACGTTTACAATATGCATTAGACATGTCCACAAGATGGTACATAGATCTACTTGAGAGGTTGTAGCAGGGCCTGATTAGTCTTAAATGAGGAAAGGCTTGCCTGAAAATAGTAATGTGTAAGTGTCTAACATAAACTATTTTTCGAAAATTTGTTTTCTGAATAGCAGGTTTTTAGTGAACCTACTATTAAACACCTTCCCCTTAAAGATTTAGTCCTATCACTGGTCGAATAGGCCGACCGTGTCGAGGACTTTTTTTTTTTTTTTTTTTTCTTTTTTTTCGGGCCGAGGTGGGAAACTCATGTTCGAATGGGTCCAGGACCCAAACAGTGTTGGACTCATCCCCAAGGAGATGCCTACCAACCAAACCCACCTCAAACTCGCCGTTACCCCCGCCTCGGAATCACTACCCTAGCATACTTCGAGACGGGCGGCGGTCCCTCGCACAGTCTCCGCTCACATCGTCGTCTTCTGCCTAACTTCCACTCCTACCTCTCATGCCATATCGAGTCGTTCTCTCCCCCTGACCATGCTCTCTACTAGGCCACTTACCTCCATCCATTCCTCCTCCCCCTCAACATTATCTCCACCATATTCTCCCAATACACCGCCTCCCCTAGTTTCCTCTCCAACTTCTTCAGCACTTCCTCGTTCCGCCAGCATCTGAACACATGCCCCACATCATCCTCCACTCCACACCTCTCGCACACTCCAGTCTCTCTTTTTCCAATCTTGTGGAGGTACCCTACTCTCGACCCATGTCCAGTGAACACCTGTGTCAAGAAGTAGTTCACCTCCCCGAATTTCCGATCCATCCAATCTCTCCTATTCCCAATCGCTCCTTTTAGCGCGCCCTCATACTCCTCCCACCTTCTCTCCATTTCCTCCTCCATCCATTCTTGTACTTCCTCTCTGGTCGCACCCCTCCAGCGTTTATTCCTGGATCTAGCCATCAAGTCCAATGGGTAGGTCCTTGCCAGCACCGCTGCTGCCAGTCCACCCACTGTCCTGTACCCCTGCACTACCCTTAGCAATATACCTCTCTGCACCCGCAGGAGTGGCCTAACCCTCGCATTCACTCCCGCTCTTTCACCCCACACATCCGCACCGTACAGCAAACTCTGCTCTACCGTCCTACCAATGATCCTCCTCTTCCACTCTCCCGGCCCCTTCACATTACTCATCAATCTCCCCAGCCATGCTGCCCTCACTTTCCCCTTCTCTGCCGCCTTCAACATGTGTGTTCGGAAGGATAACTGACTATCCAACCACACCCCTAGGTATTTCACACACTCCTCCATGCGAATTCTCCTTCCCTTCACCATCACCCCCACTTCCCTTGTCTTGCTCCGTCCCTTCACTAGCAACCCCACCGTCTGATTGTGTTTCGTCTGAGAATCTTATTATTTTTTTCTACGTGCACCCAGTATGATCGGGGTTCATTGGTTCAAGTATGGTGGCTTTGTGCCATGTTTTGTCTATTGGACTTTTTATGACTACTTTATCCCATTTTTTTAAGTTTTGAGGAGATCTACGGCTGGTTTTATCATATTGTCTTTTCATGTTTTCTTTATGTTTGGATAAATATTTGTAGATATTGTTTTGTACCTTTGGTTCCAATTGTGCACTAGTAATCGGTATTTGTGTTCTTAGAATCCTACTATGCAGAATTTGAGCAGGAGATGCACCCATATTAATGATAGGAGTATTATTGTATTCTAGTACTATCTCACGATAATCACTACGCTCATCATGAGATTTTTTCAAAATTTGTTCACCTATATAAACACTTTTTTCTGCTAGCCCATTGCTTTGATGGTAGTGTGGGCTGCATGTGGAGATTGAAATGTCTTTTTCTCTGTAATATTCTTTACATTTTCTTGAAATAAATGGTAAGTTATCCGCTATTAATTGTTGTGGATAACCAAATCTGGTAAATATATTTTGCATTGAGTCGATTACGGCTTCTGATGTTTTATTTCGTAGTGGAGATATTTCAATCCAGTGTGAAAGATAATCAGTTAACACGATATATGATTTGGACCCAAACTCTAGGATATCCACACCTACCTTGCTAGATCTAAATGTTGGTATATCGTGGGGTAGCATGGGTTCTTTATAGTTTGCAGGCATATATTTTTCACATATTTTACATTTTTTGATATAGTGATTTATGTCAGAACTTACATTCGGCAAGTACAGAGTTTGTCTGGCTTTATGAATGGTTTTATTAATTCCCAAGAAACAAATTTAATATATAAGTTTTTAGACTGTTAGGAACTACTACTTTATTATTTATGAAAAGTAGTCCTGCTTCGACATACAGTTCGTCTCTTAAATTGAAGTAGGGTTGTGAGGGTGTCGAGGATTTATACCAATGGATTATTAAGTATCAAAGAAATATATTTAAAGTAAATGTGTACATTTACAATATGCATTAGACATGTTCACAAGATGGTACATATTGTCACTCTATGACAGCTGACAATAGCAGGTTTTTAGTGAACCTACTATTAAACAGTACCTGCGATAATAATAAAATAGTGTTTTGAGAGGAGACTTGAGAGGTTGTAGCAGGGCCTGATTAGTCTTGAATGAGGAAAGGCTTGCCTTAAAATAGTAATGTGTAAGTGTCTTAACCTATATCCAAATAAACTATTTTTCGAAAATTTGTTTTCTGAATACCTACTGTGGACCAAAATATAATTTAATTTGTCATTTTCAAAAAACTACTTATTATAACAGAATAAAAAAGCTTGTCCGATATTATTTTAACGCAAACAGACAAAATCTGATTTACATATAAGCAATGGTCTTGGAGATTCATTAATAAATCTTAAAAAATAACTCTACTAATGAATTGAAATTAATTTTAGAGATAAAAGAAACAAAAAACTGTACTGAAAATACGTTGAATCCAAATCGGTCACCTTCAAGAACCCCATCTCCTGCGTCAGATTACTCTCCCCGATTGGGAAGAAGAGGCAGCAATTTTAGAAGTAACAGCCCTTCTAGTCCTATATTAGGATCTAGAAGGGGCTCGACAACAGGTTATGAACAATATCAAAAAAGTTTATTAGAAGTACCAATTTGTGTAGATTATGGAGATCCATCCAGCGATGATTTGAGTTCCGAATGGGATTCGGATGTACCAGAACCAAAAAAAGACATTCTGACAAAGGTACAATTTTTATTTTGTATTGTGATAATGAATGATTATAAATTATCTAGTGAGGATTATCACTTAAAAAAAAAGATTTGTGTAACTTTTTTTAGAATTAAAAATATTGATATATTTTGAAAAACTCGCAGAGGTAAGTAGTAGTTATACGAGAATTCAATATGACGCAGATGCAAATTTGTTGTTTTGCAGGTTAACTTGCTGTATTGTAAACAACGATTTTTGTAATAAAAAATAATAATAATTATTACTGAGATTAAAGTATTACTTTCAACAAAACAAATAAAATATAAAATCTAGCTATTTTTTTCATTAAGCTTATTAAGTTTAGTATGTAAACCTCTAATTTTAGTACATTAAAATCGCCACAAGTACACCGTATCAAGACAACTTTTTCATGTATAATTGAAACTAAATACAGGGATATCAATGATAAATTACACAATGGATATTTTCGTCATCATCGCAATCATCATCAATCTTACGACAAAGTTCGGTATATGGGTTATTTTAAGAGATATCAAAATCTGTTATTAAGAAAATTAGTAGATGTTTTTAAGGACTTTTAAAGGACTGTATGACGTAGCAAAACCTTATATCAAAAGCTTCAAAAGTATCTGAGCAATCCGAATTCAGTATAATATACAGCGGTTCCCATTTAAATAAATCACATGTTTGGTTTGTAACGGAGTTATTCAACACTCTGTATAGTTCTTAATAATTTCAAAATATAGACCTTAAAGACTTCTCCTAATTTTCTTGATAACATTTTTTGATATCTCTTAAAATAACCCATATACCGAACTTTGTCGTAAGATTGGTAAACGTATGTTTAATGTACACTGCCGAGCATAAAATTTGTAAGTTATTTTAGGAATTTTTATTTTGTATGGATTTTTTTTGGGATGGATCATAATTTACTAACTGATTGCTTGTATGTATTTATATTGGGGTGATATTCTCTGAGTCCTAAAATATCTATTGTACCCCCTTAGTTCTACTTAGTTCCTGAGGAAAATCGTTGATTTTCTCATAAAAGTGTCCATACTTTTTGAAGGACTCTGTGTAACGTAGTAAAACCTTATATCAAAAGCTTCAAAAAAATGTGAGCAATCCGATTTCAGGATAATATACAGGGGTTCCCATTTAAAAAATCATATGTTTTGTTTGTAACGGAATGATTCAACACTCTGTATAGTTCGAGATAATTCCAAAATAAGCACCTTAAATACATCTACTAATTTTCTTAAAGACATTTGTTGATATCTCTTAAAATAACCCATACACCGAACTTTGTCGTAAAATTGGTACACCCTGTATGTAAAAGTTCTAGGATTGACAGTCAATCGTCGTAAGGTATCACGACAAAAACAGTAGCGTATCACTGCTAAGGATTACAAAAGATAAATTTTTTTAACGGAACATCCTGTCTTTTATTGTATTTTCGTAAACCCTATATATCTCCAGTTTATACCGTTGTTGAGTTATTAATTAAACATTAAAAACGGTGGTCATGGTACTTACTTGCCTTTTAAAAAATTTTTGTCATTAAAGTCACCCATGGAATAGTATTGTATACATTTCATAATTTGAAAAGACGATGTCATGTATAGAGACTAATAGAGGACCCCTATTGTATTAAACTTTTTAAATACATATTTGTTCTATAATCTTCGTTGCCTAAAGCTGTTCAAGATAAAGGTGTCAAATAGCATATTTTTGAAATCAGGAAAATAAGAACGCACTGAAAATAAAATATAAATAGAAAAAATATTATTATATCACTGACTTTGATGGTATTCTCCGGAAATAGACGATTTCAAATGATGACATTTCCGAAGAATATGAAGGAGAAGAAGAAAGAACAATTGAAAACCTAGTATGTCACTGTCAGGCACTAAAAGGAATCGGTTCCGACATTTTGAGACAAGATTTCATAGAAGAACTTGAAGAAGTGGCATAATTGAGGATGGATAAAATGACGATTTTCGCAAAATACTGGAAGTGTCTCAAAACGTGGCGATGGAGGGAGATGTTTTGATTCAGAGCAAACTCAGGATATCACAATGGACCTCAAGCATCCAAGTAAACGGGTGCAAAATATTTTTTCCACGCCGTTATAACCTAACCTAACCTCGATGGTATTAATTTTAAGTAGGTAATTAGCATATCCACCATTTGTAAATGTTCAATAACTCAACAACATTTAAAGATGAAGGTAGCCTATGATATGTTCTAAAATCCAGAAAAATATGTGCTTTACGAAGATACAATAGAATATAGAGTGTTCCAAAAAAAATTTTATTATTTTTTGTAACCCTTAGCTATAGTACAACTATGTGTTTTTCGTGATACATCAAGACGACTCACTATCAATCCCACCATATTAACATCATACAGTTCACATTTTCTGTACATATATTCATTAACTTTTCCCATTTTGTGCAGATATTTTCTCAGGGTACAGCGTCGTGACCAGGTCAGTAACTGTCTTTAAATGTCTCTTACCCAGTTTCAACAGCTGAGCTGAGAGTTCCTTGTTTACCTTGCTCAGATAACTCTTTGTATGGAGGTAACCTTGTGTCAACCTCCAATTGAATTGGTATTCTTTATCTAGCCAGTTCCCGATTTCCCTTCTTATGCAATCCTTTGTGAGTCCCGGACCTATGAAGTCTCCTTTAGCACCTTCTTCAGCTAACTGGTCCGCCAATTCATTACCTGCAATCCCCTGATGTGCCGGCACATACTATGCTGTGGCTTGCCAACCTATTAAGGGATTCTTTACAGGTTTTTACCAGTCTAGATCTAGCCTAGCTGTCAGTGAATATTTTAATTTTTTGGCTGGCATAATCTTCTGATATACTAAACCAGTCATATTTCAATAAAGCTATCTGCTTTTGAAATATACATAACTATCAATTCTATCATAATTAACCTCGTTCTTAATTTTGGTTGACCAGTGTAATTGATTTCACAGACATATTTACAAACTTGTGTAATAAATAATTGAATATTTAAAGCGTTAATGTATATTTGTTGTCAATAACATTTCGAATCGTAGCAACTGTGTATCGATGGAACAAAGGTTCGTGACCTAACCCAATTTAAAAAGACTGACGTCAATAGAATAATTTTGTACATCTTGTTAATGTCAAGAATTATGTATGCAACAATTTAGTAGGGAAGATCGAGGCAATTTATTTGAAGGAACTTGATATATACTGCTCATCTTTTATGGAAGGTTTTAGATTCATTTCTATTTGTGTTAATTATTGAAAATTTATATCAATCATATGATTTATTATGATCATGTGCTTCATTATAGTACGAGGTTTGACAGCAGCTGCACCTCTATGATTAAGCTTGTTTATATTGTAACAGTTTTGGGCTACTAAGGGATTTTATCTTTCTTATATTAATTGTGCCCGAAATTTGTTTTTGCGAATGCTAAAATGGCTGTTATAGTTAGTTGCGAACCGGTAGTTGAAAAAAGTCGGCGACATAATTTAACATAGGAGAGAAAATATTAAAAAAAATCTATGAACATGTTTTTAACATCTACTAAGATAACAAAATCTAAACTCTCTTCGGCATACATAAGTTAATTGTTTTTTTTTTCATCTCTATCAATTTTTAACCCTTGCTTATCAACCAACAATCATTCTACTTGTTTTTCACATAAAACTCGGTGGTGAAATCGGCTTCTATTCGAAATAATGAATCCTACATGTATCATGGACTACCGGTCTATAAGTGCGTAGTGCTTAGGAATTATTATTAACAGTAGTTTCACTTGGTCCGACCATATTTTATCAATAATCAGACGTGCTAACACGTGTTAGCAAGTGTTTTTCGAGAACGTTTCAATCGTTTTGTAAACTTTACACCATTTATGTAAGACCCATTCTTGGGTCTGTTATCCAGACTTGATTCCTGATAGAAGCTTATTAGAAAATGTTCAAAGAAAAGCCACTCGACTTACCTTGGGATTGAGAAGACATTCTTATGAAGAGAGACTTGTTATGGCCAACTTAACTTCTTCGTCACCGAGTAGATCTTATCACAACATTTATAATATTAAAATTCATCTTCGGAAACCTTTTCGTGATATTTCCATTAAACCAAGATAACCGGCTCAGAGGACAAGAATTAAAACTTGAAAATGAAAACGTTGTGGTCAGATCAAGAAGAACCCACTTGAAGTTGCAGCCGTATGCGCGAACTTGTCAAAACCAGCGCAATATTGTAAAATTGACATTCGACTTCAAATCAGTAGCGTAACGTTTTCACATTTTGTAGGTTAACACAAAATTAGAATAATGTGGATAATTTTTCCTTTAACACCAACAAGTTTTTTAGGAGGCATGGTTTTAGATCAAATGAAAAACACAATACTCACAGATAAACTAGCTAAACGTCTTGAAATTTTCAAAAATATTCGACAGTAAATCAAACACATCCTCAAGTGTCAATAATAAAATGGCTGTCGGCATCAAAATCGTTTGTAAGGCCAATGGCATGAAACGGTCATTACGAGACGACATAGATAAACAAGACCGATATTGGTTTCTGCGCAAGTCAGTTGGCAAACTTCACGTGGCTTCTTCTTATGTGAAACGGAGTCTAATAAAGTTTTTAACGCCTGGAATAATCCCGATGTTGAAATTATCACTGCTTCTTCTACCAACATATTTAAAAATAGACTGGACCACCTTATATATCAATAACTTTTAATTTAATATTTATCTTAATACGAATTATTGTTCTTTTCTTTTGTTATCTTCTGTTTTTTTTTTATTATTTTGTTCATTTCAATTTATGTATTATTTTGCTAGTAGGTAATTCATTTGTATATTATTTTCTGCTTTTGGGTAAGAAAGGGACTTGCCCCTCTGACTTTGATTATATGTAATAATAATAATAAATAAAATGTTGTATACGCCACCAAGATTTATATCATTTTCGGTCCTGTAGACACCTTAACTGAATGGTTGTGTTGTAGACTATAACTACTTATCACATTTAAAAAAAATCTACACTGCCATAGACTTGGTGTATTCCTGTTTCGCCTGTTCCCGTTTTGCCTGACATTTAAATTAGGTACATTTTGGTTGCGTTTTGCCTGACGACAAGATTGGGGGAAATTTATAGTTGCGATTCGCCTAACCTGGATATTCTAGGAATAACAGGTAATAAATATGTATAATTGTTGTAAGTACCTACCCCGACCGTTTCTTAACAGGTTAGGTTAGGTTATTAAAAATTATTATTATTAAAAATTACTGCCAGTCCTGAGTCTGGATAAAGTGGGAAGGGAAGTTGCTTATTTTAATGCCTATTATAACGAAAAATGTATGGTCTGGCGAAACGGTACCACCATTTAAGCCGTCAGGCGAATCGAGAAATTTTAATTGGTCAGGCGAAATGGGAACAGGTGAATCGGGCATAAATCCATAGACTTTTGCTGGTTCAAAAATATTTAAATCTGGTCCATTGATTGAACCCGGAATCTTTATCAGTTCAAATCCGCTCTCGCTTCTCGTAGGAGGAAAATTAAATTACTTTATTTAATAACTATAAAATAAATTTTTATTTAGTTTGTTCGATAAATTATTCGAAAAATAGATCCTATGTTCGCCTTTCGAGTTCAAATCACATGCCCATTGTATTATTTTGAATTGCAAATTCAATTATCAATTGATTGTTCCAATTTTTACACCAGCATTGAATTAATTTGATGTGTCATACCTTATTAATTCCCAAGCAAAATGTGAAAATTTTATGTTCATGCCCATTGAACTCGAATAATTACCTAGATTACTAACTTTTCTTGAAAAATTAAAACAAGTAACCATTTTTATAGGAGAAAGTTCTACTCGGCTTAATAAATTATTAATAGGTATGTGTTTTTTTATTTTTCAAAATGTTTATATATATAATGATTATTATGGCTCTGGTTTTTACAGTACAATTTAATTTACAAATTTAATCGTTAATAAATATCAATAGGCACGAAAAAAAGGGGCAACTGCCGAATAATGACTGTAAAAGCATTTTATTAATTATTAATTTCAACAAAATTACAAATTAATACAAACATTGTAAGATAACAAGTATTTATGTTACTTTAAACAGTTTCCAAAATAAAATATACCTGATATGATAATGGGTATAGGTATTATACAAATTTATAACAAAAATTATACAATCTATTAAACGTATAGCAGTATTTTTACATTTGTTGTGCATGTGAAAAAGCTGATTTCATTGTAATAATTTTTTTAAAGAGATTTTTTGTACAAGTCTATTTTCATTATTAATTTACAAAAACATGAAGGGGCAGTCATGGATACTGGCGACAGAAGTGAAAACACAAATAAATGAACCTCCTTTGAAAAGTTTCATCGGAGTCACATGATGTAGAAATACTTAATTACAAATAAATTAATCTAAAATTTTTTTATCGTACTCCTATGACAGAACGATTATACACAAACTAGTGAAATTTGGAAACTAAATATTAGGGTTGTGAAGTTCCCTACTAGTGAAGATAGATGCATCATTAGTACTACTCGTTGTTTCAAAGCTCCCTCAAATAAGTCTTCGAAACGGGGCGATCGGGAAATCTCTCATTAAAAATGTGTTCTGCTGCATGAATATTTTGTCTAGTTTCACCAAGTATTAGGATCGCTGCTACTTTATCACCTAAAGCTTGAATCACTTAAACGTTCATCACAGCTTTGCTTTTTTTAGAGCCAGCTGTCAGAACTGCCCTAAACACAAACAAGATTACTACTTATCATTGAACATATTTTTTTGGATACCTTTGAAAAGAGGTTTTCAAATTTCACTAGTTTATGTATAATAGTTCCAAAGATAAGAGAGGGGGAGGGTACTTTTGAATAGCACTCTGTATGTATAAGCTGGGCAATTTATCCCCTGGTATATTAACCAATAAAAGAAAAAGGAGAACCCAACCCAGCCTAACCTCACTTAATACAGCATGACGGTAACAGCTAACGCAATTATGATGACAGGTGTCAGTTAAGCGGCGTCGGTTAGGTCACCAACTCCTAAGCTGCTTAACGCGACTGAAGAAGTTTTCACTTAAAAAATACGACTCTCCATCATAAGATTTACCTCTATTATAACAGCCTTGGTCTGCACAATAAATTTCAAAACAATAATAATAAAGATGAAACTCGGGTAATTTCACAGTTCGCTGGAATAATTGTAACCCCTCCCCCTCTTAACTTCTCTATTTTATATAATAAGAAGAAAACTCGGATAGGTCGATTTTTATAATAAATAAACCAGTTTCGAACCGTATTTGAGCCCTCTTCAAGCGAAAGTCATTCCTTCAATTTTTTTTACTGGAAGTAGATGCCTTAAGGACAAACTAACTTAATACAGAAATCTGCTTATCTTCGGATAGCGGTTTTCTGCCAGTCCGTTTCTTATTTTGGACAACGCCTGTGTCAAAAAATGTACCAACAACAGATTTCAAATAGTAGATATCGAAGAATAAATATATTATTCTAACGCTTTACAACAAAGTTTTGAAAAATATTTTTCAAAAACAGTGACCGTTCAAATAAGAAGAAACAACTACTTCACGGGCTATATGCATTGAATTGCACTTCTAAGTTAAACGGGGTCGGTATGATCTACAAGACTTAACCAACCATTCTGGTTTGAAATTAGAAGGGACACCATAACTTGCAGACCGGTTTCGGCGAATTTGCGCCTCATCAGTACAAGGTATATGTTCTCTAAGCTCTAAGAGCATAATCCCTGATGTCGCTATCGTCACACCTTTTAACATTTCCGTTACTGGAAGACATGTATTGATTGTGATTTTAGTGTCAAATTCAGTCCGGGATTATGCTCTTAGAGCTCTCGGACGGGAACATATTCTACTGATGAGGCGCAAATACGCCGAAACCGATCTGCAAGTTATTTTGTCCCTTCTAATTGGACGGTTAAATCTTACAGATCATACCTACCCCGTTTGACTTAAAAGTGTAATTCAATGTCTGTTGGGGCGTATAGCTCGGGAAGTAGTTGTTTCTTCCTAGTTGAATGAACACTGTTTTTGAAAAATATTTTTAAAACTTTGTTGTAAAGCCTTAGAATAATATATTTATTCTTCGATATCTATTGGTAACACGCTTTACTTCTATATCTATTGGTATATAACACGCTTTACTAATTACGACAATTTTATAGGAAACTGTAATAATACTTTATTTCAAATAGTGCCTGTCTATTGGACGATTAGGATAGCGTACATTCAACATCCTCAACGCCTTATGATAGTTACGGTCAGCTTCGCCGCAAGATACAATCATTTCGCATTTTTCTTCTAAACTGCGAGGTTGTATCACCTTTAAATTTCACAATATTCAAATTTACTTTAAATTAGTGAAAAATTGACAGTATTTGAATGTGGCATCTGATAATTAACAAATTAATTTGCTAGGTAACCAAAAAAGACTATTAAGTTGTTTTGAAAGTTCGACAGGTCCGTACTTAACCTTTTTCTCGCATAACTCATAATTCGTAAAATTTTATACCAAAATATTATTGTGTTATACATTTTTGAGATCAGTGTTTCAAGTGCTTTAGAATTTTCGTTACTCAAAACTTCTCGCGATCGACTGTTTGAGCGTTCCTGGGAATTCTAATTAATATTTTTGTTCCTAAACTTCTCATTAGGGGCCATCCATAAATTACGTCACACGAATTTTAGGACTTTTGAACCCCTCCCCTCGCCCTTGTCACAGGTCACATTTTTATAACCCCCCTCCTGATGTGACGTCATACATTTTTAAAATTATTGCATGTATTCAAAAATAATCGAGAGAAAACAGCTATTTTCATTTTTTACTCACCGACGACTTAAACCTATTTAAATCCTTACCATTCAAAATGCTCGTGAATTTGAGTGTCTCTCTTGCATTACAACGCCGCTCTAGAAGTTAAATGACGTTGCATGAGACATTATCTCATAGCGAGAATGCTAAATTATCAATAAATATAGATCAACTTCGTAAATTTTTAAAATTTTCAATTCACATCCAAACTTTGCGTTTTAGTATTTTAAATTTTAACATGTGACGTCACAAAACTATTGACCCCCCCCATGCCCTTTGTCACACGATGTCACACTTCGGTGATACCCTCCCTCCCCATTAACGTGTGACGTACTTTATGGATGGCCCCTTAAAAAAATAAAAATAATTTGACAATCAGAAAGAAAAGAACATTTTCAGAGAAAGTGGATATTAATGAAAAGTTGTTTTGAAGTTACATAGACATATATATTATATAAGTTGAGACAATTTTTATGGAAATTGAAGCAACTGCTTATTACATTTTTTAGTTTTCTAACAATAACCATAACCAATAACCGAAACTAAACGAGATATTCTATCCCGTGTGAAGTCCAAATTTCACTTTGTTGTTTTCTTTTATATCAATTAATTTTAAATCTTGAAATTTACAAAAAATATTAAATTTTCACATGATTTGTTTCTAGTATTTCTATGTCTCTGACGGTCTTAATTTTCGCCAATCTAGTAATATGACAGTAGGGTATACTTATAATATTCCGTAAGATGTGAGATGTACCTAAGATGTAATTTTTTTTTTCAATAAAATATACCTATCAATGCACTATTACTTATTAAAAAGAAGTACAAAAATCAGGAAAAGGAACAGTTAAACACAAAACACAACATCACATATTTACCGTAATTAAAACTTATTTTAAAGATATAAGGAACTGTTTCCCAACCGATTCTTATCGGTCACTGCTCTTTTATGATGTTCGTTAAAAAAATCACGTAAGTCAAAATATAGAAAGAACCTAATAAGAATCGTAGAATAAATAGTAAAATTTCTCCAGAAATCTTCAGATATATCCGAGTTGGTACAAAATAAAAAAATATTCCAGAATGACTACCAAGAAAGAAAATGTGCATCCAAAGTTTTAGGTCAGACACAATCATCAAATTCAGAATTATAGATGATTATATTTCCTGTCTAACCACTATGAATGTTTATCATGCTAATCCATTATTATTAGTATGAGCATTAAATATTAAATTCTTTTATCCTACCTTAAAAAACCGTTACATTACAAAAAATGTATTTTAACAAATATACACACGTGTTAAAAAGACTTGTACACATTAACATTAATTAACAATAATGAATAAGAATTGAAAACCGTATGTTAATTAAAGAAAGTATACGCAAGCTTTCACGCCATTTACAGAAAAACGAGCATGTTAAATACAAACGTGAGAAGCCGACCCAATAACTTGGCATTCAACATTGGTAGCATTCTTGAACGGAAGTAACGTTAAACATTATTTTATATTTTTGAATGATACAAAATCGTACTTACCTGGTTTATTAACCCCTCCATATGCTTTTTATTTGAAGTATTCGCAAATTTTATTTGCATGAAAACAAAAAATAATGGAATGATGTACCTAAATATTAAGCTGGACCGAAAAGTTTAGATTGTGGATTTGTGGCTATTTTATTTTGCTCATCTATACTTCTTTCACCATCAAGAGAAATGATTTAAACCGAATTACGAGAAATCAACTGATGGACTAAGTTTTTCGATTAAATCATTCTTTTATCTTCAAATATTGTCATGAAATTTTCGAAAAAACGCATTTTTAACTATTAATATTGAACTGAAATTTCAGGAGAGTATTCTCAAAAGACCAGTCTACTAGAAAAAAAATTATAAGAGCATAACTTGGGGGGTTTTATGGATCAATATAAAAGTAGTGAAAATATTCGATAATCCACATTCTAAAACCTAAAGGTACTCTTAACTCGACTAATTGAACAGTTAGAACGTTATAATCGATTCAGAGGAAAATTTTTCATATATAAGTGGATTTTGAATCGATATTTCCAAGTATTAAGGGAATTACCGGAGAAAAATTTTAATCGTGAAATATTTCCATACCTACCCCTTTGTTCAAAATTTATAGGAAAACATTTTTTTTTGTGACATGAAAAATGCTAAAAATTTGTGAAATGGAGTATTTTGGGACTAGAAACTGACTGGTGGACTTAGTTTTTCCATAAAATCATTCTTTTGCCTTCAAATAGTGTCATGAAATTTTCGAAAAAACGCATTTCAACATAAAAAGTTTTGAAAATACCACAAAATTATGAACTGATATTGAACTGAAACTGAAATTTTAGGAGAGTATTTTCAAAAGACCAGTTCATCAGTTTGCAAACTACAGCAGAGGTGGCCCAAAAAAATCAATATATTTTCAAAGCTTTTAGCTTATCGTTGCCAGAATGTATTATCATGTGCTGATTTCTACTGTCAAATCCATATTAAGAGGGCCGAAAAAAAATGTAATCCGCCATTTTCTAGCGGTATTCAACTTAAATTTACAATGATTCTGAATATACATAATTGTATTGTTATCGGAACTGAAGGTGTGTACCAAATTTGAGATCAATCGGACAACAAGAAGAGGATAAAATTTCAATGACTAAATTTGACCCAACAAACAGGGCAAGTTGAATAAAACTTTTTAAAAATAAGATTGTTGTTATCTGTTATGTTCATGCGGATAACAAGGGGATATATTATGTCACGTGATACTAAAATGTCGAGATCTAAAGGACAATATAAGTAAATTTTATGAGGAACCAGCTAGATCTTAATATAACATTTCTAGAGAATCTAAACTGTTTGAGGTATTTTAGCATCTTTATTACATTTGCTCACGAAAAAGTGGAAAATTGAATCGTAAACCTACTAACACACAATTGTGTTTTTTGCTAATTTCCAGGAAGATAACTCCTTAATCTCTGAGAGGATGTTTACTGTTAGGTTCGAAGGGATCGATTGTAGTTCATATTCTACGAAAACTACGGATGATGCTTTCATGCAAGGAGCCGTTTTGGAGGGATAAATGCAAGGAAAACAAACGGAGCCAGAAGACCGACAACACCGGCATTGTCACGATATTTATATATTTTGGTGATTTTATAAATAATGTTTGTTATCTAATGCATAATGCACGTTTACAATTGGTGATAATAAAGATTATATAATGTATAACAATTGTACGCAACACTGCAAATTAGAAAAGCTTGTAAGTGCAACATAAAGAAAAAATAAAAAGAGAAAATAATGTAAAAAATAAAAAAAAGAGAATAATAAAAACTATACATTATAGGAATAAAAAAATTAAATGAAAATGAAACAATTAATAATCAGAAGAAATATATATGATGATCCTAAAAATAAATGATAATAGGTACACAACTAAAATATTAAACACTAACCCAATTAAAGGAAAATCACGTGAAAGTGATTATTACAGTTTATGTTCATGCATATTCAATGGAATAGTCTAGCTAACTAGTTGCTACCAAAACCAACAAAAAATGACGTTCGTATATTTATTTATTGTTTATATATTTCCTATACTCTATTTGAAAAAGGCAAAGAGCAATGAACCCCTGTAAAATGACCATTCCAAGGTTGTACCTGCTTGGGATTCCAAAAATCTTAATAATTGTGAATTTTATATTTAAGCATGGAAATTACAAGGATATGTTAAAAAAAGAACTGCTGGCAATTGTAAATATACATTATCATCGTTTCCTAAGATATACTATTGACGAAATGACAAAAAACCGGAATATTATAATACTTCGACTTCCTCCTTACCATTGCGAGCTAAACCCTATAGAGTTAATATGGGCTCAGGTGAAAGTTAATGCAGAATAAAGAAGAGCATCAAATGTGGAAATTAGATAATTTAATGGAACAAACCATAGAGCCAATAGTTATAAAGTTCGGACCAGATGAAAATTCATCAGATTTTTCATTTTCCCGATTTTCCGTTAACTAATATTTCGTATTTGAATAATATTAATAACCCCGTGTTGTAAATAAGTTCTATAGTTCTAGCAAATCATAATATAAAAATAATTGATTATTATAAATATTATTATAATTGGCTCTGTAACGAACGTATTATTATCAATTGATGTTGCAATCATGTTTTTTATTTAATATCATACCTACTGACAGCCATACCGAAAGGTACGTCTATGCCTGCAATTATAAAAGACCCGAAGATGGGATTTCTATTGTATACCGGCGTTGTACAGGGCTGGGTAGGCAAATAAAAGAATAAATATTTGGATTATAATGTAAATCGTTTTTAAATTCTGGAGTTTTAGTTGCCGGTAAGGGTTTTGCATGTTAAATTAGGTTTTATTATTCTCTGTCTATTTCAAACAGACTTTAATTGATTGTAAAGACTAGAATACAAATTTGCCGCTGAATTTATTAAAATCGAGTTACTGGTTGTCAAAACCTATAATTATGATTTGCATTGCATATTACCATACCTTCAGAAAATTAATCAATATCAGTGACTTGTGTAAAAACAACACAGATGACCGGCATAATATTTTATTTGAATTCTTAATAACTTTTTTAAAGTGGTTTAATTGATTATAAATGAAAAAAAATCATGTTCAATAATCCATGAAATCTTGTAATAATTTCAAAATAGCCTACAATCTCACCAATTTACTTTATTACTTAATAAAATTAAGAAACACATTCAAGAATTAAGTTACACATATATTTTTTTAGATAATATAATAATGTTACCTTCATCAGGATGCAATGAAACTTGTAATCAGATATGGGATGAAAGGCAGTGTTATGACAATAGTTGTGACGTCAATGTCTAGTGACGTCAAACAGTTAGAATATTCAGCTGGTGGTGTCAATGTTCTGTCTCAAGATCTTTGTGCATAAACGTAACTTTTAGTGGCCTTTTCAAAATAAAATTTGAAATATAAATCTCAGAGGTTGAGTGAATGCTTATAATGATTGATGTTTCCAGCGACGCTCTTGATAATGGTTGTTTTGTTTTCATCAGACAAATCGAATAGTTTGACCTATTTATTTTTAAAATATTACCAATGATAATTAATAGTATCAAATATCAGATATATTTACTGATGAAACCACATTTATTACTGTATCTAATAACATAATATTCAGCTTCCGTTTACGTATAATTTATTAGAAAAATATAAAACCGCAAAGACCGCAGCGATCATTAACAAAGTTAAAATACTTGTGTGAATTATCTTTTTTTCATCCTCATTTTAATTACAGTCTGCGTAATAGTAAAACATATAAAGAAGTGATAAAAAGCAAAATGCTCGAATAATATAGAGAATTCCATAAATAGGGTAAGGATTTGTGGAAGTATACAGAGAGCGAGTGATAAGATTATTAGAGTCACCTTATAATATTTAAAACATTTATATTAATCGATAAAAATCAACTGAATTTGAAGTAGCTGAAAACTTTAAATATCTCGACAAAAACATTAACAATCGAAATGACAAAAAAGATAAGTTTAAGATATTCGAGAGGAAGAGTATTAGGAAAATCTATGGACCAAAGACATTAAATGAGGGACAGTATGGAATATTGACAAATTTGGAAATAGAAGAAATACTAGAAACTGGGAACATAGGAAGAATAATAAAAGCATCCAAGATAAGATGGCTTGGACATATTGAAAGGATAAAAGAAGGCAGTAATGTAAAGAGAATAACAGAGTGGACACCAGTTACAAAAAGACTAAAAGCTAGATATCTGGACCAAATAGAGAGGGACCTATTAAAAATGGAAATTAAAGACTGGAGGAAAAAGACCCAGGAGAGGAGGGAATGGAGGAAATTTGTGGGAAATAGCAAAGAGACGTGGAAACTACAAATGCAAACAGGAAATCAATGTGGATTGACTTTCCACAAAAACAAGAGAGTTTAAGAGCCAAATATTGTGTGTGAATAGTGTACTATATTACTAGAAGTAGAAGGCGCTTATTAAGTGTTGAGCTCAGAAGTGTAATTTGAGCGAAACACAAGTAATGAAGCCTCAGCCTCCTCCGGTAATACATTTCTTCTAGTTTCTATATGTAGCCAAATTATCTTTCGCAATAAAATTTCCAAAACTGACAAACGTCAGTATTAAAATGACAGTTCCTACTTACTCGATTGACTTATTTTCTTGTTAAGCAATCCTTAGTCCAACCAGATCCCTTTAGTAATTTGTTTCATTCTCGAGATAAAGGACGATTTTCCAAATCTGGCCCAAACTGTTACCTCAAATATCTTCTTTATTCTACTAGATGTGAAAAAGTGCGAAAAATTTTTTGATAATAAAACCAAAGGAGTTCAGTGCAGTTGGTAATTTATTTTTAGGGGATTCAGGCTAGTAGAAAATACATAAACTTACGTATTTTTGAATGGGACACCCTCTTTTATCTTATATGACATATTATACATTAGGAATTTTTGTGGGGATGTGGTAATAATACCAGAGTGTACTCTTTTAAGAATATATTTCCGAGTTTTCGAATATATTCTTTTTCATAGACTAAAAACTGTATATAAAGTCAAATAAATTATATAGCAAATAAAATTAAATAATACTTACATTTCTAGGTGAGATTATTGGTAGAATATTGTAAAAAAAGTAATAAATTTTAACATTGGTGTATATAAAAAACTCAAAAAAATTTAAAATATAAAATTTGAAATATTTTTGATTGATGTATAAAATTAAATTCAATGGTTCAAAAATATCCATAGTAATTATTTTTTTTAATTTCAAAATTTTGTTTTTTTAAATGAATTAACAAAAAAAACTGATCTAAATAATCTTATTATAATATATGCACATCTTTTGGATTTAGGAAAACAAAATTTGAAAAATTAAAAATAAATGAATTACTATGGAGATTATTGGAAATTTTATATTTTAAATTGTTTTTTGAGTTTTTTATATACACCAATGTCAAAATTTATTACTTTTTTTAACAATTCACCTATAAACGTAAGTATTATTGAATTGTATCTATGTATTTGGCTATAGACTGTTTTTAGTCCTTGAAAATGAATACATAGATATTCAAAAGCTCGGAAATAAATTCTTAAAAGAGTACACTCTGGTAATATTGCCACATCCCCACAAAAATTCCTAATATACAAATAGCTGCAAATATTTTTTCTTAAATTATATTATATACATTGTTATTTTTTTATTAAATATTCTTCTTATTATTATTATTATTATATAATTTTATCACTTGATAGTTAATTATTATTTGCAAATTAGAAAAATTGTCACAGTTTATGTATCATGTTAATTGCCTCTTAGTTCATAGGAAATAATTACACTAAATTGTAAACATGTATGTATATGGTAATAACTCTATAAACAAAATTTTATTACTCGATTTGTCCTGCTTTATTACTGGTTTTATAATTCTTCCTACGCAAAAATTATTCTGTGTTTCTAATCTTAATAGTGTTGTTGAATTTTAGTGGTTATGGGACACCCATTGAATTTAAATTGAATTAAAAAAAAATGATGTATTTACAAATGAAACTTATTACTTTATTTAAATTTACGAATTAACGCTATGAGTTATCCTTTAAATATTATATTTTTTACATGAACAAAAAAAAACGAAAAATACAAACTAAGCAACGTAGTTATTTTAAATAAAACTAATCAATCATATTAGTATAACACGACCAGAAGACTAAAATTTCATTGCCTTCTCATTGCCCTCATGTCCCTCGTGCCCTGGAGGAGCGTCTAATTGTAGCTCTAGTTGCCGACGTTGCCAAATTTCAAGAAAGTGACATTTAAGAAATTTTGAGAATAAAATGAGGTTAAGTGTTTTTTTTTCGTTTTATATAATATCTTAGCTCCTCGTAGCTCGCGGCTCTTACTTTTTCAAGAAGGGCAAGGAAAAATAACCATTCCATTAACCTTTCCCCTTGAAGGTTCATCAATATGTCAATAATGATTAAACGTTAGTTCTTTAATGTGCTTGTTTCATTGGATTTTGTCTATTAACATTATATTTTTTCAATTTCTGAATATTAAAAGATGAACACTTTTCCAAATATGTTATGGGTTTCCTTCAAGCCGGCAACGTCGTGAAAAATACCTTACCTTTAAAGCAAAGCATAAATCAGTTTCTATATATAATTATGATATAATAATAATTATTATTTTTAATACTTTTATAATATAGGTACCGTACGCTATTGGTACGTTTATGACAGATATCGGCCATGTTTCCTCACCCCTTACCGATTCCCCGTAGATTCAGATAGACTTGCCAAACTATATACCGGTTTCGGCGTATTTGCGCCTCATCAGTACAAGGTAGAAAACTGGACAACGTCTTCGTTCATTTCCCTATGCATTATTTTTTGTGTTTGCTTTGCGGCAATATGCAGTTCTAATATCAAGCCCTTTCGCGTATTATCAAATTGTTCCAAATTAAATTCTAATAGGTATTTCAGTAAAAATTGATTCATGCAGTACGTAGTTTTTTTTACTACGGAACGTAAGAAAACTGTATATTTACCAACTTCTTTGTTTTCAATGTATTATGAAACTCATTGTTTTGCACACTTATACATTCATGTATTGCTGCTCTGAATATATTATCTTATGTAAACAATCACCTTTTTAAATTCTAACCATGCTCATCATTGTTGGAGCTATATCGATATACGCACATTTTATTATATATTCTCATTTTGGAGAACCTTTATCTTATTTATTATGAAAGACAGTATCTTGATTTGATAATTTATTTCTTGAAGATTTTTATTGTATAATTTTACATCTGTGTCTTATCACGTTATATAAACATAAATAATGAAATAATCATTCACTTCGTACTGTAGAGAATAGTAATAATTTAATCTGGAACAAATGGAATTGTCTTGAATATGTTTTCAACGAACAGTACCTGCATAACTTTTATAATACAAACTCTTTTATTATTCCTAATTTTTAATTTATTTTCAGCCCTCAGGATGGAGAAAGCTCAGAAATATCGTGCAGTGGACTCCGTTTTTTCAAACCTACAAGAAGCAGAGGTATCCTTGGGTGCAGCTTGCTGGACATCAAGGAAACTTCAAAGCTGGACCTGACCAAGGCACCGTTTTGAAAAAATTGTGTGCCAAGGAAGAAAAATGTTTTAAAGTAAGTTTTTTGTTTATATAATTTTGTAGTTGAATATTGATTGATTAGTTCCACCTAGTACCACGTCGTCAACAGATATATTGTCATTTCTCCATTTATTTCGTTTCGACAATGTTGGTAGATATTCTCTGATCCACCGATTCCAAAATGAATCTGATAGCATGCGCTATATCTTCCATTCTCTTCTCAAGGCATCTGTTCCTGGGTCTATGGGAACACCACTGGATGAACCAATCAAGAAGTGGTTTGGAGTGAGTGATTCATTATCTAAAGGATCGGTTGACTCCCTCGTCAAAGGTCTAGAATTGATCATTTTCTCCGCTTCGGCAAAGAAAGTTTGCAAAGTTTCATCCCTTAAAGACTGATCATGAAGGACTTCACCAATAACTTTTTTTCACTGAACCAATTAATCTATCCCAGGCTCCTTCCATGTGAGTCGCAGACGGTGGAATAAAAAAAAGTTTCAAGACCTTCGCACTTCAATCTTTAGATTTTTGTGCTCTTGTTTGATGTTTATATGGAGAAACATAGTTGTCCATACCAAGGTTACCATCATTTTCACAAGATTATTTTTGGAGAGATCCTTCCTAGGGCGCTCTAGTTCCAGTGAGTCAGTGCTTTGCATTGATAACGAGCGAGGCTGTTTCTTCCTCTTCAGTACCCAACCAAGAAATAGTTTCATCCATAGATATACTACTGACGCTGTGTAAGTGGGAATGTCCGTCTGAGCTCAGGTGAGACAGAAAGTGACATACAATCAGAGGTTTTTCTATATTTTTCCGTGTCTATAGCATGCTCTCTTACATGCTGACGGGTTCCGTGATGGCTTGTTACCTCTATCTGTAGTATCTCTATGGTTCCATCCCTGCATGTGCCAATGTTATGCAAGTGCTCCTTCACGTTGCTTCTGGTAAGTAATCCTCTCACTTTCTTTATTTGACTCCTATTTAGGTCTACCATTTCGTTGATCAGTGTTCCTGCTTAGGTACAAGGCTCCAGTAGGTCTGATGTTTTGTTTACATCTACCAAGATAAACACCATGTGGTGCAGTTTTTGATATACCAAAAGCTGGTTCAGAACCAGTGAGCTTCGTTTTAGACCCTTTCTTTGCTAGGGTGTCTGCAGTTTCTTTGTCTACAATACATTTGCGCACTGAAACCCACTAAGTGTTATTCTATTGTGATTTGCCATGTCTAAGAGTTGTTGTAGGCAGTCCCAGACCAGACTAGATCTGATCTAAGGATTCCACTGATGCCTTATTGTCAGAGAATATAAGTAGTAGTAAATGCCTTTAGTAATGAAATACATTACCTAACCTAACCTGTTTCTTTACTAGTCTATGCGTTATGTTCTTGAAAATTTGCTACAATTTTAAATGCCTTATTTCACTCTGTATACAGGTTGTTTCACGAGGAGCTCACACTATCTATATATTGGAGACTACTCACACGATTTCTATAAAAATTGGCATGGATGGAGAACAAGTTATGGCGAATTTATGGAAAATATTTTGACATACATGTCACTTCCGGCTTCCGCTTATACCGAAAGTGAACGACAACTTTGTTATTTTATATGTAACACCCTGTATATTATTAACTTTTCGGATTCTACATTAAATTTTGATATCACCCCTGATATCACTTGGTAATGGCTAAAATAAAGCAAAAAATAAGAAGAGCAACTGATACAAAATAAAAAACAAGAAATGGAACGTGGATAAGCTTCAAAATGAAAACATAAGAGAAGAATATACAATACAAATAGAGAACCTTCTATCACAAGACGAAAGTCAACAAGAAACATTGAAGTCGGAATGGAGCAATATAAAGAAATGTTTAAAAACAGCAGCGGAAACACAGTTAGGTGAGAAGAAAAAGGAAAAAATACAAGAGTGGTTTGACACGACATGCAATAGTGCGGTGGAGAAGAAAGCCAAAGCAAGAATAAAATGGATAAAAACTAATAATCTAGAGGACAGGCAAGAATACGAAAAGAAAAGAAAGGAAAGCAATAAAATAATTAGAAAGAGAAAGCGAGAGTGGATAGATGAACCATATTACTTGGATGAAGATGAAGAACTAATAGAAGATAATGACCAAGAGACATTAATATAAGAACCAACAATTGAAGAAGTTAAGGAAATAATAAATAAAAACCGAAATGGAAAAGCTCCTGGAAAGGATGGAATAAGCATAGAGCTAATTAAATATGGAGGGAATACTCTACATGAAAGAATATATCATCTGATTAAAAAAATATGGAACGAGGAAAGGATGCCGGAAGAATGGGAAATTGGACAAATTGTCATCCTACATAAAAAAGGAGACCAACATGAGTGTAAAAACTACAGAGGAATCACATTATTAAACGTTGCATATAAAATACTACCACACAACAGTACTTAATATATCATTAGAATACGCAATGAGAAAACTACACAAGGGTAGCTTAAGATCAAGTGGCAGCCAAATAATAGCCTATGCGGACGATATCATGCTTGTAACCCATAGAAAGAAGTATCATGGAAAATATGATGAAGGAGATAGTCACAGAAAGAAGAAAAATGGGGCTAAAAATTAATGAAAGTAAAACAAAGCTAATGAGACTGGGGAAACTAAGCCAAAAAGAAAAAGAAAAATCAACGCTTATGAATTTGAAGAAGTTAAAAAATATAAATATTTTGGGGTCATGATTAGCAACACAGGTGATAGAAGCACTGAAATTGAAGAAAAGATAATCGCTACAAATAGAGCCTACCACGCTAATAAGAAACTACTTGAAAGCAAAATGTTAACAAAACAAACAAAATTGAATATATATAAAACGATAATAACGCCAATAATGATACTCAGCAGAAACAACGACGTTAACGAAGAAGGAAGAGGAAAAATTAAGAATAACTGAGAGGAAGATCATGAGAACAATATTGGGGCCTGTAAAAATAAATGAGAATGAATATAGAATTAGAACGAATCGTGAAATTTTGGACGAACAGAAAGGAGAAGACATTGTAAAAATAATAAAAGTACAACGAGTTAAATGGCTAGAACACGTATGGAGAGAAGGAGCTAAATCAGTAACCTAGAATATCTTGCAGTGAAACCCAGGAGGAAGGAGGAGACGCGGTAGACCCAGGTCAAAGTGGCAAAATGAGGTAGAGGCGGACCTCAATAGAGCAGGAGTAGCAAACTGGGAAGAAAAAGCAAAAATAGGAAATTATGGAGGGACATAAATGAAATAATTTAAACGTACAACGGTGTTTAAATGTTTAAGACTACAATAGAAGAATAGAATTTGTAGAATTTGTGTTGGATAATGACTATTTGTAGAATATTATATGGTCCTATGAATCAAAATTTACGAAAAACGGAATGTTCAATAGGCACAATTCGCAATACTGGAGCGAAGAAAATCAACACTTAACAAGAGTACGTGGTTTTCAAGAGCGATAGGAGTTTAATGTCTTTTGTGCGATCAGAGACAACCAGGTTGTAGCTCTTCACTTTTATGATGGAAACTTAAACGGTCAGAAATTTAAATTTTTTTATTTCATAAAAATCACTTTTCGAGGTTACCAACGCCACCACCGAGTTACCACCGCATGAATTTCAGCTCTTCCTCACTGTTCCAGAATGGTTAACCAATTTTTAGATTAGACGTTTGAAGATAGGTGGATATCTAACAATGGTCCTTTTCGGTGGCCTCCCCGTTCACCAGATATAAAACCTTTAGATTTTATTATCTGGGGCTACATAATAAATGAGGTGTATTCAAATCCCCTAACAACATTGTGAGCGGAGAAATCGCAATGTATTTAATTCTCTCCCTGCAGCAGAGATTATGAGTACAACAAACGAAGGTGTGATAAAAAGCCTTGGTTCGAGGACGAAATTTTGAACACTTGTTATAAGTTCTTGTTATTTACGTATGTGGAATTACATTAAAAAACACGACCTAATTATAAGCAACAATACAACAAAAATAACTCAAATTTCAATTTTATTAATAATAACGGGCTTCACTTTGGCTTGAAAACAACCAACTTGTGTTAAATTGTTTAATATTCTCTTCACTGTGTGACGGCTGGGTCGGGGTCGATCTGGATTTCTTGTATCATATAAAACACATGTTCTAGTAACAATTCTCTCACATTCACCATGTATTAAAAGTAAATTTAGATAATTCTCATTGTTTAATTCCGATCGAGCCATTTCTATCACTGTACGATGCGATTGACTTCAAATAATGACAATTAATACTATCTAATTATGACAGGAAAATACACAGCCTGTTAAAATAGAAAAATAAATAACATGGCTTACATTTTTTAAATAACAAAGCTGTGGTACACTTTCGGTATAACCGGAAGAGACATGTAGGTATGTCAAAATATTTCCATAAAATCGCCATAACTTGTTCTTCATCTATGCCAATTTTTAAAGAAATCATGTTAGTAGTATCCAATATATAGATAGTTTAAGCTTGTCGTGAAACATAGAAAGTAATTAAATACAGCATAGCTATAATGATTAATCGCGTCCAATAATTGTTCAATACTTGATTTTTGTTTTAGATCCTTATGAAGGATGTATTACGACCATATGTTCCTGAATATAAGGGCTTAGTAACGAGTGACGATGGAGAATGTTCCTATATACAATTACAGGATCTCTTAGGAGACTTTGTGTCCCCTTGCGTAATGGATTGCAAAATTGGTGTTAGAACGTATTTAGAAGAAGAACTTGCCAAAGCAAAAGAAAAACCAAAATTAAGAAAGGTAAAATAATAAAAATCCTTAAGTATATATTCTCGAATATGAAAAATATCTCAATAATAAATGTATTGATTAAAAGCAGTATTCCGATACATAATAATAATTCAAGAAGAAACACAGAAAGTTAATTTTCTGAATTGAATTATTAACCATTTGGGGTCATATTTAGTCTTCCCATATTTATAAGACAAAATAAGTTATGTTCAAAATTGTAGCTGCATAATATATGTCCTCTTTTGAAGGCCACAAAACGCATCTTATCCATATGAATAGTTTTTTTTTATTTAAAAAGAAGCCCAAATTATAAGTAACATTCATGCCCGATTTCACCAACCATTTCCTAAAGTTGGAATAGCGCATGGCGAAACGTAAATTTAGGAAATGGTTGGTGAAATCGGGCATCAATTTTCAATAATAAGTGGGGTATATCAAGATTTTCATTGTAGTGTTTTTACAAGAAAACTGGATATTTAATTCCTAATACCTACATACTCGGAAATTTCACATGACTATTGTACTGCGGTGCAATTCCTATTCCTTTATTGAGACTATAGTTTGAAAGTCATATAGGAGTGAACGTATTATAACTAATTACCATATTCTTTGTAATTTAATAATAATTATTGTATTTTAATAGGATATGTACGATAAAATGTGCCAAATAGACGAGAGTGCCCCTACGGATGAAGAACATAAATTAAAAGGCGTTACCAAACCTCGATATATGGTTTGGCGAGAAACAATTTCATCCACTGCGACTTTAGGATTTAGAATCGAAGGTATTCGGAGTGCAGATGGTACTTCCACTAAGGACTTCAAGACCACCAAAACCAAAGAGCAAGTTATAGCTGCCTTCGAAAAATTCACGGAAGGATTTCCTCATGCCTTAGTAAGTACAATTATAACGTATGAATTGAATTCAATCAATAAATTATGTTTTCCATTAATCAACCACGACTCTAAAATTTTGAATTCAAAACATGTTCCATTTGTTTTATTACTATCAGGTTAACAGGGCACCTCAACAGGCACACAAAGCTAATGGGGTTGATGTGCAGGTTTTTGTCACATAGGAGAGGAAACTGCAGAACACATCCTGTGCCAGTGCGACTGTATAGCGAATGTGCGGTTTCTTGTCCTGGACGATGAGAAACCACCAGCAAGAAATTACATGAAAAGTTCAGTCTCGAGACTGATTGGCTATTTAAATAGAGTCGCGCTGGAGAATGTAATCTAGATTCAGAGGACCACAATAGATCTGAAAAGGTCGGAGTGGAATAGGCCAATTAGCTACCTCATCAAATCTGATCTAATCTACCTTTGATGTTTTACCAATGTGTGGAAAAGTTATATACTTAATGCTTTTTTTCTTATTAAAAAAATTATTGGTCAGGGCGGCGGCAAAAAATATGCCTAGGGTACCAATTATTGGCATTAAAGTAACCTTGAGTTAGACCAGATGTATTGTTTAAGCAAATTCCTTAAATCTAAATCTATGCTTATTGAGTTTTTTGTCTTGTGGTTTTTTACTTTTTATATCATACTTAAAATAGATCACTTGATTGAACCTGAACCTCATTCACTTCCTCTTAGAGACATTGTCTCTTTTATGTTGGGAATTTTGAAACCGTTGGTGATATCCGATTCCGAAAACAAGTGACACTACCACTACACCAACATGAAGACGTTAATTTGGTTATCGAAACGCGCGTCAGATAGTTTAAAGTGTGCAGAGTCAGTTTTGGTGTAGTGGTAATGTAACTTGTGTTTTCAGTATTGTCTCTTCGGAATTTCATTATTTTAATCTCATCCCGATTAATTTGTTCTCATTTGTTGTTTTATTTATTAAGAAACGTTAGTTCAAGCAGCCATACATTTTTCATTAACGTTTATTTGTCATAAGTGATTGATAATTGAATTTCTTGGCTGTTCTGAAAGTTATTTGGTTATTTTAACGCTTAATTTTATTGTTACAGCCTAAATATATCCAGAGGTTGAAAGCGATCAAGGCCACTTTAGAAACTTCAAGCTTCTTTAATTCACATGAGGTGAGTGAATAATAATATTTCTCCACGACTATTTGATAATGTGCTTCTTCAAGTATAATGACGTACATTATTCACCAAGGAAAAATAGGTGGAGATAATGAACTGGTCACAAATGTCACAATATAATAAATAAAAATTATTATTTTTTAATTATAATTTTAATTATTATACTGAATTTAAATTGAAATTACTAGAAAATATAATATGGAAAGCGAATCAGACACTGGAATGGGAGAAGCAGGATAAATAGTAGGTGTCCTTAAATTTAAACTTATGTGTGTATGCATACACGCACCTTCGTGAATAATAGCCATTATTATATATGCTTGTTGAATTACTATTACTGTATATAAACCTGAGTATTGTAGTTGGGCAGCAATTTTGGTATTAGCTGGCTTCTAAAGGTCTCAAAATTTTTATACAGATAAATATCGTTGTTTATTTTATAATTCATTACTTGACTATACCATATTAACGAAGAACGTAATAACTACAAAATATTTTGATAAAATACATACAAAATAAGTTCATTTAGTTTTAGCTTGAAAAATTGTATTTTTTGAAACAGAGAAATACTTATTATAAATTCAAGTAACTCTCCAATGAAGAAAATATCACCTTTTCAACTGATAATTGCTTCGATTCGTCTTGGCATTGTAGAATCTACTAATGTTTTTCAGTCATCTGGTGTAAAGCCGTTCCAAATTTCTTAGAGACGGGTCTTCAACACCTCAACTCTGAAACTGAAACTCTGTAGTAGCTTTTTCTTCTGGATTAATAGACGTCCAATTTAAAACAGAAATATTGGGTTCCATCATCTAATCTTTGACTTTTTTTGCCTTATGACAAGCGACTTCATTTTGTTCAAGTATCAAGTTTTAGAGGGTTGTACCAACTTCACAAAGGCAGGGCTCGTATATTATGCAGAGGCGCCAAAATCACTGAATTATGCGCCACAAAAATTGGTTTAATACGCAATTTACATTAGTTCTCTTTTCAATCTTTTCTCCATGGGAAGTGGAGATGGACTAACCCGTTTATGTATTTTCAATGGGAATTTTTTAATTCATGTCCCACCTAATCCCAATGAAATCAAAAAAATATGCATGGGATGCGTTGAATTCCAGTTTGGCCCGGGGCCGAAATCTCTAGCGCAGGCTCTGCTATCTCGTGAAATATTTTCAATGTAACTAGCAAAAAACTAACAGATCACTACCGGCCACATACTTTCCGGCCAATTTCCCGAAACCAGTTCCAGCAATCGTATCGCTCATTCTTAAGAAATAACTGAAAAGAATGTGGTAGCGGTTTGTAACCAAGTTTATGAATTTTTGTATCTTGCTCTATCTTGATGAAACAGCTTTTTCTTCATCAAATGCGGTAGTTTATGCTTCAGTCCAGTCCAAGTCCAGTCCTTGAATCTGTCCAGTGATCGTTTCAGCCTTTGCAAGGTTATGATTGACACCGAGTGTTTCTCAAAAAAACTGTGACTATGACTTTGTTGGCAGACAGATCTTTAGCAGACTACATTTTTTAGATTGTTGCCTTATTAATAATTTGGTTTCAACTTTTTAATCATGTAGAAACTTGAAGCTAAAAATTCGAGAGCAGGTGGATGAAGTCAAAATAATGCTAGAAATTTAAATAAATTTTTTTAATATGAGCCTCCGTTTCGGATTTATAGGCGTCTAAAGTTTAAAAATAAAAACTTAGGTTTCTACATAATTTCTGAACTATACAATGGAACTCTAAAACTTCAGTGACTTATAAGTAGGAACATCCATGTGCTTTTTGACAGCCTATCATTAAAAATCAAATAACTTATTCATTTTTCAGCTAAACCTCAACAAATTATACATTTTCGGAAAGGGGAAGAGTTCAGCTTTCGTATAGAATAAAAATATTTAGGGTGCTTCATTAAAAAAATAGACGATATTTGCATTTTAAGAGTACCATTTTTTTTAAACACTCTATATAAGATTTCACGAATTAAACATTTATACTGAAATAACTTTATATAAAAAGAAATTGTTCATCGAAAACCGCACCTCCCTATCGTTTCTGAGTTACGAGATTTTTTCAATTAAAATGGGTCAGAAACTTCTGGGACACCCGGTATTTGGGACAGCCGGTATTTGGGACAGCCGGCATACATACACTTTAATTTTATTTGATTAAAACATTCAGGCCATTCAGTATACCCTTATGAATTTTAGTATAAAAGTAATTAAATCTAGTTTGAGTTTTTTTACTAAAATTATTTTGAAGCGATTAGTGGGATCGAAGAAATAAATATTATTATACATAAGTATTAATCTACATTACCCACAAAAATACAGAGGCGGATTGTGCTCAGTAGCTAACAATTCGTAATGATGATGCGTATTGCGTTTTATCTTGACCATTTTTATTTGTTATTCCATAATGATAGCTGTCATAATCTGGCCAATATCACGAATACATTTATAAGTGTACAACTGGCACAGCTAAAAATGAGCCCTTTTCATTTAGATAAATTTTTCTATTTTTTCACACTATTAAGTACAATGAGATAAATGAGTTTCATGTTTAATTATAATTTACTAATTATTTTCAGGTTATAGGCAGTTCCCTTCTATTTGTACACGATCGATACAGTGCCAACGTTTGGTTGATAGATTTTGCCAAGACTATAGTGCTTCCGGAAAATACTAGGATAACGCACTGTTCCAAATGGAAAGTAGGCAATCACGAAGATGGTTACTTGATTGGTGTTAATAACTTAATCAAAATATTTATGATTATGTTGGAACAACAACCGGTAACTGTAAGTCCCCCTTTAGCCTTGCAAGACCCTCCGGAGGTGACTCAAAATCCTATTGAGAAAACTTGACAGATATCAAATTGACAACTGCCAAAATGTTTAAAGTCAAAATACCCACGTGAAGTAATGCTTTTGTTTTTGTTCATAGCAGATTTTTATTTTCGTTTTTAAACAACAGCAAAAAGTTATTTTGAAAATATTTTAAAATTTTTAGATTAGTCGATCGAAATTTGAATTTTGAATTATCTATAAAACTTTTTTAAGTGTTCGGATCCTTATGCTGAATGTGTAAGGAAATTTGTTGACTTGAGGTAATTGAACCTTGATATTTTATTGTAAATATTAAGTTTATTTATTGTTAAACTTTACTGATAATGTATTTTATAGATTTGAGACGATTTATCGCACTTTGTGTCAACTTTCATTGAAATCTTTTAGGACTAATGATTTGTTAATATCATGTAAGAACGGTAATAAAATCGTTTTAAAATTTACAATTTGTTTCATTACCGTAATACCATTTACAGAAATCATGGCTAAGTTGGGAATTCTGGAACCGTTGGCGATACTTGACACTGTTTACACTACCACTACACCAACACTAACACTTTACACTATCTAAGCAGCTACTTACTTCTACCACATACGGGGTGATTATACTGGTATTTGATACATACCTACCTCCTTTGTCTTGAAAAATACGAAAAAAGTTTCGCATAAAAGTTATAGACATAGTGAAGCTACAATTTTCAAAATTATTTTCTAATGTACAGGGTGTTTCATATACGGTAACAGCATATCAAAGTTATGATTTTTTAAATGGAACACCCTATATATTATATTCAGTTATATCAGTTAGTTTTCCGCATTACTGCAATTGAGAGTTTCACTAGGCTCTACTGGGTGCTTTTAAAGATATGGCCACTTTTATGTGAAAATCTTGATGAAATCGCCACCCTTCATTATTTAATATAAACAACTGAGGGTTGATATTTTGGAGCCAAATGATTTTCATGCTAATCTAGTTATTTTGCAATTGATCACGTTGTTGAAAGCTGTGATTTTGTATACATCATGATGACCCAAAATTCACGCCCATTATTTTTTTCGTTTATTTTAAATGGAACACCTTGTATTTGATTACATCTTCAAAAACCACTTATTACATACTTTTCCTTTTCTTGAACATTCCCTACAACTAAGTGTTGCAGCTAGTAAGTTATTTCGATTTTTAAGAATAAAATCTTAATTTTTGGGAAATTCTGTAAATATTTTAGAATTGGTGATGTCTGGTCTACATGATATGAAGGCTTACGAATACTTCCATTAATTGGTCATGAGTTTTGTACTTGGCAGAAGGTAGTATTGGTAATTTGGTGAAGGTATAGTATTGGTAGTTGTGTCAAGTAAAAAAATTAAGTGGTGATTCAGTATACCTAATACAGTCACAATCACCAAAAGTTCGTTATCCTCTCGAATTTTTTTTTCAGGTGCTCTGGAAATAATTCATGATAATTCTTAATGCGTGTAAGCTATTTTTATAACGTTCACCTAGTATCCAGATCATAATATATCGACTAATTCCTCATTAGAATAATCGATCATTCACCAATTCAAATTGTATATGTAAATAACAAGCAGGAAACCAACCGAATCAGAGCTGAATTATTCTACAATTGATTGACACACATACCGATACTATATTTTATCAAGCACAACAGTCTTGACCCATATATCAGAATATTCTTAAGCCTTCATTTGAGTTTTGGGTCATCCTGTATACAAAATAAGAGCTTTCTAAAACGTAAAATGTCGGGTGACAATTTCATGAAGATTTTTATACAAAAGTTGCATATTTGTGAAAGTTCCCAGTAGAACTGGTAAAACCATATACTTCCGGAATAGGGAACATGAACTAAATTGAGATCTTCTAAAATATCTATAGGGTGTTCCATTTAAAATCTGGACCGTCATCACCCAATTCATGGAGAATCTGCAATTCATGGGATGGAACTTAAGACGGTTCATAACTTACCGCTTTGACTGTGATAGTCATGTCATTACTGAGACTAAAGACTTTTGTTACAGTAAAAGTACATATTTCTTTTGTATTTACCACATTATCCGTTTTGCTAAATGTTGCGAATAAATACTGATATACATGTTTCTCTTTTACTACAGAAAGAAAATGCAAAAAAAACGAAGTTCATTGTTCAAAAACTGCAAAACAGAGTAAGGTAAGTTTTTCTTCAGAATGCAACATGTACTTCAACTGTGTCCATCTCCATTGAACTAAACTGTCTATTCCGGTGAGATTCTGATCTCCAACTATTTTATTTATTATCCTGTTTCTCTAGGTCAGACTAGGCGTGGAGATTTCCATTTTTCAGTTACGATAAGTACAAATGTCTCCTGAATTATTTCAATGATTAAATAATCGATTTTGTTGTTTTGAAAGTGAACAATTTTTGAAATACCTTCAAGAATGTGTAAATTTTTATTTTCAATAATACGTTTTCATGATTATTACTTAAGTTAAAATGTAGTGCACTAAAGTAAATCTCTCTATAATTTTTTGATCTGTCGATCAAATGGAGTTTATAATTGAATCAATTATCTCATTTTATTATGTATTATGGGTAGAAAAATCAACACACCATTTTATGATTAATGATTACCTATATAATTATCCAGAATAATATTGCTTAAAGTAAATGTATACATTCTGTGTGTTACGTGATGTGATTGTAGTTTTGACGTAACTTGCTGTGTTTAATTGCTAGTGTTTCTTATAACTGCAAAAAATGAATACGATGCTTTGATTACCTGTAAAAATGAATAAGAAACGTTAGTGATGATTTCAATGAAGTAGAAAATATTAATAAGTGACAAACGTCAATCCGAAGTTAATTGACCATTTCGCAGTTTTTCCTTTAGGTCGTGAAATTCACGAAATTCTGGTAATCACGTTTGGTGATATTACTCAGGTATTCTAGGGTTACCGGAAATGAGAGGATTAATGGAAGTATTATCATAATAAATATTTATAGTTTTTAAGATATTGAACTGTCAAAACGTTATGGGACTCCCGGTATATAGAAGATATATATACTGAAAAAAATTGTTACAATCTATAGCATACACCTTTTCGTACCAACGTGAAGACAACTGCATCTTTCATATTTGCCAATAACGAATCTTTTAACCTAATTTAGTAAAAATTCAATATGATGATCTTATCCACATCATAAATGATCTCAGATTTTCGATGAAGTTTTTCACTCTATGTTTATATACTTACAGAAACGTATGTTCTCAATGTAAGTGGAACAAATTTTCCGGCAGTAAAATACAAAGGTCTTGTAGATCTAACCATAGTGAATAACATTGAGTTCTTAAAGTCTTCATCTGCACTTAACCAGTCACATTGGAAAATCTGATACGACACTTGCTCAGCCTACAATCAAATGAATGTGTCGTTGCACCATCATACTAGTTAACAAGGTTTAACTCATTCAGGTTTATAATCTTAAACGAGTTTAAGTTTTGTGGGTTACTAGCATTAAACCAGCTTAACAAATAAGTGCCAGACAAATTCTATATTATTTAAACCAGGTTTCAGCTCAAACTTGGTATAATAAAGGTCGGTGCAACAGATGGAATTTTTCAGTCCTACATTATTCGAGTATATCTTGCAGAATCAAGTAAAGGTAAGCATCCACTAGGTGGACCATACTGGGTCGCATAGCATCACAAAAACTGAATAATTGAGTTTATATTAGCGACGGATGGATGCGAGCGGATTTTTCATCCATCGCAGTAAGTATTCGAAGTTGTCTAATAACAGTTTTAAAACTGCGAGATGGTTAGTTATGGCAAAGAACTTTTGCCATTTCAAACATTGTATGGAGTTGAAGAGAGAACCCAGGAGAAGAAACGACGACTTCTTGCCATATATTTTATGTCCGTTGCTCATGATGATATCTATGAACTCCATGAAATTAATAATTTTTCATTTTCATTTTGAAAGTTATGGAAACGCAATGCTTAATATACAGATTTTGCTGCTAATTACCATACAAGCAAATTGCGTTTACTAGAAGCGCACGAGTCGGTATTTTTCTATGTCAAACCCACATTGTTATTTAGTACTAACAATACCAAATAGTATTTTTGTGGCAGTTAGACATGAGTGAAAAATGTTCCTCTTTATTGTCTAATTGCATAAATAACCATTAAATTACCAGAAAGGTACGAACCGAAATAAACAAAAATGTATTATGTATTTTTTGTTAATCTTATAGGTAGTAGGTTTGAGAATTTTAGTAAGAAACGTAACTTAACAATTCTGCGAATTATTCTGCGATATTGATAATTTTAGTTCATTTTATTTCAGTTTACCTCTATTGTTACTTCATTTCCAAACATGCAGTACAAAGTTAATTGAAGACCCATACCAAACATGTAGATTACTTCTGAGAGAAATAATTGGTCGCTAGGTGAAGTCTAAAAAACAAATGAAAATATTTCAATATATGAAGAATGAATTTATCTATTTTCCTTGGAGCCAAACAGCTACAGGTATTGATGCTGAATTCAATATTTTATATTTCTTCTGTTCTCTCAAGTGTATATTTGATTGTCTATACCTAAAACATCTTAAGAAAAATCAACGATTTGGAAAGCATGGGTGGAGAGGAATAGTTAAATAACCAACAAATATATTATGACATGTTCGAGGTTGTTAATCGCCCGTATAATACACGCGATAGCTACAAAATACTTTTCCTTAATCCTTTGTTCTCAATCTTTAAAAATTGAAAATATTTTTTTGTTCCATAGGTGTTTTTTAGAAAGTAAATTATGCTTTAAAATGTAAGCGTTGGACTTCTTGGTGCAATGGAAATGCGCGTGGCTACTATACAGTGGAGATCGTTGGTTCAAATCCCATCTTTGGTACTATCCTAGTTTCTTTTTTGATGTTTTAACACTAATAACTATCATCGTTTTCTAGAATGATATTTTAAAAACGCGCGATAAGTGGGTCGAAACCTAGAAATATTCTAATATAGAGAAGTCAGCTTTACACAAATAATTGTAGGTACAGCTACTTTTCAATAATATCGCATGTTTGGTTGCCTATATACCAAAATCGTTCATTAATGAATGTTTTTGTGGACATTAGTAAAGCTCAAAATACATGATCCACGGAAAGATATTTAAATAATATTATTTGCTATACGTACCGTAGATACAAGATACAAACATGAACACAATATTACCAGTGTACACAATATCTGCACCAGGGTTATATAGGTGTGTACTCTCTCCAGGTCCTCAGCAGCTCTGAAAAGTTTAACAAGTAAACATAATAATTAATATTAAAAAAAATGTTCAATATATTCCAGTGTGTAGTGTAACCACATAGCTATTAACCAATATTAAATACTGACTTTCAACATATCATTTTCATCTGCTGGCTTTAAACTGTAAACGTTTTTTTTTGCTGTATAGAAATTGTAAAACTATATATAATCTTCACATTGTGTGTTTGATTCCTTATCCCCCTAGCAAAATATTTACATTTTCTTGCAGAATTTGATTCATACTCTTGAAACGTTAAAGAAATGGTGTAGGAAGAACTTAGAGTGAATTTTGTAAAAACTGCGCTTATTCTCTTCGTCGGAAGAAAAGAAAGCTAATTTGAAGCTCTCAAGCCTTTTCAACGAGCAGCTGTGTCTAGCCAGGAGGTTAAGTATATGGAAATAATTTTGTATGCTAAATAAACCTGGAATTCCCACCTGCTCGACAAAATTAGTAAAGGGCTTCATACTACTATGGTGAGACATGAAGCTATCACAGCTTCCGAGACTTGTTTGCCTGTCTATACATAACGACTGTACGACCGCGGCCATGGAAGAGGTCAATATTCGGTACTCAGTATGCCAAGGCGGAAGCATTGTATGCCGAAGCGAAGGCATATAGACTGAAATACAGTGAGTGGTAATTGGCACGGAAGAACCACTACGCATAGTCAGTCCAAAATAACACAGAAGTAATCATAAACTTACTTCTTGAAATGAGAAGTGACAACATGCTCGCTAAACTTAACCACAACCAACTATACATCATCCAGTTAAACTAGAATAGGAGGGATACATGCAGTTAGGATTTGACGCTTGTGTGATGCACTGACGGGTCCAAACATACAGGAGATGGAGTCCATAGTGTCAGCATTTGAACAATGGACTGAAATCCTTAGCATGCTCCTAAATCAAATCTAGATTGGTCTGGAACTGCATATAAAACTTTCGATCCTGGCCAACCATAATAAGGAAGGAACTATAGTCCTGAACGAGTATTTGATATATATCAAAAACTGCATGATACGTATCTACTGGAGCCACGTTTCCGAGCAGGAACACAGCAAACTTCTGAACAAAAAATTCTCGGAGATATTAAACCTGAGTAGGGGTTAAATAAAAAAAGGTGGCACCGGTCTTCGCAACCTAAGGAATCACATATATACCATTGGCATATACAGGGATGAACCCTTTTGTCGGTTATGCATGAAATGGGAAAGAATCAACCTTCCCCGTTATCTTCGAATACGGAGCACTGACTGCAACTAGAGAGCCCGAGCAAGGATTTCTCCAAGAGATCTTGTGAAACGACTGTTAAGCCTGATAAAGAGAACTATCCTCTTCACATAAACAGTGCAATCAAGAGCACAAAAAACTAAACGGCTGAGATACTGATGACTTGAAGCCTTGTCTGGATGTACTATCCAAATCAATCAATCCCTCGTTCTGAGTTTTGACAATGTGTACAAAGTAAACTTCTTATTCATTATTTAATTTTGAATAATAGACTTACTGATAGACAAATTGCAAATGTTTAATGATTTTTGTCATTTCTTCTTTCATTTTTGTCTTTAAAGCATCAGAGTTTGAGAGTCCATCTGGAGTTGAGCACGGCCCTTCAATTTTTTTGCAAGCACGTTCTCTTATAGAAAAAACGGCTCCTTGGATATTTTTTAAATGCATTGTAACTGAATTCATGATATTCATAAACAAAGTATCACTTGCAATAATGCTAAAATAAAACATTATATTAAATCCTACTAAAATAAAATTGTGCGATGAACATATTAATAATAATAATAATAATTTCATTTATTTACCAGAAATTTTGAATATACAATATACCTACTACAGCAATGGTGAATAAATAAAAGAAGAAGACCCACAGAAGTAAAACTTGTGCGTGGGTAGTATATTAAAATGTAAGTGTAAAATATAAAATGTATAATGTATAATGTAAGATGTAAAATGTAAAATTTCAAATGTTAAAGATTAAAAGTAAATGTAATCGTAATATGTAGAAAGTATAACAATAAAAATAATTCTGTGAAGTAAGCTCTTGAATTAGGAACAAATTAACAGAATAAATAACATAAATAAGAGAACGAACAATATGTTCATTCATTCATACATAGAAGATGTCACTAGCTATCCAGGAGTGTTTATCATCTTTGTTATGTTTTCTGCGGACAGTTGTTCTAACCAAATTTTCAATTTTCTTTTATATAATTATGTTTTTCACTCACAAAACACCCAAAAATATTTATTGATTCGACAAAGTACAGTGTGAAGTTTTTTACTACAAAAATTATTTTATACAATTGAATCGTACAAGAATAAAGTAGAAAAATGAACTTAATCTAAATAATAGTCTTTGGTATTTATACAAAAGTATTATCTAACTAATTCTAAATAGATGTTAGAGGTTAATATAGGGTTAGGTGTTAATGGCACATTAGTTTTAATTAAAATAAAGTAATTGTTCATTACGTTTATCATATCTAAATCGATTCTCATTATTTTTAATGTCTTTAAATTATGGTGACATTTCTCCTCCCTCCTTAGGTGAAAGCTTCGTCCTCGAAGTCTCTAGGAGTTCTTGAAGGGCAATGGCTTGTTGTGGTGGAATCCTTGGGCCGAATAGTAACTTGGCGAGTCTGTGTCTCTTTTTTATGGAGATGTATAAGATTAGGGCTGCAACAGAAATTGTAATAATAGTTGAAAACATAGCTAGTCCAGTAGACATCAACGGTGGAAGGTTCGATGCTTCGATGCGATGGATTTGTCCGTGGGATCCAGGGATGGTCAGTTTTTCTAACGTAATCGTATGTTGTGCTTTTAATTTAAGTTGTACAATGCTTGGAATTTGAATATTTTGCATAGTTCTTGGTTGTATTCGTTGTCCTAGGATTTCCAGGGTTTCATTTGTTGATAGAATGGCGGATTGAGAAATCGTCCTTTGGTCTATTGTCAAAGGGTTAACTATTCCCAATAGAATGGCTTCGTCGGTTTCCTGTATGAAATTCTCGGTGGCAACGGCTGTGGTGCAATTTCTTATGTCTGGAATTTGGCATCTCGACCTTACTTGGTTTTCGCAAATGACATATAGTTTAGTTTTTGTTTGCATTCTTCGAACCAATTATTGTTTGAGTAATACTTGGTAGGTGGAATTATCATTATTTGATCATTATTAGGTATCGGGTAGATTTTTAGGGTAGGGTAAGATTGTGTGTATAGGATAGGAATTTTTAGGATTATGAGCATACTTTTCTGAGTAATGCACACGAGAGAGTGCGAAGCTTCTATAAGTTCGTAGGGGTGTTCGTCGTTAACGATTAATGCGTTTCGTGAATAAAGAGATGTTAAAGTGGCTTGCAATATTTGGAGTTCCTTAAGTGTGAATAATTCAATGTTCGATAAATTAAGTTGCGAAAGAGTTATTGTTCTAATTAATTTTTGAATGTACTCGTTTATAATTTGAATTTCTAATATTTCATTGATAGTGGCTAATTGTTGAGAAATGTTATCTAGTGCGTCAGTAAGAATTATGTTATTTTTTTCTAATTTTCTTAATATCATTTCAAATCGAGAATTAAAGGTTTCACTGTAAGAAATTTGATTATTATGTTTTGTTATAATTTCTTGTTGTTTAAGCTCCAATGCGGTGATGTGAGTCTTCAGAAGTTCCAAGTCAGAATCATCAGGGTTACCTGTGATATATTTAATAGTCGTTCCTAATAGGTTAAATAGTCCTCGTCTTTGTTTGTGTCTGCGAGTAATTTTATGTAGGTTGTCTTCTGTTTCTGATAGCAGGTGTTTGAATTGGTTTCTCAGCAGCTCCATTGTCGCTAATTCTGGTACGGCATTTTCAAAGTTGTTCGAGCTGTTTGTTAGTGTTTGTTCTAGTTTCACAGGTCTATTTGTAGTATATGTTTGTGATAATGTGATATAACTTTTGAATTTCCTACGGGTTCTGGATAGTAACCGTTATTGGGTATTTCTTGTATTTTCATTAAGGCATGAAGATGTCGAAGGCTGATCCTGAAAGGGTACCTGTGTAAGTTTTTCGTAGCCTTTTTGTGTATTTAAGGTGAGAACTAGTTTGATTGTTTTTTGCAGTTAAGCCGGTGATTTTTGTTTTGTCTTGTTTAGTAGGTTTTAACGTTTGGTAGGGTGCTTCAAGTATAGATTTATGTTTCTTTTTCTTTATATAGATTTTTTCATTGATTTCAGGTATTATTTCGGTATTTTTATTTGCTTTTTCTAAAGCGACGTTTCTTTTTTCTTTTTGTGTTTGGTATAAAAGGTTTATGAAAGGACGTAACTCGTCTTTATGTCTTTGATTGTAGGTGTCGTATATAGGTAAGTCAAAATCGAAGTGTACTTCTTCGGCATATGGACCATAAAGTATTGAAAAGGGGGAGTATCCAGTGGCACTATGTATAGATTGATTATAGATAAGGATTGAATGTGTAAAAGTGTCATCTAATGAGTTATGTGGATTTTGGGCTTTTAAAGTCCTTAGTTTTTCTAATAAAGTAGAATGAAACCGTTCAATAGGGGAGTTCGAAGAAGAATTATTTACAGTAGTAAAATGTAGGTCGATTTTGTGAAGGTTCATGAACTCTTTGATAAGATAAGAATTAAATTCTTTTCCACCGTCACATACGATCTTTCGGGGGTAATTATGGTGTGAAAAGTAGTGTCGAAGTTTACTTAAAACTGATATAGACATTTTATCGGGTAATTTATAGCATTGCGCATATTTTGAGAATGAATCTATTATCGTCAAGTAGTAATCTTTATTGCAGTATAATATGTCAACATGAAGAATGTCGAATGGTTTTTGACCTAGTAACGGGCCTAATTGTGGTAGAAGGTTGTCTTTCGTATTTATTTGCTAGACATATTTCGCATTTGTTAATAAAATTAGCTATTGTAGTTTGCATTGAGGGCCAATAGAATTGATTTTTTAGATGTTTATAAGTTTCTATTATACCGTTGTGGTTAGAATTATGATATGTTTCGACGCATTTTATTTGTTTGTCTTCACTTTCGATATCTTGTAGTAATTTGTCGCAGAAATTTGCTTTAACCGTGCTATTTATATTTATTCTGAAATAATTACATAGAAAGGGTCTATATTCGTACGGAGTTTTTATGCCAAATTTCTGTTTAGGTTTTAAAATTGTTTTAAATGCGTTTGATATGCAGTCTTGCCAATTGTCTGTAAGGTAGACGGTATATCTATGTTTATTAAATATTTTCTTATACTTGACGTCATGTTTGTCTGAATTCGGAATTAGTACAATTTGATTTGTAGACATGTTAAGTGGTTCTTCAGATTCTGGAATTCCATTGATAGGGTTTTCTAGAGATGTATGCTGTGTTTGAGTGTCGTCTGATGGATGTGTTTGAGTTTGAAGTTCGTTAAAGTTATTTAAAAAATCGTCAGGGTCAAAAATTGCTGGGTCAGGTGTTTCTACACAAAGGGAATCTCCAGAGAGGGCGTTTATTTGTATTCGGGAGAGGGCGTCGGCTACTTGATTTTCTTTGCCTTTTTTATATTTGACTTCGAAATTGTAGTCTTCTAATTTTAATCTCCATCTCGCTAATCGAGATGTGGGGTCTTTGATTTTGTATATCCAAACTAATGGGTTATGGTCAGTTTCTATTAAGAATTTTTGACCGTAAAGATATGGTCTGAAATGTTTGCAGGAATCAATTATTGCTAGGAGTTCTTTTTCCGTAGTGGAATAATTTTGTTCCGCGGTATTTAAGGTACGCGAATAATATGCAATCGGGTGGTTGTCTTGGGTTAATACCGAACCTATTGCTATATTGGAAGCGTCTGTCGTTAGAGTGAAAGGTTTAGAAAAATCTGGGTATTGTAAGACTGGTGTGTTTGAGAGAGCGTTTTTGCATTTTTCGAAGGCTTCTATATACGTGGGATTTGTAGGGTCAATGGTCGAATTTTTTCTTGCACATCTACTAAGAGGGGATGTGATTTTTGCGAAATTCGGAATAAATCGTCTTTAGTATCCGGTTAATCCTAGGAAAGATTTAATTTCTTTAATGGATTTGGGTATAGGATATTTTTGAATAGCTTCTAATTTCGCGGGGTTAGGTTTTATTCCTTCGGGTGTGACAATGTGTCCTAGAAATGCGACTTCTTTAGTTAGGAACTCAGATTTGTCGAGTTGAACTTTGAGATTTGTGTTTCGAAAGGTGTCAAAGATAGTAGAAATATGTATTAAATGTTCTTGAAGAGATTTAGAAAATATTATGACGTCGTCCATGTATACGAAACAGAATTTATACAGGAAGGGTCGGAAGATATTGTCCATTAATTTTTGGAATGTGGCTGGGGCGTTCTTGAGTCCAAAGGGCATGCGGACGAATTCGAAATGACCGTGGGGGACGGTAAAGGCAGTTTTTTCAATTGAATTTGGATGTATTTCTATTTGATGAAAACCTTGAGCTAGATCGAGTGTCGTGAAATAGGTAGCTTTACCTAGATTATCTAGAATTTCGTCTATTTTTGGTAGGGGATATTTGTCTTCAATAGTATTCTCATTAAGTTTCCGGTAATATATAACCATGCGAAATTTCTTTTGGCCAGAAGCATCGGCTTTCTTGGGGACAATCCACACGGGGGCTGATGACGGCGAGATAGATGGTCGAATAATTTTATTGTCTAGTAATTTATTGATTTGTTTTGTTATTTCCTCTTGCATTTTTTTTGGATGTCTGAAACTACGCGCGTATATTGGATTTTCGTCTTTAGTACGTATTTCATGTTTTATTGCTGAAGTGAAGGTTAAAGGTGTTTTTTCGTCGTAAAAAATGTCTTTGTACTTGTGGCAAATTTTTAAAATTTTCTCTTTTTCTTCGGGATTTAAATGTTGTGTGCGTATAAGATTTGGATCAAAGTTAGATGGTCCATTATTTGATATATTGTAATTATTTAAACGTTCTACGTGTATGGGTTCTAATTGAATCGGGTCGTCTAATGCTATATCGTCAATATAACCGTCAGTTACAAGGTGAATTGATTGTGGTAAAATTATGTTATTTATTTTTGTTTCAGGTAATAATATTTCTCCGTTTGCAATACTTACAGGAATTTTATTAAAAAGGGTTTGGAATGGTATTTGTATGTTATATTTTTCTAATGATAGAATTTCATTATTGTAATTTAAAATAGCACAAAAATTTTCCAAATCGCGATTTCCTAATAAAATGTCAAATTCTTTATTCCAATCGGCTATACGGGCGTCTATAGGTTCATGAATATTAATTTCTTTAAGTAATGGGGTTTTAATATTATCGGAATAGTTAGTAGTCTGTTTCATAGAAGTAAGGGTAAATTCTTTTTTATATTTGTCGTACGGGTTAAAAAATCTCGTTGCATTGGGTGTAATAATTGTGTCGGAACCTCCTGAATCAATTAGTACTTTAAGTTTGCTTTTGGGCAATATAAAAAATGGTAATCGGGGGTAGTTTTTAATATTATTCAGTTTTATTGAGGTGGGGGCTGTTCTTCTAATAAAGCCTCGTGAAAATTTTCTTCTTCTAAATATTCTGCATCTGCATCAGCGGCGTAGTTATTTTCATAAGTTTCGCAGTTTTCTGTGGGTTCGTTACTATTTTCGGCGTTTATGTTAAAATTATGCGTTTTAGTCAAGTCTGACATAGGTTGTGCTTGAGTGCGTATTGTTTGTACACCACTCATGGGTTTAGGTGCAGGATTTGTTTGGTTTTGCCATGATGAATTTCTGTATAGTGTCTGGGGATTTCTCGGAACGTTTTTATTATAATTATTGAAAGTATTATTAGGGTTAGAAGTAAAATTTGGTCTATTATAAGATTGGGGATTGTTGTATCTAGTCTGAGGTCTTTGGTTAAAATTCGCATTATTAAAATGATTGCTTTGGTTTTGCATGAAGGCATTGTTTTGTCTAAATTGATTTGTCTGCAAATTGTGTCTTGGTTTTTCAGGTCTTGGTCTAGTATTTTGGTTTTTTAAGAAATTCATGTATGTTACTTGTGATTTATGGTTATCGTATGTAATGCATTTTTGTAATGCATTGTCTAATGAGTCTAGTTGAAAGTGTGAGAGGTATTCGCAATATGGATTATTTATACCTGTACAAAATGTTTTTAAAGCTAGATTTTTAAAATATGGAGTCTTAAAATTCACAGTTTCTAAGTTATTATTTAATGAAATATGCTGTAGTAAATCGTTTAAATTATTACTTATTCTTTGATGATATTCGTCGTAATTTTCCGATAGTTTTTGTACGCAAGTAGTTAACTGCGTTACTAGAATTTCTTCGGATCTCCTATCACCGTATTTTGCTAAAAGAGCCGGCCGAACATCCGTCCAGTTAATTATATTTGAAAAATTTAAATATTCTCTTGGTTCACCTTTAATTCTAGAAATGATATTTGAGTTAAGAATAAATTCTTGAGGTGCAGTAAGATTCTGTCCTCGTAAAAATTCTAACAAATTATTTACCGATTTTATAAATTGCGCCAAATTTTGCCCAGTTGTATACTCGGGAAGAGTCGTACATAGACTAGAAATGTCGTTATTAGAAAATGGCATTTTTTCTTGAATTGGGGACCTAATAAGTGGACTTCTATCGCGAAAATTATTTTCTGAGATTTGAGATAGAATTAAATGAATTTCCTCTGTCGTAGAATCAGAAAAGGTGCTCATGAGAAAAAGGAAAGGTACTTACAGGAAGATGATCAGTATGATGTTCTTCTGCATTACTTTCGGGTTCATGGGTCCTCTACCAAACAACTGAAGTTGACCAGGAAATCGCTTGTTTCTGTGTAGTGGATCCTGTTCGCAGCGCCAATTATGTTTTTCACTCACAAAACACCCAAAAATATTTATTGATTCGACAAAGTACAGTGTGAAGTTTTTTACTACAAAAATTATTTTATACAATTGAATCGTACAAGAATAAAGTAGAAAAATGAACTTAATCTAAATAATAGTCTTTGGTATTTATACAAAAGTATTATCTAACTAATTCTAAATAGATGTTAGAGGTTAATATAGGGTTAGGTGTTAATGGCACATTAGTTTTGATTAAAATAAAGTAATTGTTCATTACGTTTATCATATCTAAATCGATTCTCATTATTTTTAATGTCTTTAAATTATGGTGACATTTCTATATAGAGAAGTATTGTTTATATTTCTGATAGACTGGGGAACTTGGCCAAATATTTTGGGGCCTGTGTAATAAAATGATCTCTGGCCTACTGTTTTTGTGGTTTTTTCCACAAAAAATTCAAATTCTTTTTTGTATCGTGTATTATGTATGTGCCTTATTGATGTTAATTCTCTCTTATTTTTGTATTGTAGGTTAAGGACTTTGTAAATATACAGTTTTTTTATTTCCAACAAAGGAATTTCTTCGAAAAGTTTTTTTGTTGAATAGGTGCGTTTCTTGTAAAAAATAATTTTCCAAAAGTATTTTTCAATCACTTGGAGTGGTTCTATATGACAATTGTACGCTCGTCCCCAGCCGGATATTCCATATTGCACGTGGGATTCTACTAGGGAATGATAAAGAATTTTGAGTTCATTCACTTTTAGATAGTTTTTGAGATATTTGAAGGTAAACAGTATTGATCTTAATTTTCTGACTATTTTGTTTTTATGAATGTTCTATTTCAGGTGCATGTCAACTTCATTTCCTAGGTATGCTATGGACTCCACACAATCGATAAAATGAGTTGAATCATTATCTTTTAGTGTGAGTCGATCTATATTTGGTGAGTTTAATTTATTGCAAGATAGTGTAATACATTTTGTTTTATCTAAGTTTAGTGTTAGTTCCATATTACTAAACCAGTTTTTAATTTTTCCAGATTTTGTTCCGGTTTGTTTTTAACACCGTTCCAAGTAGCGTCTGTGCACAGAATTACTGTATCATCTGCGAATGATGATATATTTGCATCCACTTCTAGTGAAAGAATTCCGTTTATATACATTAAGAAGAATACTGGTCCCAGAACCGTTCCTTGAGGTACGCCAGTTATTACTTTACGTGATTCACTTATCTCATTTTCAATTTTTACATATTGTTTTCTGTCGTTGAATAGCTTATAGACGATCCCTCCGATACCTAGATCCTCTATAACGCCCATCAGTTTATCATGATTGACTGTATCAAAAGCCTTAGCTAAGTCCAGAAAAACACCTATAGCGCATTTCCCTTCATCCAGTGTTCGAAGAATATTATTTGTTAAATACACGATTGCATCTTCTGTTGATTTTTGGGATCTGAAACCAAATTGTTGGGGGAAAGTATGTTGTTCTTCTCTAAAAAGTCCATGAGACGTTTTTTGATAACTTTTTCCACAACTTTAGCAACTGTACTTATGAGTGAGATTGGTCTATAATTAGAGACGTCCATTTGATTACCATTCGCCGATAAGTTTGAGGTTTTCGGAAGTTATTCCATCCATTCCTGGAGACTTATGATTTTTAAGTTGATTTATAATGTCAAGTACTTCGGATTCGTCAGTGGGTTTCATGAATATGGACACATCAATAATATTACTACTCACAACAGACTTTATTGGTTTAATGATTTTATTAGCCATTTCCTTACCTATATTGGCATAGTGTGAGTTGAAAATATTGGCGATTTATTTTTTATCTGAATTATTTGTATTATTGTATGTAATGCTACTTATGCTACTTTGATGATTGTCCTTTCCTGTAAGCTTTTTGATGTTATCCCATAATGATTTTGAATTATTTTTATTTATTTCTATCTGTCTTACGAAGTAGCTTTGTTTAGTTTTTTTCATTAGTTCAGTCAACTCATTTTTGTATTTTTTATATTTATTTAGTAATTCTGCATCTTTGGGTTTTTCATAAGCTGTTTGTACATATCCTGTTTGATATCTGCCGATTTCATTAAACCTTTGGTGATCCAAGGATTTCTCTTTTTTTCACAGTTTTTGGTTTTTTTCACTATAGAAAAAGAGTCTGTGGCATCTTTTATTTTTGTAATGAAGTAATCTGTGATAATATTTATATCGGTCATTTTATATAATTCTTTCCATTTTTCGTTTTTCATTTGTTCAACAAATTTATTCTTATTTAAAATTTTAATTTTTGTTTCAGGTTCATCTCTTTTGGGGATTTCGGTTGAATATGTTGCAACAGTTGGAAAATGGTCTGTTATGTTAAAATGAAGAACAAAGGATTCACAATTCAAAAACTGCTTTGTATCTTTGATGAAAATATGATCTAATAAAGATTTTGACAAATTTTGTATTCTTGTATACTTATTTATTAATGAAACATATCCAAATTCTCCCAATATGTTAAGATAATCGTTACAGAAGTCCACGTCAGACTTAATATCAATATTTATATCTCCAGCAAAGAAGTAAGTATGATTTCCATCTTTACAGTGATTTTCCAGATAATTTGAAAGGTGTTCATTAAACTCATGCGGACAACTTGACGGTGAACGATAAAAAGCATCAACTATAATATTTTTACCATTTCCTTTGATGATAACACGCAGTATCTTCATATCACCCAGATTTCGAATGTAGCTTTCAAAGTCGATATCACTTTTTATGTATACAATGACACCATCATTTTGATTGTATTTACCTGAGTTGTAGACAGCTTCATAACCTTTTAATTTAAAAATATTTATATTTTGAATATACCATGTTTCTGTAAATATAATAACGTCTAGATGGTTTTTGAATTTTTCCAATAGTACTGACATTTCATCGAAATTTTTGTTGATACTTCTTATATTTGCCTGGAAAATTGAAAATTTTTGTTTTGTTAATGCTTTCGTAATGGTTGCGATTCCTTTATCGTCAACTATTTCCAATGTTTCGCACTCTTTAAGCCTGAAATTTCTTATATATTGGTCCATGTCTACTTATAACACTGTGATCAATAAACAGAACAGACATCTATAGTAGTTATTTTCCGTTTGGTTCTACTGATAAATAAATTAATACTGCTGATAGTTTATACTGAAGAGAAGAGGAATTACTTATTAGATCGTTGACTGATTGTTCGCTCTTTCACTGCAGCTGTTGGTTTTATTGTTTTCTCTGGATCGCTTGTTTTAGGTGTATTTGCGTTAATTTTTCTTTCTTGTTCTTTGGAAGGTTTCTGAGGTCCTTTAATATTTTGTTTATTTTGGGTTCTTATCTCTCAGCTGGGCGAAGTTATCGTTGTAGAATTAGATCTGTAGTGTTTAGTTTATATATTGACTAGATGCTTTGTTTCTTCTTTCTATCGCGTTATGAAGTAGCTGTACTCGTAGGTTAATTCTCACAAAACTCCGATGGCAGCTCACTATCACACTATAATACGCACACACATTCCCTAATAACACGGAAACATCCCAAAAATATTCCAGAAACATCCTTCTGGGACAATAGAAACATACTAACAACATCCCCATTTCCCTCGAAACATCTCTAGGATGTATCTGGCAACAGCCATGTCATCATTTTCAACGTTCTACAAACATCCCAGTAGGATGTTTCTAAGATGACATAGGATGTACTAGGTTCATACGGGGTACTTTGTTTAGAACATCTCAGAAACGTTTCTAAAAATACACTGGAAGTGAAATCACTAGGTGCAAATAAAACATTTCAATATTTCTCAAAACAAGAGCAATTTATTACAAATTTCTAACAATATTTTCCATAAATCACATGTTACATTTTCTAGTAGGTATAGGAAGTGTATTATAAAGCATTGGTAAACAAGTATTAGCAACCATGGCATGGTTGCTATGACTTGTCTACCACTGCTTTATTTCCCTATACCTAGTAGAAAATGTTACATAGGGTAATATGATAACAGTTAATTTACTTATGTTTTAGTTCCATCCTCAATCGTCTTTCTTTTGCTCTTCTCAGCCAATCACCAATTTTCAATTCGATTTTCGTTTTTCAGTCGTTTAAAGCGCTGACTATATTTATTTAATAATTTTCTTTTTTTCTGACTATCCATTTTACTATCCAATATAAATACTCACTTTATAAATAAGCCACAACACTCACAAGGTTACCGCTTATTTTTACCACAAAAACTCAACAACAGCGTGCTGTGAACTCAACACTTCTACTTCTAACCTTACTTTTTGCAAATTAGGTCCTCTTCTTTTTTTTCTAATCTTCTTTTACCTATTTGCAATGTTGAAGCAGGGGGATATCACAAATACGTCAGTCATAATATTTTAATAGGTATGTATGGTTTAATAAATATTGTTAAAGTTTAAAGACAATTAACAATTATTGGCAAATATGTACGAGTTGTATATTTTGTAATGAAAATCATGTTTATGTACCAAGAGAAACATTCTAGGGACATCCCAAGGATGTTACATTATATCAATCGTATTTATGTACCAATAGAAACATTCTAGGAACATCCCAAGGATGTTACATTATATCAATCGTATTTATGTACCAATAGAAACATTCTAGGAACATCCCAAGGATGTTACATTATATCAATCGTATTTATGTACCAATAGAAACATTCTAGGAACATCCCACCTAGGTCGGAAACATTGGGACACTAGTAGTACTTTAATGGTATGTCCCAGGTAAATACTGTGTTATTAATGCTGATTGATCCGCCACTGGAGTCTACTGTTTATAAATTCACTTCATACGACACAAAGCAGATTCCAAATAGTTAATTGATTATAAATTATATGAGTTTTTTATTTATTTGACGATAATTTTAATATTTGGTAAATGCAATAAAAGACCAAATATCTTTTTTAAATACAAAAAGATTGTAGGTTCGCCTCCCTATATAGATAGTTCGGACAATTACCTCTAGAATGATATAACTCACAACACAATTGATGACTTTTTTTTGTTTAAATAGAACCAAACACTTGAGGTCTTTGTGAACTAGCCTGTGATTGTTAGTTGTGTGCTGCGTATTTTGGGTCGCAAGTCATATGGACACATAATTATATAAATGCTTGATATTATGCATATGCCTAATCAACAGAAAACATCGGAAGGGAGACGAACAAGTGCCTTAACTTCTGCAATAATTTTGGACAAACTACACTCCCATTAGATTTATATGCATATATATGAGAACGCAAAGGTTATCTGAATGTCTTTAATAGTATAAACTATTAGAAAAAGTAAGAAATGTAAGGTCAGTTGGTTAAAACGGTATCTCTCGGCGCGTGTATTGGCAAGTCTCGGGCCAGACTTGCCAATCCACAGGCCGTGGGATCGGGCAGACTTGTCGATTCTGGATGGCGCGGATAATTCCATCGCTTGTCAGTAAATTGAACGCGGTTGAAAGAAAACCCAGGCCTGCCCGATCTACGCGCAACGAAAGCACTACTTTCTCCAACGGCGTCACTTGGCTCGTCTTTCAATATGGAGTGGTCGAACGTACTTACCTTTTCCGATGCTTACCGGGATACTCCCCATCATCGTCTTCTCTTTTTTGTTAGTGTTGCTTTAAAATAACATCCTAACATAAAATACTAGGCTGCCGCAGCAGAAGTGATGCGGGATCGTTCATGGATCATCTATTCCCAACACGAGAAAATGTTAATGCTAGGCATGAAACCGAGCATTTCAAAGTCTAGAATGACGATACTACACTCGCCATGGGATCACTCTGAAACTTACGGGCTTCCGGCTCGCCAAGCCTTCACGCCATTCAACTCGTAACCCTGGCTTGGTACTCCACCCGCCGTCGGATGGCCGCTTTTCATTTTTCACATGAAATTTGAGCATCTAAAAATGCATCTCATTCCACTTCCGTAAATAAAATGAATACTCTCGGGACTGGTACATTGGACTTACATTTGGAAGCTCCACAGGTATTAACTAAATTATACAACAACTGTTTAGATAAAGGGATGTTTCCTGAATCGTGGAAACAAGCAAATATGTTTACTACCATCTCCAGGGAAAATACTGGATGAGATGACGGCCAGAAGGCTGTTATATCACTTGGAAACCGAAACGGGACTGAACAAAAACCAATTTGGATTCGGGGAAGGAATGGGAACGATAGACGCAGTAAAAACATAACAGACAGAATAAAAATCAGCAAACAGCAAAAGAGGCATTTGTTACTGATAACATTAGATCTAACAAAGGGCCTCCGGCTATCATACAACTATTAAAAGACAGATGGATACCCGGGGAAATAATAAGATTATGCGCAAATTTCCTGGAAGGCAGATCGATAAAAACAGAGGACGTAAAAGACGTAACACGACGAGGATGCCCACAGGGGTCCAGCATAGGACCAACACTCTGGCTTGTTATTATGGAGAGATGGTTTGAGATGGTAGGTAGACATATGAAGGCGAACAACGAATACGAGTCAATACAGTAAAACCGAGGCAATGTTTAAACCGCACAAAAAGATGAGAACTCCCAGAATACAGATGGACGGACTTACAAGGATAATTCAGAATACCTGGGAGTTATAATTGACAGTGGACTACTCTGGATTGAACACCTAAAAAAGGTCAGACAAAAGACAACAGACATAGCGAACAAATTATTCGTTCTAGCCCAGCTTACTGAGACAAATATTCGAAGCAGCAATAAAACCTATGGTTCTATACGGAGTGGAAGTATGGGGGGATAGACACAAAGACACCAGGATTTTAAGGCTTTTCTGTTAGCAATCTCTAAAGCGTATAAGACGGCTCTTACGGTGATCTCGGGTTGCCAACCGCTAGAGGCAGAGGTGGAAGGTAGATACAAAACGTTCACAAAACATGCAAAGAACTTGGAGAGAAATAGAATACGCAAAATTGATAAAATTCACCCAGCGGATAGTTGCGGAATAAAGACTCGAGAAGGAGACACTGACATCAATATATTCACCGACGCTAGCATTAAGGACGGACAGGGATAGCGATTCAGATAGGAAAGGAATAGGAAACCGTAAAAATAAACGTCGGGAAACAGACTAATATACACCAGCTAGAACTATTCGCGACTAGGCAAGGCATAGTATACTACAAAAACATGGCTGAAAACGCACGGGACGTCAGAGTAAAAATACATAAAGACGCACGTAACAACAAAAAGTTATTACAACAAGCGGAACCTAATAACATAGAAGCTACTCTGATACATAAACTGGTAAGGGACCTAATGGCAGACAGGGACATCAAACTGTACATACAACACATAAAAAGGACACATATATAGGTATAAGGAACGCAGACAAAGCAGCAGGAGAAGCACGATTACTGGAAGGCACGCAGCAAATACTTATAACTAAGAGATAAATTAACAAGGAAAGACACAAGTTATGCATGACAATTTGGCAAGATAAATGGGACAAAGGAAACACAGGGAGAGCGAGAGAGATTAATTTTTGATTAATTAAGACGGTAGGGGAGGGAAACATAAACGTGACGTGGAAGGCAGTACAATTATTAACCGGACATGGCAATTTTAGGCACTACTATAATGGATTTAATCTAAGGAACATTTCATAACTATGCGAATAAGATCAGGTACTTATTATAAGAAACCACGTCATGTTGGATTGTACAATTGGACAGAGAACGGAAGCAAGAGACATATATATTATTATATTTTTTCTTATATATTTTTTTTATTTTTAGCCCCACGTTGGGCGCCAATTATTATATTTTTTTTGATTTGGTTTTAATTATTATAATTTTGTATTAATTTTAATTATTTGTTTTTTGTGTGTTTTTATTACTTGAATAATACTTTTTGATTTGTGTGGTGTGGTTCGTTTTAATTAATAAATATATTATATTTATGCCACGGCTTCTCAGACAGAGACTCGACTGCTCACCTCAAGGACGTGTTTCAGGGTCAGTAGAGATAACGGCGCATAGATGGAGTTCCAATCCTTTTTTAAAATATTAAGCTCTTACATATGTGAATAAAAATATAGATATGCACTCTGATTTTCTTTAATAGAATAATCGTAATCAACAATAAAAATGGCAATTAATATGCTGAGCGACTACAACAAACATCAATATACAAAAAAATTGTCTTTTCGACAATAACTCAACTGCGAAATACTTTTACTACCAATATTCGCAACGCACCGAATATAAATACGAAACGCGGCTTCCGTTACAAATGAAAGATCAGCTGTTCTCCTCTCAGGAATCCGCTGTAAAAATCTAAATAAGAAAAAAATTGATTTGCGAACGCTATATTGCGAATATTCGTAAGGATTTGATATCAAATTCTTTTGTAAGTATGAAAATTTCTATCCTAAATAATACAACCTATAAATTAATCTTATTTAAGCACTTTGAATCACTTAGATTATTATATGAACATTTTAACCTCAATACACAACTCATATGAACGATTCATAAATGATATTTTTGATTTTATTTCAGTTTCTGGATACTGGAACCTCGTTCAGATTGATCAACAAGATTAATCTATCTCATATAAATACTTGGAGTACAAATGAAAAATTTATGGAGTGGATATCTCACCAATTTAGTAGATTCTACGTTCTGATTTTATGTGGGAAATTCTCCACAACTTGTCTGCAACTCTCGACTCTCGTAGTCTGCTCGTTAGCACCTCGCTAACCACTTTTCCTGGTTTTCTACCAGAAAAATTCTCTCACACCAAATATTTTTCTGACGCTCTTCTTCGCGTCCCCCAGAACTCTCACTCGTTCCCAGTCAACAACCTCCTTAGTTTCCTCATAGCAACGCTTTTTGAAACAAAATATTACTTTCTTCCAAAAATGTCTTACCAACATATTATATCATCAGGCAAGTAATTATTTAATTTCATTATGTCACTTTATGACATTTATATAAACTTGTTATTTACAATATTACTAACTAAATTTCTAATATAAATAAAATCAGAGTAGCATCGTAATTTAGATTAAATATTATTAAAAATATCATATTTTAAATTAAACCAAATTAATACAATGACATATAAACATTATATTCCGATTGGACATACTATTGACATTTTGCTTCAAATAATTATTAATATGAATTTACCTTTGACTATTGAATATCAACATCTATATTTCATAATAAGCACATACAGGGTGTATCAAAATTGTTTATGGATAATTGAACTCTGCTTTTTTCTATAACTTGTTTATTCTAATTCATTTTAAATTGTGACACCTTGAATTTCTATTGATATATGTCCACAAAATCTATTATAATATATAAGGAAAGCAAAGACAAAAGAAATATTCCCACCAACAGACATGGATATGAAAAACGCCTCGCAACTTACGTGGTTCAACAAATTCGCGGAAAAAATAATATTGGAGGATTGTTTTCCATTCACTTCTCTCCTCCATTTGGGAAATGAGCTGAGTGGACTGTATATTTTTCCTGAAGCTGGTTTGGTTTTTTACTTACTTTCTATACCAGCGGCCTATGGATTACAGGCTTAGTAGCGGAGGAAGAGGATTGTGTTTTTTATTGTGGATGGTACTACGATGAGTTTTAATGGAACATTAATCCATTTTATATTAAAAAATAGTCGGGAACTCAAAAAAACATATTTTATTTTGTCAAACTTGACAGACAACTCACTTTTTGTTTCTATATCGACGGTTACGTTATAGTGAGTTTTGAAATAATTATAACTGCTCACTTACTGGAACACTGGTAGATTTTTCAGTTACTTTTATAACTGATTACAAACTTATTTCGGATATGAGAGAAGGGGGTAGGGTGAAGGCATGCAAGTTCGAATACAAATGGTTTGTTTTCGAACATACTGCCCGCGCGGCAGGTGAGACTATGAAAGCCTAGATTCGGAAATATATGTAAATGTATTTTGCTGTCACTCAACGCCACAAAACATACACGTACCAGTTGATTAACAACAATATTATTCTATGTATAAATAATTATAAAACAATTAGAGTAAACAAAATCCTAAAACAAACTATACAATTACCTACTAGTAGTGGCCGGTGATGTGCCAAACATTCTAAGTTGGAAGGGAAGTAGAGATTGAAGGGGTATCCTCGTTAGGGAGTAATACCACCTTTGTGATGGGGCGAGTGAGATATCCAGATTGTGTAAATACTTGGACTGAGCGCACTTTTGAATCTTTTCCAGTGAAAACTTGTGTAATGCGAGCTAGTGGCCATTTCATGGGGGGATTATCTTCGTCTTTGAGATGAACCAAATCGTTTACTTTGAGATTTGGTTGGGGATGCATCCATTTCGGACGGTTCTGCAAACGGTTTAAATAGTCTGTTGAGCAGCGTCTCCAGAATTGTTGTTGCGCCTGAGTACAGAGCTGTCCACTTCTGGATGAGACATGAGAGGGGAGTGCACTAAGAAATGACCGGGAGTCAAGGGGAGTAGATCGTTCACATTGTCGGACCATGGGAATAAAGGGCGTGAGTTTAATATTGCTTCCACTTGACTTAAAATGGTTGAGAACTGTTCGAAAGTGTAAGATTAATTTTTCACAATCTTGGCTAAGTGTACTTTAGTGCTTTTGGTGGCACTTTCCCAGATTCCTCCCCAGTGGGGAGATCTTGGAGGAATACGTATCCAAGTGATTTTAGATTGAGAGAGAAAATCTCCCAATTGAGGAGCATTATCAAGTAGGTATTGATTAACTTCTTTCAAGTAATTGTCAGCTCCTACAAAATTTGTGGCATTGTCACTGTATATTATTGATGGCAGTCCCCTACGTGCTATGAATCGCTTTAAACAAGCTAAGAAAGAGTCGGCATATAAGTCAGAAACTAACTCTATATGAACAGCCTTAGTGGATAAACATACAAATACTGCTATATAGCTTTTCATTAAGGGAGCTTTCTTTAGTGATGAGGACTTAGTGAAGAATGGGCCACCGAAATCTACTCCGGTATAGGTAAAAGCACGCAAAGGAGTAACCCTTTCTTTGGGCAAATTAGCCATGATTTGGCTGGAAGCAATAGCATTGAAGCGTTTGCATGTGGGACATGAATAAATAATTTTCTTCAGAGATCTGAGGCCATCTATGGGCCAATAATGTAATCGTACATTATTTAATACATTTTGAGGGCTTGCGTGACCTAATCGTTTATGCTCATGACGTAAGATCAGGATCGTGAGATGATGTTTGGAAGGTAACAATATTGGGTATTTTTGGTCAAAGGGCAAGTCAGCATTGGACAATCGTCCACCTGCTCTGAGGTATTTATTGTCATCTAGAAACGGGTTAAGAGAAGCGATATGCTTGTTATGAATGGGTTTATCTAATTTGAGAGATTTAATTTCCATAACAAACGAGATTGTCTGGATTTGTTTTATTATGAAAGAATTAGATTGTTCTAGTTCTCTTGGGCTCAGGAGACCTGTCACTTTTTCCCTATTTCTGAGATTATAGATGAATCGTAGAACATAAGCATTTGTCCGTTGCAGCTTGTTTAGAGAGGAACATTTTGAGACAAGACATTCCCAGAGGTTAGGTGATGGTTTAGTATTCAAGGCAGAGTGCTTTCTTTCTTCGGGAGGATTGGATATTGGAGAAAAAGAATCGAAAGAGTCTAAATTGGATTCTGGGTTGGAGAGAAAAGAGGGGCCTGATTTCCACAGGTGAATAGAATCTGGTTGAAATTTTCCTCTGGACAGCATATCGGCGGGGTTTTGGACAGATGATATGTGTCTCCAGGTTGCTTGTTTCGTAGCAGTTTGAATGAGGGAGGCTCTATTACACCCAAAGGTGCTCCATTGGGTAGGAGAGCCTTTGACCCAAAAAAGTGCTATCTGAGAGTCTGACCATAGGGAAGATTCATCTATAGTCAGTACAGGTTGGAGAACTGAGTGAATTCTAGTAAATAGTTGAGATAAGAGAGTCATAGAGCATAGTTCCAGCTTGGGTATGGTGAGCGGTTTCTTTATGGGAGCTACTCTAGATTTGGCGGCTATCAAAGAGGACGTGACAGAGTTATCAGAGTAAAAAGTGCGTAAGTACAAACAGCATCCGTAAGCTGTGGTGCTGGCATCGCAAAATCCGTGCAATTCGTATCTTGTCACGGTTTTGTGCAATATAAGGCAGCGAGGAATTACATAAGAAGATAAATTCGAGATATTAGACAGAAAATTGTTCCAGTCATTTACTATATCGGATTCAGTGATGGGCTGGTCCCATTCAATACCTTTGTACCACAGTTTTTGCATGAGCATTTTTCCCTGTACTATTACAGGATTTACTAATCCTAAGGGATCATAGCACTTGGCCACATGTGACAATATTTTTCTCTTAGTGATAGGGTATATTTCTTGCAATTTAGGGAGAGATATCTGAAAATTATCAGAAATAGGCTGCCAGAGAAGTCCTCGCATTTTACAAGGGGCTTCGTCGGGATTGAATTCTTTGACGATTGGTTCACATTGAGAGGTAGAGCTACAGAAATTTTCTGAGTTGGATCTCAGCTTGTGTAATTTGAAATGAGCAGGAGATAAAAGAGTAACCAGAGAATTGTATAAAACGTTTAAGTCTTGTTCTGAATCTGCTCCTGATAGAATATCGTCTACATAGGTTTGGAGCGGTATGGTTTGTTGAGCAAGTGGTAAGTCAGGTCGTCGTAGAGCTATTTCTTTGAGTACTCTGCAGGCAAGGAATGGGGCACTTTTCTGGCCAAAGGAGACAGTAGTCAGTTCGAGGCATTGAATTTCGTCGCTTGGATTGTCCCTCCACAGAACATTTTGGAGAGAACAATATTTGGGGTTCATTGCCACCTGCCTATACATCTTTGTGATGTCTGCTGTCAGTGCATATCTAAAAAGCCTGAACCAAGTGAGTATATCAAATAACTCGGGTTGTACGGAGGGCCCTCGTAAACTTATATCGTTAAGAGAAAGACCCGAAGTAGTGGTTGCAGAAAAGTCAAAAACTATTCTAGTTTTTGTGCTAGAACTTTGTTCCCTCACAACACATAAGTGTGGGACAAAGTATTTATTTTCCATACAAGCGTTGTGAAGAGAAAGAGGTATAAGTCGAGCATGACCCAAGAGTAAGTACTCATCAAGTACTGCTTTATACTCTTGTTTGAGTTGTGGGTTTTTTTGTAACCGTTTTTCTAATGACATAAATCTGTTCTGCGCTTGAGTGAATGATTCCCCTAAGTTTTTTTGAGCTAGCGGATGAATTATGGGCAAGTCTACCTGGTATTTTCCATTAGGGAGAATTTGGGTAGTGCCTTGAAATATTTGTTCCGCCAGGTCATCCTGTTCGGAATTTGTTAAGTGGTAAGAACCATTTTCTTGGTTTACAAATTTTTTTAAAATTTCCTCTAGCTTCTCTTCTTGAGGGAAGCTAGTTGTGTGGAAAGAGTAGCTGGGGTGAGCAGAGCGAGACAGAGCAGATAGACACTGAGGAGGCACGGCTCCCGAAAGAATCCAGCCCAATCGGGTCTGAACTAGAGTAGGGTAACCTTTTCCCAAGGATTCGAGACCAGGGAGTAATAGTTCATAGTAAATATCAGCTCCTAATAGAAGCGATATTTATCCTGGAGAGTCAAATTCTTCGTCTGCTAACTTGGCCTTGATATCATGAGGTATGAGCAGATTGGAAGAATTTATGGGCACTTGAGGAAGATGAGAGGTGATTTTTGGCACCACGGCACAGGAAACAGTAAACTTCTGAGATGAAGAGCGATGAGAGTATATGTCTACATCCATCACTTCCCTATTATTAAACTTAAAACTTAAACAGAATTGCTGTGGCCCAACTCATGCGAACAATAAAATTAACAGTGTAAATCAATAGCAAATTCAATAAATTTAAATCAGAAAGAAAGTAAATCAATAATCACGCATATTAAAACAGACGACGACTTGACGTTTTAATATAAGACTTCTTCTAATCTCCCAGTATCTGAAACGTATTAAAGCAGAACACAAACAAAATATACTATTTTGGCCACAGCTGGTTTTCTATAAAGACTTATCTACTTTTCTTATAATCTAAGAACTGATACAATTTTATTCTTGGGAAATGCAGAATTCAATAGCGGCACTTCACTACAGTTTTGACACTATTTTTATTAGATAGTTTACGTGAAATTGAACAGAGTTTTATTAAAAGATACTACCTTTCGGTTTCAATATGGTGTGCAGTAGAGAAGGGACTTGACTGGCATCACTTGAAGAATGACCATAACTGGCATCACTTGAAGAATGACCATAACTGGCATCCGGCTCGAAGGACCATAAAATGGAGGATTGTTTTCCATTCACTTCTCTCCTCCATTTGGGAAATGAGCTGAGTGGACTGTATATTTTTCCTGAAGCTGGTTTGGTTTTTTACTTACTTTCTATACCAGCGGCCTATGGATTACAGGCTTAGTAGGAAGAGGATTGTGTTTTTTATTGTGGATGGTACTACGATGAGTTTTAATGGAACATCAATCCATTTTATATTAAAAAATAGTCGGGAACTCAAAAAAACATCTTTTATTTTGTCAAACTTGACAGACAACTCACTTTTTGTTTCTATATCGACGGTTACGTTATAGTGAGTTTTGAAATAATTATAACTGCTCACTTACTGGAACACTGGTAGATTTTTTAGTTACTTTTATAACTGATTACAAACTTATTTCGGATATGAGAGAAGGGGGTAGGGTGAAGGCATGCAAGTTCGAATACAAATGGTTTGTTTTCGAACAAATATTAAAGGACGAGGGGGTATAGACAAAGGCTCAAAGACGAGATAGGAAAGAACCTTGGAAAACACTTTAAAAACTTGGAATTACCACGTCTATTGAGGGACCAACGGGTGTGTCAAGTCATTTAACAAATGGATAATAGATACAGCTAGTTTTGTCTTATGAAACCTTTGTCTAGGACCAACAACATAATTAGGAACATACCAACAGGTATCACATTGCTTTTGTTTTTGTTAATAACAAGGCAGCACTTACTTGATTGATTATTTTATTATACTATTATTATTTATTTGTATGATTTTGGATATGGGCAAGAATTCCTCTTCTTTTCTGCTACTTTTTGTACATAACAAGGGCTGTACTAACATTTAGGCAATTTTATCGCATTATTTTGTATATATAAATTAGACTACGTAATATTACATCATTACATTACTGGTACGGTATTGCATTTGGAAAACACTACAGTCAAATCTGTTTTTACTCTTCTTGATTTTTGGTGGCGGGAACATAGGATAATTAATATTGTATAAATAAATTGAAAAAAAAGGAAATACGGACCCCGTTAATTTTTGGAGTGCGGTGGATAGGATGGGTTTTCTTGACAGGGATACCGCGGGATATTGCGTATCGTCAGGTCATATGCCGAAAGGTAGGTGGACCATTGCACTGTGGCATAAATGATTCTTTCTCTGGTACATTGGGAGGTGGATATTTTTCTGTCGAATATTCGTTCGACATCTACTTATCACCATAAAGATAAGCATAATACCAGCAGCAGTCGTTCAGGTTCTGATTAACATTGATAGATTGCACCAAAAGTTATTTGAGTCTTACATTATTAAAGTGCGAATTAAATAAATGATTGAAATAAGAAGTGTTAAATCAATAAATTTAGCTTAATACAACTAATACATTTACCTGTAAGCAAAAGAATATATCGGAATCGATTCATAAAATACAGCTAGGAAGTAAGTGCCAGTGTCAGCGTCAATTTTGAATGGCATCCATGCTCGATACGGTAAATAGTTGGGGATGTTACTGTCGGGATCATTTTTATCATATTTGATTGCGAGTACTATAACTGGTAGGAATGAAGATAAGATACCTATTGTGGCAACACATAAATACAGAATAATATATTTCCTACCAATTCTTCGATAATTTTCTGAAGTTTTTCCAGGAAAAAAATCTTTTTCTGGACAACATTCATATTGAAGTTTGGGATCTTCTAGTGCATTCATTATTCTTGCCATATCATGGCCGTGCAAGAAGAAAAAGATCACCTAAAAATTAAATGATAAAAGTTTTCAATAAATTTCAAACTATCTATTTTTATCCTCTAAGTGTTCGCGCCGTTCGCGGGTCATATCGGATTGGTTCTTATTCGATTCGGAATCAGTCCTAGTGGTTCTCAGATTTTGGTAAGGACTAAAACTTCGGTTCGATTGCTCATGCGCAAACGATCTATATGTCAGTCATCCAGACCTACTGCAAAATATTGCATTAAAAAATTGCAATTCCAATTGCAACAAAAGTAATTACGTTTTTTTCGTTTTAAATGTTTATAACAGTTTCGTGAACAACATTTGCGAAAATATATCAGGCACAGTCCGTTTTCTACTAGGATTTTTGTCAAAAACTCACTATTTTGATGCCCTATTGCTTGGCCTAAATACCATTAAACTGTCTCTTGCTAATCGACGAACTTCGGGAACAATAAGTTGCTACAATAAATTCAAATACTTATGGCCAGCTAGATTTCCTTCTATGAAAAAGAATGGTCCGATCAAACTATCGTCTGTTATAGCAGCCTAAACATTTAATTCCAATGGGTAGGTACTAGGGGCGTAATGTGAGAAACCGATAGAAGTTTCCCCTTCACCAATATAGAACCCTAACAAAATTCCATTTGTGGAACTTTACTTTACTGTACTTTTCACGACCGATATCCATTTTTCTTTGAAATTCTCCAAAATTGCGGTACTTGGATTAACTGCAACAGCAATTTGCTCACTAGAAAGTGTAGGTTCTTGTATTGTAGTAGCACAAACCATAATCTTCTCTGTCCACCTCAAGCGGGCAGGACTTGGACAAACTATTGTTCAAAATTCTGAATTATATCAACACTGTTGATAATGAGAGGGTAGTCGTCTATCATCGAATTTTGCAGAAAATAATTCACAAACTTGTCACACCATAAATATTATCAGTTATAATATCACAAGAGCATAGACAATATTCGATTATTCACCGAGTCACCAGACGTATTTGGCGAAACATCACGAGAGCGCAGCTCGAGTGGTGTTTCGTGAAAAACGTCGAGTGAAGAGGTGAATAATCGAAAAATATTGTCTATGCTCGAGTTGGTATTCGTTACGATTATATAACGAATAATATTCTAATTTTTTTTATTGATTAATATTAATATTGAAGGTACAATTATTATAATACATATTTGATGTATTGTTGTTTTCGGAATTTGTAGTAGAACTAACTGATATTTCATTGAGCTTGTCCGTTACTATGGAAATGATCACAATATGGCAGGAGGCGGAACACAAAAACGATTATATCACGTCGTCAAGGGGTATATTCACTTATCAATACGTCGTAACTAAGGGAAATTCAAGGATTGTATTGGTTCATTAGAACATGAGTTATATAATCTATGTAATACCATTTTATTGTCGTTTCTTGCTTGTCTATGTGGAAGCTGATTTATTATTAGTGAGGAAGTGGATCATTGACCTCGTGTTCGCACTAGACTGGCTTTGTCTGTATAGATATCCTTACTAATATTAAAAATGTGGAGAAAGGGCCACGTCACATGAAAGAGTACTGCCAAATGTAGGAGGGCCACCGTAGAGTGAAAGGAGACTGCTATTGGAAGTCAATTCTTCTGCAAGGGGCACCGATTTGGGAGGAGATGGCTGGGGTCGACAAATATGGAAAGTAACTAGTCAGGGTTCAAAGCGGGATGTTGCTGCGTGTGGTATCAGGTTACCGAACTATCTCGGATGTAGCACTGCAAGCGATTACAGGAGTGTACCACCTATAGATTTGCTGATTAAGGCAAGGGTGAACGAACAAATAAGGGAAAGAGAAAAAAACAAATAGAGGAGGCGACGCTGCAAAAATGGAAAGAAAGATGAGAAGAGAAGAAAGTGAAAGGGGAGTGGACAAGGGTCCTGCTTAAAGACCTGAATAGTTGGATAGAATGCAAGCATTCAAAAATGGACTACTTTTAAACACAAGCTCTGTGGGGGCATGGGTCTTCCTATCGTATACGAAAAAAATAGGGAAAACCGTAGACGATGTGCATATATTGTGGGGAGAGGGATGATGCAGAGCACACCCTTTTTAGATGTGCACGATGGGATCTAGAAAGAAAAGAGGCCGAGAGGAAAGTAGGATGAAAGTTGCAAAAAGAGAATTTTATCAGGACAAAGGTGGAAATGGAGGAAAACTGGCACATGGTGTCCAAGTATGTAAGAGGTGATGGGGAAGAAGGAAAAAGAAGAGAGAGAACACCAAAAAATGACAGAATGAGAAGATTAAGAGATGATACTTCCGTTTTTAATGGTATACCTCTAGGGGTGGTTCCGAAAACAAAAAGTGGGAATGAGGAGAATGGGGTTGTTTTAGTGCGGTTAGGGATAATGCGGCTCGATAGCTCCATTTTTTTTGTGGGGTTCCCGAGTAGGATTGGCACTCGACTGGGGAGAATCCCACAATCCCGGGAAAATGTAGAACAAGTACCCGGTGCCTGTGAGCAGGTTTCCAACCACAAAAAAGGAGTCCGACATAGAAGAACAATAATTTGAGGAATTATTTAACCATACCAAACTCAATCTGTTGCAATATTATCCAAAGTTTAGATGAATAGAAAATCTTCCGAACGCTAAGAGAAAGTGCAGGTAACTTATATCAAAATATTTGTTTCAAAATCTATACATTACCTTGATAAATCCCAGGACATGCGTCAGAGTTACACTCATACTTTTTATAAATTCATATTTGTTGGAAAAGTTCAAATATAAATCCAGTAACTCAGTACCAGTGAAATAAATATTAACAAGCAAAAATGTCGCAATTCTATAAAATGCATATAAAGCTTGTATAACCTTATTCTTATTCTCAGGCTTCCATAATGCAACACATCTTAATACCCAGCGATTTAATTCGAAAAAATCAGTAACATACTTATCGTCCTGTCTTTCCATCTTAACACGAAATGTTTTATGGAGTTGTTTGAATCAGAAGATATTTAAATAGGAATACAGACAACGGCAGTCTTTAATTTTACTAACAGAAAATTACGTTTTTAATAATAAGAAGATTAAATTATAGACCACCAAGCATGTTAATTTACATTTACTTTGATGAAAAACATAAAGTATTTTGTAACTAATTGAATAATATTAGGAATATAACTGAATAATAAATAATAAATCTAGAATTATTAAATTGAGAATCTCCTTTGTACTTAATTTTTTTATATATATATATATCATTTCAATTTTATTAACGTAATTTTTCATTATTCTAAAAATTAAAAAAAAGTACTTATGCGTTCTTTCTCCTTTTCTTTTATTTCTATAGTGGAATTCAGGTGGCAGCGTTAGGCCTAATTTACATGGAATATAAGTCGGGCGAGGACATGGCACTGACGTATGTCTACCTCGCGTCTTTTCTATGTAATGGGGTGTTGAACCGATATCCGGCTTTTGGTATTTTATTGAAGTATATTGGTACTACTTTGCAAAAATGAATTTAAATTTTTTTTAAACTGAATATTTTAGGAGAAAACTGGAAATTAAGATTTCCTAAATGTTTGCAACTTTCACTACAGATACGTCACGCACTTGAAGATGAAACTAGCCATTTTCTGATCTAGATGTTTTATGAACAAATAGCCAGTTACAAAAAGGCCATTTGAATTTGAAGTTTGAAGAACTGTCAAAGTCTATAATATATATGAGTGTTTTGTTTTTGTTTACAGCTTATACGAGCTTGACGTTTCAATATTATAAAAAAATAAAAGCATTGTATTCATATTTTTTTAGTTAAGTTTAGTTAGTTTTTCTCCACAATAATCATATAAATCTTGTTTTGTATCATACTGCACGAACACAACAGTTACAACGCCTCGTAAAAAGTTTGTGAGTGTGACTGTGCCTGCAGTAGACGAAAATTGTGGTTTGAGGATACTAGAAGAAAATATAAACAGACTACAACTAGTTACTATTGCTGTGAAGATAATTTTGATGTGAGTAATTATGTATGTGTGTGTATCCATAAAAATAAATCGGAAGTAAATTTAGAAAACTCCTAAGTCATTCATTATAAAAGCAATATAACATAAGCATAACCTATAGTTCATCACGATTTTAAAATTGAAGACGACAGAATTGTGTTCCTATATCAACCCTTATGTACCTATCTAACTTCTCTGTATGAAAAAGCATGAATGGCGAACTATTTAAATCATCCAAAAGTTGAATTTTCAAATCGACATAAAATCCTTGTGAGAATGAAAATATTAAAAATTATTGATTCCCCATTATGATTTTGACAACCACTAACTATATTAACAGTGAGAAAACATCATATTTTTGTTAGGTTTAACACCCCTTCAACAATGAAGCGTATATAGTGTTGAATAAATCATCGTCACACTTTCCATGAGCTATATTATGTATACTGTGTGTATATGTGTACTTTTTTTATAAGGGGTTAATAATTAATTTCCTTGTTCCATAGGCGTACAAATTTTTTTTAAAGGGATCAATTTATTTGTAAAAATTTACATTCACGATGGGCTTACGTTAAATTTTTTAAAAGGGATTCATTTTTTGGTGTTTTCACTTCTGTCGGCAGTCCTATGACTGGACTTTCAAACTTAAATCATTGGTTACATTTAACTTTTTTTCTTATACTTGTTATTTGTGAGATACCAGGGAAAATCGGTAAGTAGTCAATTTTAATAAATGTTGACATCTACGTTATTAGGAGCTTTATCAAAAAAGTGTTCAAATATATTTTTACATAAATTGAAAGAGTAAGACAGTGACGTACACAATTTTTTAAGGTATTAAAATCGGTAGTTATACATTAGATCTGTCCAAACCGCAATCAGAAACGATCAAAGAATAACTGGTCATAGCAAACACAACGAGTTTACTTTCGCGTAATTCCATTCTTTGATTGCAATGATCGACTACTCTCTGATCTGATATTTCAAGCTGATGATGGTGCCATCTGCGCTATTTCGCTACAGAGTAGTATATATGCATCTCTCTTTTTGGGGTCTCTGTTCTGCTCATTAGGATGACAGGCTATTTATTTTTTAGACAATGCAAAAAGTATCCTGAAAAATGATTTAACAATAAAAATTTTCTTGAAAATTCTTCGAACATCCTTAAGAAGAGAAATACAGTTTTATTTATATCCTTGTGTACCTTCTTACTTTTAATTTTTCATTAAAATACTCAAAAAGACTAATAAATAAGGTTTTCAAAATAATATACTATTATATTTTTTCGCTTTGGTTTTAATATTATGATTTTCTATTAATTTTAATTATTTGTTTTTTGTGTGATTCAATTATTTGAATAATAATTTTTGATTTGTGTGGTTTGGTTCGTTTTAATTAATAAATATATTATATTTATGCCACGGCTTCTCAGACAGAGACTCGACTGCTCAAGCTCAAGGACGTGTTTCAGGGTCAGTAGAGATAACGGCGCATAGATGGAGTTCCAATCCTTTTTTAAAATATTAAGCTCTTGGATATGTGAATAAAGAAATAGATATGCATTCTGATTTTCTTTAATAGAATAATAGTAATCAACAATAAAAATGGCAATTAATATGCCGAGCGATTACAACAAACATCGATATACAAAAAATTGTCTTTTCGACAATAACTCAACTGCGAAACACTTTACTACCAATATTCGCAACGCACCGAATATATATACGGAACGCGGCTTCCGTTACAAATGAAAGATCAGCTGTTCTCCTCTCTGGAATCCGCTGTAGAAATCTAAATAAAGAAAAAATTGATTTGCGAACGCTATATTGCGAATATTCGTAAGGATTTGATATCAAATTCTTTTGTAAGTATGAAAATTTCTATCCTAAATAATACAACCTATAAATTAATCTTATTTGAGCACTTTAAATCACTTAGATTATTATGTGAAAATTTTAACCTCAATACACAACTCATATGAACGATTCATAAATGATATTTTTGATTTTTTTTCAGCTTCTGGATACTGGAACCTCGTTCAGATTAATCAACAAGATTAATCTATCTCATACAAATACTTGGAGTACAAATGAAAAATTTATGGAGTGGATATCTCACCAATTAAGTAGATTCTACGTTCTGATTTTATGTGGGAAATTCTCCACAACTTGTCTGCAAACTCTCGACTCTCGTAGTCTGCTCGTTAGCACCTCGCTAACCACTTTTCCTGGTTTTCTACCAGAAAAATTCACTCACACCAATTTTTTTTCTGACGCTCTTCTTCGCGTCCCCCAGAATTCTCACTATCGCGTTCCCAGTCAACAAACCCCTTAGCAAAAAAATTATTATACAGAATGATTCTTTATAAAATGACCCTAGATGCATTTGTTTTTTAATCGTAAATGTTTTTGTTTGTTAGAAAACATGATTTTTTGAAATTATTAGTTTGGTTAAATTATTTAGAATCGTTCTTCATTAAATTATTTTATTCTTTGTTTTAGGTCTACTCCAAAGGAGTGTGAGTATACAGTAATTCTCAATTTCTATCAAATGACATCATATCTCAGTATCATCCTGCCTTTCTTTTACAAATGTTCCTCATATTTTCTAAATACTATCCAGCCCTTTTTTTACAATTGGTACTTTTTTCAAAAGACATAGGTAAGCAACCTATGTCAATCCGAAAATTTTCTAAATATTATGCCTTGCGTTAATAAGTTGGTACTTTCCGAAAGACATAGGTAAGCTATTTCATTCCTCATATTTCCTAAATACTATATCTTTCGTTAATAAGTTGGTACTTTTCAAAAGACATAGGTAAGCTATGTCAATCCGAACATTTTCTAAATATTATGCCTTTCGTTAATAAGTTGGTACTTTCCAAAAGACATAGGTAAGCTATGTAATTCCTCATATTTCCTAAATACTATGCCTTTCGTTGAAAAGTTGGTACTTTTCAAAAGACATAGGTATGCTATGTCGTTCCTCATATTTCCTAAATACTATGCCTTTCGTTAATAAGTTGGTACTTTTCAAAAGACATAGGTAAGCTATGTCAATCCGAGCATTTTCTAAATAGTATGCCTTTCGTTAATAAGTTGGTACTTTCCAAAAGACATAGGTAAGCTATGTCATTCCTCATATTTTCTAAATACTAAATATATCGTTAATAAGTTGGTACTTTTCAAAAGACATAGGTAAGCTATTTCATTCCTCATATTTCCTAAATACTATATCCTTCGTTAATAAGTTGGTACTTTCCAAAAGACATAAGTAAGCTATGTAATTCCTCATATTTCCTAAATACTAGATCTTTCGTTAATAAGTTGGTACTTTTCAAAAGACATAGGTAAGCTATTCCATTCCTCTTATTTCCTAAATACTATATCCTTCGTTAATAAGTTGTTACTTTCCAAAAGACATAAGTAAGCTATGTAATTCCTCATATTTGCTAAATACTATATCTTTCGTTAATAAGTTGGTACTTTTCAAAAGACATAGGTAAGCTATGTCATTCCTCATATTTCCTAAATACAATATCTTCCGTTAATAAGTTGGTACTTCTCAAAAGACATAGGTAAGCTATGTCATTCCTCATATTTCCTAAATACTATGCCTTTCGTTAATAAGTTGGTACTTTTCAAAAGACATAGGTAAGCTATGTCAATCCGAACATTTTCTAAATATTATGCCTTTCGTTAATAAGTTGGTACTTTCCAAAAGACATAGGAAAGCTATGTCATTCCTCATATTTCCTAAATACTATATCTTCCGTTAATAAGTTGGTACTTTTCAAAAGACATAGGTAAGCTATGTCATTCCTCATATTCCCTAAATACTATGCCTTTCGTGAATAAGTTGGTACTTTTCAAAAGACATAGGTAAGCTATGTCAATCCGAACATTTTCTAAATATTATGCCTTTCGTTAATAAGTTGGTACTTTTCAAAAGACATAGGTAAGCTATGTTGTTCCTCGTATTTTCTGTTGTTTTTTTCTGCCCTTTCTCCCCTGTTGGTGGCATTCGGTTTGGAATTATGAATTATTTTTTTATTGCAATTGTTAAGTAAGCCACATGTACCGACTTTTTTGTTTACGATTGACTTTTTCCCGCACGGATGCACGCAGTATCACACTGTGAGAAAGTACTAGTTACCTAGGTAGTCCGTAAGCCTCGCTTGCAAAACGAGCAGTCATCCAGATGGGCGAGTACGCTTAAGTGTTTTCCGTTTGTCGAATGGGTATGGGTTGATAAGGAGGGGAAATAGTTGCCCAGTATGGGTTATCAAAATATCGTAAATTTCTAAGTTGGTATATGCAAAATGGCTATACTTGGCAATTTATTAATAACAATTTTTTTCAGCGCTTCCTTTTCAGCACACTAACACTCTCTTACAGGCTTCAGAGATGTCATCAAATTTTTTGTACATTTTTAAATTTTGTTTGATTTTCTGTTCCAGGAATTTTTTTAGGGATGGATTTATTTGGAATATATGCATATATTTAAACTTGCTGATAGGCCTACCTAATAATTTTACTTTTTTTATGTCCTAGGGCTAACAATAAAATTTTTCTTATTAATTTTATTTTTTGTTTTAGAATTCTTATTAGGAAAGGATTTTTTAGGTTACAAAAGTGACTTTGCAGTTTAGAGCTTCAGAATGTTCATTAATATTTGGTAAAGTTTTCTTTGCATAATTTTTTCTTAGCTGCATGGGTTTAAAAGGTGCATGCATGTTGTAGGGGGTGGTAAAGTAGTGGTGATTTAGGGGGTTTAGCATTTTAATTATAAAATTTTGTATGTAAAAATATTTTTATGTTGTAATTCGTGTTTCAATTTTTCGGCTCTTATAAAAAAATGTAAATGTTAATATTTTATTGACATTAAACATCTTTTTTATAATTGCTAAGTTTGCATTTTTTTTATCCTGTTTGTAAAGGTATAGGTATATCTTTACTTTGCTATAGTAAAGATAAACTCTGGCTTAGTGCAGCCGGTAGAGAACATCCAGCTTTCAGGGGGTCGCATTTTCTAGCTTTGTCTGTGATTTACCGCCGGCGGGGAATATTTTCCATCGGTTGTGAATATTTTAACCGGTTGATTATATTTTTTACCGATAAAGGGAACAATTTCCAGTCGAGAGGGACAACTTAAAGCCGTGATGGGAAATGATTGCTTATATTTGTTTATAGATGGGTATTTTTTTTCAGTTTTGTATCGCTTTGGTTATGTATATTAGGTAACAAAACAAACATGATATTTTGTGTTATTGTTAGATATTGAACTCCACTTTTACCATAGATAATATAAATATTGTCTTTTTTACAGTACTGTTCTACACTCTGAATTAAACTGTTACTTGAGAGATAACAGAACAGAGATATTATAGACATATCTAATAATTATTATTAAGATGTTAGTTCTCTCCGAATTCCAGAACAATATATTTTTATCTTCTTATTTTACTTTTACCATTGTCTAGGATATTCAATGGGGTATTAAACCGATACCCGGCTTTTAAACCGAATATTTTAGGAAAAAACTAAAAATGAAGATTTCCTAAATGTTTACAACTTTCACTACAGATACGTCACGCACTTAAAGATGAAGCTAGCCACTTTCTGATTTAGATGTCTTATGAACCAATAGCCAGTTACAAAAGGGCCAATCGAATTTGAAGTTTGACGAACTGTCAAAGTCTATAATATATATTATAAGTTTTTTGTTCACAGTTTATACGAGCTTGACATTTTAATATTATGAAAAAATAAAAGCATTGTGTTAATATTTTTTTAGTTAGTTTTAGTTAGTTTTTCTCCACAATAATCATGTAAATCTTGTTTTGTATCATACTGCACGAACACAACAGTTACAGCGCCTCGTAAAAAGTTTGTGACTGTGACTGCGCCTGCAGTAGACGAAAATTGGGGTTTGAGGATACTAGAAGAAAATATAAACAGACTACAACTGGATACTATTGCTGTGAAGATCATTTTGATGTAAGTAATTATATATGTGTGTGTAGCCGTAAGAATAAATCGGAAGTAAATTCAAACAACTCCTGAGTCATCCACTATAAAAGCAATATAACATATAAGCATAACCTATACTTCATCGCGATTTTAAAAAAGAAGACGACAGAATTGTGGTCCTATGTCAACCCTTATGTAGCTAGCTTCTCTTTTAGGTAATGTAAGTCACATCATAAATGGCGAACTATTTAAATCATCCAAAAGTTGAATATTTAAATCGACATAAAAACCTTGTGAGAATGAAATAATAAAAAATAATGGATTCCCCATTATGATTTTGTCCACCACTAACTTTTAACATTGAGAAAACATCATATTTTTGTTAAGTTTAACACCCCATTGAATGGTCCAATATAGACTGGGGCAACGTGGCGCGGACGACCGCCATTCCGTCCTTTGTGACTTGGATATCGAGAACGTAACAAACACCTTATTCAACTGTGAGGCACTGGACTCAAAAACACAAACAATTTGTTACGGTTGAATTTGTCACTACGTCTATTGTATATATTAAGTATTTGTATATAGTAATTACCTGACCGATATTGTCTCTATGTTTCTAATATCATTTGTTCACTACGAAAGTACTTCAGTAGTTATATAATTTCTGTCAGCCCAGAGTTTTAGGGACTACTCTGCCATCATCCTTCCGGTGAAGTGGTGCAGGCTGTAACCAAACCTGTCTTCACATCAAGACAACAAATTTAATATTTTGTCGCCAGGTAGTGTAAATAATGTAAGTTTTGTGATACAAAACGAGCGTCTATCATGTAACTGTAACTGTAGGTAGATTCATGTTAGTTGTTTCTTTTTGTTTGTTATATTATAATTCATAATTAAGGGTAGTAAGGGTTTTTCTCTCTTGTGGATTTTACTTTAGTTTTTAGTTACCGTGGGACTACTGATTTTGTTTCTGGCTTTGATTATATCACCTTTGGGGTATAGCCACAGTAGTCCAAATACTTTGTCCGCTTCAGCTTGATAAACGCTAAAGTATAGTAAAATTAATACCTATTTAGAGGTACCAGCTGTTTTAGTAACTTAACGTATGCGGCTTCTTGAACCATCTCACACTAACATGAAATCAAAATTTGACGTAACTTCAAATACGTGACATCTAATAAATTAGTTACGACGTTCATTTTTGTTGGTAATTTTTTGTTTCAACCGATTTATTAATAATAAATAAGGATGGTCTTATTCTAAATGGGTATAAAATTTACTATATATTAGGGTTCAGTTATAAATTATTACTGACTCCTTGACTTGAAGTCTAAAACATTTAAAGTAGTAATTAGGTTTCATAAAACTTATTGATCTATGTAGACATACTTTACTTTTGAGTTAAAGGTATATTTTCTTCATTTATCTACCATATTTTGGCTTAAGCAAATACATACTAGTTAGAAATCTTCTATGTAAGATGGCATTCGAATATTTTCTCAACATCTACTTATAATATATATTAGCTGTTATCGCCATGTGTTTTGTATGTTAAATCCGAGTGTTTGATCTTGCTTTGTTTACTTTGACAGGAGGGTATTGGGGTACTATCTATTGCTCAAATTTATTTGAATAATTTATAATATGTATTTTATTTTTCTCTGTTATTGTTTACAAAGTCGAATTATTTATTGGATGACATTGACAATTGGCCGTGACAGTCGTGTCTTGGATAAACGCGTTCGTTCGTCATGCCGCTGAGTGTAGTCGTACTGGATGTTAGGCGATGCTCTGTGACTTAGTGTCCACAGACAACATAGTTTGTCGCGCCGATGTTGGTATAGATAGAGCAATGCTCTGTACTTGAAGAGTCCACAGACAACTTAGTTTGTCGCACTGATGTCGGCAGAGTTAGAGCGTTTGCTCTGTGACTTTACGACTCCAAAGACAAATGTTGTCGCTCCGTTTTAGGGAACTGTTAGAGCGTTTTATCGATGCTACTCAGGAGTGTCGGCTGTTTTACTCGCGAATGCGTATTGACTTACATAGAGGGAACTGTATGACTTGATCTGTGCGGAACACGCTCGGTGTAGTGAGCAGTGTAGTTCGGATGTATGTTTCGGGAAGGTTTCTTTATGGTAGTATTCTGAATTAACGTTGAGGAAGTGTCAGTCACCCTTCTTTCCGGTGTGTGCTCCTACTTGATAGATGGTTAGCAAAACTGCATCGAACGAGAATCTGAATTTTGTTAATGACTGGGTAGTCATCCCCTGCTGGGATTTATAGGTTCTCGTTCTGAATTAGTTGTGGAATATACGGTTTAGTATTTTGGTTCTACGGGAGTTCGTATTGCTGAAGAATTCTGTCCTGTTCTGGAAGCCGCTTTCACAAACCCTTATAGGGGATCTATTGCACTAAAACGATTGTGAGTATTTTCTCTACTTACTGATTTCGCATCACTATGTATTTACCACTATTTAAAGGAAATCGCCAACGTTGAAGTTTTGAAATTGGAGGCGTGCCACATGTCTTTGTTGGTTCGTTATTTGTTGGTAGCCGTCCAGTAAGAGGAGAATTTTGAGTATTGGACCCTTTTTGGAAAAGGTATGTCTCATAGATTTGTAGTTTTTGTAGTTAAAACAGTTGGTGGTAAAATACTACCTGTTGATTGTAAATTTTTGATTAAGACAGTCTATTCTGTTACCCTGTGTATATTTTGTTTTCTTTGCCCGCTTTAGTCTAACGAATACTATAATTCGTGGGTGGTTCTTCAAACCTACCCTGGCTATGACCAAAAACAGTTTATTTTAGATGCTTATCGCATTCTTATTATTTGATTTAAATTCAATGTAGTATACTGTTGCTGACACTGTTGATTGTAAGTAGGCCTTATGACTACTTTGTGGGTTTGATTCAGTTAATTTGGGGTTGATTTTGATTTGTACGTTACTTGTAAATTCTTATAAATTAGCTTCTGGTATAAGCCGAGGCAAGCTTAACTTGTCGAGGTGTTGGATTGGTTCCTGTATAGGCTCAGTTTTTAGCTGACACCTGTTTTAATTTTTAAGGGTTCACCTGTGGGGCCAGATACACTCTTCACCTGTGGGGCCACGGTATACTTACCACCCTCCAGATACACACTTCGGGACATTTGGAATCTACCTGGTGGATAGATAATGATGTCTGCTGCAGTTTGCTGCTACTTTTCAACAACCTCTTGAAGAAGACCACATTGAGGGTAACCCGGTATCGGGGGTTTTTCTGAGTTATTTACTTATTTTTATTTTAGGCTTTACGCCAACATGTATATACATTAGCTAGGTAGTTCCTACTGATTTATTTTATTATGCAATTGTAATGGTGGAAATTAATATTTTGCGGTGAATTTTCACAATTTAATTTTCATAATTTTATCCACTTGCGCATGCGTCTCTGCCTTGGTACCAATGCCTTGACTACGGTGTCGCCTTGTATGGAATTTATTTTATAAACTGTACGCTACTTTTCAGGTTCGTTTATAGAACATATAATTAATACGTTCTTATTTAATCACCACTGGTTCACTTGAACAGCCATATTAATTTCACACTAAGTAGGTCAAATTAACTTGTATAGTTTGGAATTTTAGTGTTAATAGTTTGACTATTGGTGTGAAACAGATGTTCACACAATTTTTTTTAAAGTGGGGGGGCTTTTACTAGGGTTTTCAGTAGTAGTAGTAGTAGTAGTAGTATTAATTGTAAAACACCCCTTAAGGGTATTAAATGTTTTTTTTTATTTTAGTTATTATAAGGAACATAAGCTGAGGTTTGCCTTTTCTTTTTATCCCTTGTTTTACTGGATTATCAGGGGAATTTAGTTGCGCTAGGCCAAAGTGGAAAACTCAGTTGGCGCCCACACAAGTTGTCTACCATTTTGTCCGGAAGATCAATAAGAGGGATCCACCCCTACCTCCGTCCTGAGCGACGTCGAAGGCCTAAGGTGGTCACCGGAGCAACTGAAACTTATGTGACCGAGTAGACAAATTAATTTATAATCTTGCTCTTGTTTTTTTTTAAATCATCATTTAAATTTTATAACTTAATTCTTAGTTGGGCTTGAGCTCAATTTTTAAGGTTACAAATTTTCGGAGACGCCAAAGTGCCACTTGGAATAGATGAGACACATCCATTGGATAACTGTGGGAGTAGAGAACATAAGCTAACAGGCTGCAGTGCTCTCAAGATGAGGTCGGATATAAAAAAACTAACTTTATATTTATGTCCTTATTTATATTAATCAATTTTATGTATATCATATCACAAAATGTTACCCTGAACACTATTTGACTTATTGCTACTAATATTAATACCAAGGGACGTATTAATACTTATAAATTTTCAGTCTATTACATCATTTAATATCAAACCTAATCAACAATTACAAAATAAAACTGAGCAATTCCACTAGGTTAACAATGTTTTTGTTGTATTGAGAATACACTTTTTCATATCATTATTGTAAATAGCGTTAATATTACTAGAATGATCAGACATCTCTGGCCCAAAATGAATTGGTTTAGTTTTTAAATTATTTGTTCTTGACCGTCTTTTTATTATAAAAAATGAATCTAAACTGTCCGAATAAGTTCGTTACAATGACTCCAATTCCAAATTGATGAAACCATATTACATACAGAGTTGTCCAAGTGTGTTTCATTTACATTATAAAAGCTGACGGCATTTTCGGTTAAACAGGAAGTATAATAATAACAAAAAATGGGACATCAGATACGTTATGCGTCATTGTACTTTCCTAATGAGTTTCATAAATACCATCCTTTTCGTTTTGAATATATTTACTTGCTTACATACGTTTGGACAGCCCTGATGAAAATTCACCGCCATTTTACCTTTACACAAGCTGACAATTTTTGATGGAATGCACTTTTCCTATAGCTGGATTACAAATTTAAATGTATATTTTTCCATTTTTCAGAAATTTAATAAATAGTGGTGAAAGTTGCATTAGCCGTACGAAAAATTTTAAAAGACCGGCCAAATACTTAATAAAATAAAAATTGTACATTGTTGGATTTCAAAAATAGTTTTCTAGGAAAATCCTAGTGAAAAGTGAGGTTATATAATATATCCATTATGAGGCAATCCAGATCACGTGACCTAATTTGGCCGCCCAGAATAAACAATGGACAGCTGGTCAGTTTTGTATTGTCTATTCAATAGTAAAAAGTTGTTCAATAATTTTTTGGTCGATTTTATTAGTGTGTTTTATATACAGTAATATTTCAGAAATGCGACATATTAGAAAGAAATGCCAAAACACGTCAACTTTTAACTTGAGTGGGACACTTTTTAGCGCTAATATCATAAACGTCAGATTCACCCCTCCTTACTGAAGATACCCCTTAAATTTTTTCAAATGGCATACGAAAAGTTGAAACAGAGCCAATTTTATAGTCTATTTTTATGTACGAGACCTAATTTCTAATGCAAAACTTAGTACGGTCATTTTAAATATTATTACAGAATAATCTAAATATTTCCTAAAATTTTCTTAAATGTACGTGAGCTAATACAAGTTTTCGGTCTTTTATAACCATAAGATGTACAGAACAATAGAAAAAGGTTCGGACAGGCCATAAGCCCTGTGTATTACATAGCCGTATCATATATCGTATATCATCAGGAAAGGGGCGCAGACTGATAATAGTACACATTGGCAGTAAAAACGGGTTTGTTGAAGGTGGTTTATTGACTTTTGAATCTACTCGTACTGGTGACTACCATGAGGGCATGACATGGATGCTGATGTCTTTAAAGAATGGTTCGAACAAATGTTAGATCTTCTTCCTCAGAACTGTATAATAGTAATGGATAATGCAAGTTATCACTCAAGACTTTTAGAAAAATTGCCCACAACCAAGTGGTTAAAAAAAGATTTAAAGAATTGGCTAAATGGAAAGAATATTAAGTTCCATCCCGGTTCTGTGAGGATAGAACTGTATCTTAGTGTTCCCTTCATAAAGAGAAATTCAAAAAATCGTGGAATGACGGTGGTTAGATCACCACCATATCATTGCGAACTGGTATGGGCACAGATAAGGGGAACAGTTTCAAGAAAAAATAATACTTTTAAAATGAGTGATGTTAAACAGTTGTTTTTTGTGGCTGTAAATAGAGAAAAGAAGAGAAAATGTGGAAGTTGGTCAATATTACTGATGAAATGATCGAGCCACTCATTGTAAATATTGGTTGTGATAGTTTATCTTCTGATTCTGATTCCGACTCTGATTTGGATTTGTAAGAAGTAGCTCTACTTATACCGGTGAATTTTTATATTAAAATTATTATTTATGAACGTAACGTTGTTTAAAAGTTAAAATTTAAACCCTTTTACCTACATAACCATTATGACACAATGTTCTTAACATACCTTGTGGAAAAATAAAACATTTTAGAAAAGATTGCACTTTTTTACCTTCAGCTGTTTAGAAGTTATAAGCAGGCTAATTAGGCGAAAATATAAGTGTACACCCGATATATTTATTATGTTTATACAAATGTTATTTCATACGAAAATACTCGAGGTATAACTACAAAAAATATTTTAACTGTCTACTAAAAGAAGTGATACGCCTATGGATTACGAATGCTTTATTATTTTAATACTCTCTCATTCATAAAAATAGACTATAAACAACGATTAAATAACAATGGAAGTCTGGTTTCAAAGGCAAAACAAGATGATGGAATAGAGATTTACCAGACCTTTTAAATGAGGTATGACTTGATACCTAAAGACATTTGGAAAAATTCAAGGGGTATCTCCAGTAGGGAGGGGGTGAATGTGACGATTATGAAAGCGCTAAAAAGTGTCTCCCTCAAGTTAAAAGTTGACGAGCATTTCCTTCTAATATGTCGCATTTCTGAAATATTCAGGTAGGTTCCTTTTCAAATGAACACAGAGTATGTATACACTGTGGTTTGACTATGTGTTTCTTTGAAAACCTTCATTGGATTTTAACCACATTTGAATTCCTATGTATTTTCACTCAGTTTTTGCACCAAAGAGGAGGAAGCAAGGTTTATTATTTTGGATTTTATATTAGCAATATCCTATAGGTATATGAAAGAAAGTACCCGAGAAAACCTACAACATGCAAAGGAAGTTTCCATAGATGAATAGGAAAAACTGTCTCCTACGACTCATTGTTTGAAAGAAGTTTAATTTTTTTGGAATTGAATTACATTGAATGAATGAAAATTAGTTTTAAATTTGTGTGTTCTAAAAGATGTTAATACATACAGAGCATTTCAATGGAAACTATCCACCCCACATAATTCTGAAGGCGTCACTTTTATGAAAAAATGGAAAAACACGTCAAAAATTATATAAATGGGGACGTCTTTTTGCTCATATGTATGCACTAGCTGCATCATCCTCCTCAACGTACGCCTTTTTCAATTTCTTTGTGTCTTGAACAGATTTCGTGAAATGAGACGGGAAATGAGAAGGTAAAATGAGACGGGTTTTGAAAAACTTGAATTTTATTTCATTTTATGTGGTTTCAGAACAAGCAAAATTTTTATCAAAAATGACATTTTTCACTAAAACTAATATTTAAACATTTTTCACCTATAGGATACACCATCCGTGGACACGCTGTATATATATAAATAAATAACAACGAAAACAAAAATAATAAAATTAAGGCCTGCTATGCAACGTGAGTTTCAAAAAACAGTCTAAACATATGGATTTGTCACATTGCATGCATCGCATTGTCGTCTGAGGAGTTTTTCGAGTAGCAATATCTCTTCCGGATAGCTCAGATATTGGTCCCACACGCAGTGGCGGATTTACGCATTTGCCGCCCCTGCCGACCTCTACTTAAAGTTTAAAACGACAACCAATCATACCATATCCAGATAAACTGGGATGGATTGGAAGCATGAAGTCAGGAAGAAACGTTGGTGTGGTACACAGACGGATATAAAACTGATATAGGAACAGGAGCTGGAGTCCATGGCGCCAGACCCAGGTGCAATGTCCACGCATTGTTGGGGAAGTTTGCATCTGTACTCTAGGCAGAAATCTACGCTATCGACACGTGTTTGCAAATGAAGATCGAAAGGAGGTATAGAGGCCAAAAGATCCTCATACTCTCAGAGAGTCAGGACACTGAAACCTTTAGCATGTCCCCAGATCAGATCTAGATTGGTCTGGGACTGCCTTCAAAAAGGGGGTCACGGGGCACAAGAGTATTATAGGCAATGAAAACTGTTCCTAAACCAGTTTTTGGAATATCAAAATCTGCTGCACGTGGTTGGACATCTCGGTGGTTTCAAACTAAACATCAGACGTACTGGAGACACGTACCAAAACAGGAACACGTGACAAAACAGGAAAGTGGCGGTATTAGTTAGCATAAAACGTTTTGCAAATTATGTTTCCGTGGGAACGAAGATCTTTTAAATGATCCAGATTCCGGTTTATCAAAATTGGTGAATGTCGTAATGGATACGAGTACAGTTCCTGCATTTATAATGATGGAATTAAAGCATAGGAGTAGCATAGACATATTTATTAAGTCATCCGTGCCCCACGCTCCCCTGCATATTATTGAATTTTTTGTGTGGACCTAACATCATTCAAAACTTCTTTAGGCGCGTTGGGCGCTTTCTTGGGTGAAGAAAAAACATGGATTTTTCGTCATTCGTCACGCTTTTATGCAACACACAAGCGCATATAGTGTTGCTTAAATCATCGTCACGATTTCCATGAGCTATATGTATACTGTGTATATATGTGTACTTTTTTTGTAAAAAATTCCATTTTCGATGGGCTTACGATAAAATTTTTTAAAGGGATTTATTTATTGGTGTTTTTACTTCTGTCGGCAGTCCCATGCCTGGAATGTACGTTTATTTTTATTTTTGTGAGACATAGACAAGGGCCGCGTGAGAAAAAAAAATTACAAAACTTTAGCAAAAACTTCGGCCTATAGGGAACTGATTTTAATACTTCATTGCGGCACTCAACCTGTTAAAAAATGTCAAACACCAGTTTACCGGTCGCTATGTTTTTGTCCCCAAGCGAAACATCGTTTACTTAATTGTGTAGAGTTAGTGCCGCAGTAAACGCATATTTTACATTGGAATTATCCGTAACTCCCAACTGATTGACTTTTCACTTATGTATTATACATTTTTGTAATGCAATACTGTATAGGGTATTCCATTTGAAAAATTCGGTGTGCTGACCATTGGGGGAGGGGGTTCAAGTTATAACGTCCCCTTTTATATGATTTTTGACGTGTTTTTTACCATTTTTTTTATAAAAGTGACGTCTTCAGAATTATGTGGGGTGGATAGTGTTCATTGAAATTTTGTAATAATCGCCTATTTGAGTTACCCATGTAATATTAACGTTAGAATTATTTTATTTAATGTTCTGATCTCATTGCTCAAGTTTTTAGATCACGTTGTTCATAAAATTATAGTAATTTTTCTTGCCATTAAAGCACATTCATCTCTCTAGCTTATTTAAATACAAAGATATATAGTAATGAAACTCAACCAACGAAAAATGAATGTTTTTATGTAGGCACAACTCAATCAAAAGTTGATCCAAAATCCACATATGCAACACAAAAATTTTATAAAACTAAAATTTTCATTATTTATTATTATTATGGAGACTTAAGACCAAATAAAATCACCTTTTTCCAAAATAAACCCTCTCTTGTGTATACCAAAAGACCAAAACCATATATTTGTTCGCCATGGGACGCCATATTGAATTTCATTTGACAGGACGTTGGATTGCCTATTTAAGAAAGTATAAGATCTATAGTTATAATTCATATTCTAGGTACTATCAAATTTTAAGCCGTTTAACGCTACACCAGTGATCGAAGTAATGGATAATAATGTCGTTTGATTCAGTCAGGAGTGAAAGAAACAGCTCTTAATATGATTTCAACAATTACCGTTAAACGTTGTTCGTGTTTCCAGAAAGAGCTACCAAAAACTAATCATCTTGATTTGTTGATATCAAAAGCATCAGTCTCCACCATCCCTATCATTTTCTGCACTTTTTCTTTTAATAACTTGTGATTTCACTGGACTTAAGGTAGTGGAAGATGTTATAGGTCTAAAGGAAAATTTTCTACGATCAGCAATATCATCTAAACTTGTTGGTGAATAAGGCGGTGGTGAACTTAAAACATGTTCATCTACTGGAGTCATCGAAAACCGCCTGGGCTTAGCTAATATTCTAATAGGAGGCACTAGAGAAGTTCTTCTGTTACTTATGGGTTTCACCATAGACGAGTATTTTGGAGGAGTTAAGGAAGCAACGCCATTTTTTCTTTTAGGTTTTGCAACATCATCTTCATCTATACTGATAGCATTAAGTGCTCTAATGAATTCCGCTATTGATGTTTGTTCCAAAACATTCTGGCTAAAGCTGTTGTTGATAACATCAATGGTTGAGGGAACAATACTGGGATTGACAGCTGTACTAACAGGTTCATCTAAAATTTGTTTCTCAAGATCGAACTCTTTAATATCGGTTTTTTTAAATCTATAAGATACATTTTTTTGGATTCGTTGAAGAATTGAATTGTTTTCCCATTTTGGCTCCGATAATGGAACAAACGACATAGCTCTTTTTCGCTTGAAACCTTTAAGTGCTCTGGATGCATCACTACCATACCAAGTTCTAACAGATTCATCGACGTCGTACAATCCCGGTGGCTTAACATCACTAACAGCTCTGCGACGGTTTCCAGGTGGAGATAAATGAAGATCATATCTTTCACTAGCTAGTATTTCATCGTCAGAGAATCCGTTTATGCCCCTATCATCTCTTGTTGTAGCAGTTACTAAGCTTAGAGCGTCAACAACTTTAAGTAAAAGATCTTTTTGTTTCATAAGAGCATCAGAAGGTCTGAATGTTCTTTCTTTATCTATTTTGTCTAGCTCAGACTCTGACTGAACTCTTTCCAAAACGTTATATTTATAACATTCTGACATTGCACGTTTCCTAGCCAAGTTAAACGAATCTTTGTTTCTCCAAATTGTCAAATCTGGACAGCTTTGACTCCTTTCTAGATATTTTGGAGTATATTCAAATTCTCCTTTGTACACTGGTTTAACCCTCATAAATAGAAGTTCCTGCAACATACTTCTCAATTCTCTTTGAATTCTGAGAGGAGTTCGCTTAACAGTTTGAGCTAATAATTTTTCAATTTTTGCAATTTGTCGACTTTTCATACCTTTGGTGATAAAACTGATTATCATAATTACATAACCTAATCCTCCTATCACCCATACTAACAGAAATATGTGGTAGAAGAGAAAAACCCACGGATGAAAATGATGGATATTTGCTGTTCCTGGAAAAAAAAATAGATAAGTATGCAATAATAGTAATTTTCCTACGCCCTATCTTTAAAGGACCTTGTTTTTGACCTTGTATTACTAAAAAATGTGCCATAACGTTAACTTTATTTCACGCTTTCCATAAGCCGATACAGTTAATTAGTGCAATTCGTCCACACCTATACCGGAAAATAGTTATTTATGCAACAAGTGTGTAAAGTAACCCTTTTTTGACGATTGTGACTATTGACGATCACATGTGTCAAAAAAGGGACTTTACACACGAATACAATGCATACAATATTTTTTCTACTACCGAAATTTGAATTGAAGATTTATATTTTCTTCAAGTGTTGATAATTTGTTGGACACTAAATATGAGCGAAAATAATTCACTTGTCTTAGAAGGAGAAGCATAAAATGGTAATATACAATACATATTTTTTTGGTATCTACAATTTTTAAGAAATTTCACTTTACACACTCCGTAGCTTGCGTGAAGTATGTCCTACTTTACGGACGGTAGTAGAAAAAATATCAAATTACCTTTGAATTTGACATCATATGAACTGTAACTGATTTGACGTTAGTTTTTATCAATAATGCGATGTTTTGCTTAATTTAGCAGTTGTCTCGGTAAAAGTCTAGTTTAGTGAACCAACGCGGATTTTGATGAAATATTTTTTTTTAAATTAATTCGAGGTCGCTGAACACGAAAATGAAAAAAAAATGCGCTCTCTTACCAAAAACGAGCTATGAATTTTTGAAGATGTGTCCAGATCAGCACTGCACTGGTTTTATTGTCATTTTATAACTGCTTTATAATGTTCAATTATAACTGCTACACAATGTTAAATACACTATATTTGCTTTTTACGATATTCCTCTCACACACACATTAAAAAAACACTGATATTGATATACATTTCTTGTAAATTATTTCCACAATTCCACAATTATTATATCTTTTGACGTTTTCATGTAATATTACTGACATAAGTGACATATAAGTTTTGGTCTGTTTCCCCTTAGTCGTAAAACTTGAACCTACTATCATATTCAGCCATCATTAGGTAGTTACTTGAAAAAAAAGTTGCTGAATATCTGTAATTGTGGAGACCATACAAGGTGAGTGAATTGGAAAATTTGGCTCAACTTTCGTTTAGCTGAAATCAGTTATGGAAAATTTGAATGAACAGCTATCAACATACCGTGAAAAAGCGCGCCGGGTAGACGTTTCGCAATTCGCGCACGCGAATTGCGAAACGTCGAGCCGACGCGCTCGCGATAATCAATCTACTTCAATATTTTAAATGGAAATCAAAATTTTGATTGGAATCACACCTGCAACAACTATTTTCTTTGTCAGCAGTTTATATAGAGGCCAAACAATTGAGGAGGTAATTTTTTTTAAAGAATTAGTTGATGTTTGCTATTCAGAGAAAAAAATTGTTCAACATCCTCAATGATCAACCAAACTTATCTACAAACTAACTATATTTCCAAACTTATCTCCAAACTAACCATCTTTCTAAAATCAGCTCCCAAAATTAAAAAAAAAATGTTTGAACGGTAATACAGCGCCAACTATCGGAAAAATGGGTGTATGTTCATGATGTTCATCTTGTTTACATCTTCTATGCCACGATCATGATATCGAAAATATTCAACAACTAATTCTAATGGCTAAATATCTAATAGCTGAATATGCTATAGGTACAAGTTTTACGACTGAGAGGAAACAGACCAAAACTTATATGTCAGTCATATTACATGAAAATGTCAAAATATATAATAATTGTGGAATTGTGGAAAGAATTTACAAGAAATTTATATCAATATAGGTGTTTTTTAATGCGTGTGTGAGAGCAATATCGTAAAATCCAATTATAGTGTATCTAACATTGTGTAGCATTTATAATGGATGTTTATAAAGCAGTTATAATATGACAATAAAACCAGTGCAGTACTGACCTGAACAAAAATTCATAACTCGTTTTTGATTTAAAAAAAATATTCCATCAAAATCCGCGTTGGTTCACTAAACTAGATTTTTTCCATATTGTGAATATTTGGAACAGTCAAATTCGTCTCTGCTTGATTCTCAAATAATGTTGCAGGTGGGCTGAAAAAACTGCTGACATTAGCCCCTTGTAGAATTCGTGTAGCACAATTAATTTTTGCATTGAGAGAATTGCTCACATACCCTTCGGAAACAGCAGCAGATTTTCATCCTCCATGTTGCTTTAATTGAACAATGTCTCCACCCGAAACAACTAGAAGCAATGTCGAAGTACGTCGAGCGCTACAAACTGGTGAATTACAAGGTACTTTAAAGAAAGGGCGTAGAAAAAATTTTAAAAAACTGTTTTAACAATATAAACACATCTTTAAGCTAATTATGATCACATTTAGTGAATTAAAGACGATGAACTGCTATTTATCTTGGGAATTAATTACTCTGATTCTGCTACGTAAATTTTACCATTATTTGCCTAAGCATGCTCAAACTAGACATGCATTAGACACTCCCATACGCGAGAACTGCCAACCTCAAGATGTAAAAAGAACTATGGGCATCTCAAAAATGCTATCTGTGAGAGAGAAATAAGACATTATTCCACGACCAGCGCCAGATGAAATGTTCATTGAAACTTTTAGAGGTTATGCGAACTTGTTTTATTATTTAGATCATGGAAGATTTAGATGGTGATTATATATTTTGTAATGAATACTTTATTTATATCAATAATCAAACGTGTTGTGTAACTACTTTGCTACGAAGGAAAAAAAGAAACGGGTTCGAGCTACCAATTTCAAATTTCAAAAGCTGAAAATTGATGTTTTGCTTATTTTGTGTGTGTTCGGAGCTTCTGCTTTTTTTGAATTGAAATGTATATGGATAATATTAACAATATGGTTCCAATTGATATTATTTAAGAAGGTTTAGAAGATGATGCAAAAGCAATAAAAATAAGAAGGGATGTTCTGCCTGAACGAAGACCTCTCATTATTTCTGAACATAGGTTTGTGAAACTTTCTGATGTCTCCAAAAAACGATTCCTGAAATTTTGAACAAAGTCAATGTCATGAAAATAGTATATTACGTAACAAGTCCGGAAAATACTGTTTTTTTGGACGAGTAGACAAAATTCTAGGACGAGCCGTAGGCGGGTCCTGGAAGTCTGCGAGTCCGAAAATACAGTTTCCGGGCGTGTTGCGTACATTTTTTTTTCGGCAACCGTGTGGTAGGTATAACAAATCAATAAAGCACGTTTCTTTGTAATATCTAAATGGACTAAACATGGCGTTGATTTGAATGTTTATGTTTGTCATGATGACACTACACTAAAAAAACTAATTTTTAGAACAAAATTAGGAACATTATAATTGAATTTACTGTTTGGACCCTTACTTTGTGGAATCTACTCATATTACTAACATTCTAATTATTGTTTTTATTAATATTTATATTGAAATTCGAACAATTGCTAATATTAAAGGGATTCAGTTTGTTTGAATGACAGCAACGATGTAATACTTCCCGGCGTAGTCCGGGAAATAGGTACTTTCCGGACTAGGCCGGAAAAGTGCTACTTTCACACAAAAAAGCGTCCGGGAAGTGGGTACTTTCCGGACGGTTGCCGAAAAATTCTATTATTTACCAATTAGGTATTATTATTGTTAGTTCGTTTATTTCTTAAGCAATATGAAAAATATTCCTATTACTGTTTTCCAGGCGACAAAAAGGTATATACAGATACATTCAAACACAAACGGAACATAGGGATTTTAAGGATTGTATCAGAACTGCTTTTGAACTAGTCGACCAATATCCAGCTTCAACAGATTAAAAACACGATTATTACAATCGTTTACTTGGACACCTATAACATATCGTACAATTCCCACCACTCCGTATTCTCAACTGTGGGCGGTCCTTAATTAGCGTCAGACAGTCAGTAAACAGCAGTCGGTAGATGAGAACGTTGCTTTGTTTCAATTTAAAGAATCCTATTTTGTTTTATTTATGAATTTATTTTTATTTTGAAAGCCGTTATTGCCAAAAGAAATCAAAACATATTATCTTAACTCGAAACATTAATTGTTAAAGAGAATTTAACAATTAATTTTCGATTTTAACAACATAAAACGTAAGCATATTGTTTCAATATGTAGCGATGTTTACTACCCCAATCAAAAAATTATTCAATACTAAATCGCAGTTCGCACACCTCGCACATAACTAATAAATTTTGGAAGGAGAAGGGTTGGGGTTTCTTACATTGGTTCTGAATCCAGCTGTCCAGATCAATACTTGATATTCATTGAAGTGAACTTATAGAAATGTTTTGTTGGTGGACTATTTAGATCGGACAATACATTAAATCCCTAGGTTCCGTTTGTGTTTGAATGTATCTGTATGAGATATTTCTATATAATTCAAACGTCATAAATTAAAATTGACAAAATTTGAAAAGGCCAATAACAGGCTTAAATTAAAAATAAACAAATATGGGATAACGACCCGCACGAATATTACTTCTTCTTTTTTATTTCGGTACCTGAGCTGTGGCACACGTTTCGGTACAGTTGTTGACACTCTCCAGGGATCAAGAATACGACGTTCCCGGGTACGCTCCCTTCCCTTCGCAGAAAAATACAGGTCCTGTACACCCAGCAGATTCTGATGACAATTTATATGTAAAAATAAAAATCCATAGGAATTTTTTGTATCAAAGTGGTCCATCAGAGATAAAAGATTCAACCAAATTAACATAGCTACAAATGTTCCATGCAAATTATTACATTTTGCTGTTTAAAAAAATGACTAATTTTCAAAAACAAAGTTCATTTTGGCATTTTATCTCATTTTAATATACGTCATAATACACACTCAATAGATTGCTCATCAAAAATGATTATATAAAGTTATTATTATTTTAAATTACTGGGGAATTCAGTTCATGGAGAATCACATCACGCACAATTAGCACTTTACCAGTTGATTCGCCAATCCGGAAAGAATTAGTATCATACACTGTTCCAAAGAAGTTTTCCTCTACTGATTCAATTATAAAAGTTTTGTTCCAGCACGAGTCCGAAACTGTCAGTGTATCAGTGATTGTTATGAAAATGTGCAGTTGCATTTTCGCGTTCCAACAACAATCCGTAACAATTTGGCGACTTTTAGTAAGCAGTTCCAACGTTAAACGCAAATGGTTTCAAAACTGTCGCAAGAACTTGGTATGTTTTGATCTGTTCATAACTACGCGTGTTTGTCCATTCAACTGAACCTATTCCACGTATTATCATATCGTAGAGTGCACCGGAGCAGAAGACAGTAGTTGGTAAAAATCATGAGTAATCAATATTTTTTATCAGCAAATTCGAATCGTCTCTCTTTGACTCAATAAATAAACGACAAAAAATGTCAAGTAAAGTAACTTATTCACTAGTAGTTACTACAGATAAGTTGTTCCAACAGAGCAGTTAAATTTACCCAGATGCGCGAGTGAGTGAGCAGAAACAAATTCGAGATTAATCCGAAACGCATCTCTGATTGTCTGCTGTACGAACCTAATGTAAACCTCCACTCAGCTTTCACCAGTACTGTAGTACCACTACACAACTGGAGGACATTTGGCTTGGAAGTATATTCTTGGACAGTACGGATGCCCTTCTTGCGTAGGCCAGGACCACAAATCGGAAAAATGTATGGAAGTCCAAACCGATCCCAAAGGTTTAAAGAGCAAATTGTGGAATTTATTTCATGTTATCCTACTGGATAAAAACTCAACTTTGACATATAAAGATATCTTCTTCAAGACACATTATTATCGGTAATCTCAAAATTCAATAATCCAGTGATATACTATTAGGAATTGTATTTCTTAATTCACTGTCGAATTAGTTATAGTTTTTGTCTAATAGACAAATATTCAGCAGCTCCTATCAATAGTTTCAAAACAAAAACAAACCATTAATACTGGAGTACAATTTAATCTACTAATTTGAACTCATTAACTATGAAAAAACTGCTAAAACCTGTAGTTATATATAAGCCGTAATTATAATACAATACTTTTGTTTATCAATATTTTTTTAGTATCAACTTTCTAATAAACATCGAAAACATATAAGTAAATAATTATTGTGAATTATGCCATAGAAAATGTATTATCTATTGATAACAATTTTTTTCATAAAAGTAATTATTATTAAAAGTAAAAATTTTCACAAGAACTTGTTTGAACAGTGTCAAGTGCAATATCCTCTATATCTTCAATATAATTATATACAGGGTTAGTTTAAAGTATGGAAACATCTCAATATCTCACAAACGGAAAACGATAAAAAGAAGATTTTAACGCATGTTGCAAGATTGCCATAGGAGCATATTTTCACGTTGCGACAAAACTTACAGGGTGGTCCTTTAAAGCGTAGTGACTGCAATGAATGATTTTTTAAATTGAACACCCTGTATATTATATAATTTTATGAATCCTTTCGACTTCTAAATTAACTTTGCTATGAGGTACCATATGCCCAAATTCTATGGTTACGCAGATATCGACAATTACATAACATAACATAACAATAATTTATTGAAACTTATATCAACTATCTACATAACAGGCATTTTGTAGTAAAACATAATGGGGATACATCTGGCAAATACCATGCTAACTCGGGAGTTCCGCAAGGATCTAACCTCGGTCCGCTATTGTTTATTTTATTGGGTGAACTTTTTTTTAGCTGAAACCAGTTTCAAAAAAAATATTTGTTTTTTCAGTATATAGATGCCTCCCCGAATACAAAATCACAAAGAACTTTCTGCGGAAATGCATCATTTTCCCGATTTTAGAATATCTGAAACCAATAAATAAACTATAATAAATAATATAAACTATGTAAAAATTGAGTTTAATCCTCTTCCCGGCCTTTAACACAGATCAATGAATAATATCTATTCTTATCAGCTTAATATCGCTTCAAAAATCTCAAGAGACAAATGTTTTTGTACACGCCTGTTTTTATCAATAAATGAAAATGATATATTTCCGCAAGAAGTTTTTTGCGTGTTTATGTTTAGAAAATTGTCTTAAATGTAAAACAGAAACGTATTTTCTTGTAACTGGTTTCAGCTATTCTAAAGTCGAAAAAATGAAAATTATGCATTTCCGCAAAAAAAATTTCGATTCTTCCTGTTTAGAAAATGTTCCAAATAGTAAATAAACGAAAATTTCTTACATAACTGATTTCAGCTAAACGAAATTTATTAATGATCTACCAGGTTATGTTTCGTACTCTGAGAGCTTAGTATTCGCGGATGACTTCAAACTGCTTAAGAAGATTCATAGTGTTCGTGATTGCATATTACTGCAAAAAGATATGAACAACATAATTAGATGGAGCGAGGAAAATAAATTAAGTTTTAATGTCGAAAAATGTTGTGTTATGTCTATATCAAGGAAAAAGCAGAGTATAATTTTTGATTATTTAATAGGCCAAGAAGTATTAAATAGGAAGGATGAAGTCAAGGATCTTGGAGTTACTCACAATACTCAAATGTCTTTCATTCCACACATCCAAAAATCAGTTAAAAGTGCCAATCGTATGATAGGTTTAGTTTTTAGACAAACCACTCTTTTTTCAAATATTGAAACTGTAAAAATGTTGTTTGATACTTTAGTAAGACCTAAACTTGAGTTTGGATCTATTATCTGGGGAGATCAACCTCAAATGTATTTAGATTGAATATCGACATCTAGTAATTTATTGAGCTTAATTCCTTTCAAAGTTCCCTTAAGGTTAACACGATCCTCTTTATTGTTTGGGAGACTAAGAACATCAGTTTGTTCCCCTCTTGAGGCCATGTTAAAACTTGCCAACAATATAAATAATGTTACCGAAATAGATTGAACAATGTCAATTAGACAATTTAAGAGCAGTGTCTATGAATAAATATATTATGAAATTTGGTGTATAAAGGTACAGCTCTAGAAATTAGTCGTCTACGCCTGTTTTTAATTCTCTACATTAATCTATATCACTGTTAATTTTATCAATGGTCATACTACACAATGTTAGGAAAAAATGTATGTATTGATAATTCTTATTCCATGTCATTAGGTTATAAAACCTGTTTGGAATAAATAAATAAATAAATAACTACTTATCGTCACAAAGCCAGCTATGCTTTGTAAATAAATATTGGTGAACTGTCAAAATTGCTTAATGTCAATCATTTTATAAAATGGCATATCTTAGCGATACATAACACATACAAATCCTAATTTTACGAGATTTTGGCGACAAGGAAAGAACGTATGAAGAAGTTAAACGCATATTTAATGAATTGAATCCTCAACACGTTATTAACCGATCACCCGTTTTCAAAACTGTCAAGAGATATAGAGAGACTGGAAATGTTAAAAATTGTCTTAAGCCTGGCAGGCCGAAAACTGCTACAGATGATGAAAAAAAACTTAATATGCTACTCCAAGTTGAGGAAAGTCCTCAAACCAGTTTTTTAAAATCTGTTAATACTAAGAATAGTTTGTACAATAAGTTGAAAAAAAATCCCGAGAACACTACCCTAAAAAGTCAGTACAATAAATATAGAAATAACTTGACCATATTAATAAGGAAATGTAAATATGAATATTACCAAAAATTAATTGATAAGAATGGTACACAATCGAAGCATATGTGGCAGGTAGTTAATGAAATCACCAAATCGAAATATAAAAATCAATATATTGATTCTCTAAATGATACCGATGGTAATTTATTGACAGAAATACATGAAATAGCCATTCATTTCAATAAAACATTCACAGAAATTGGCCCCAAACTTGCTGAGAAAATACCACCAAATATGAATTACTCACCAAAAACTAAAACAATACCAAACAGTTTTTATTTGCACCCTACCGATAATTTAGAAGTTGAAAGTACTATTAAGAGTTTAAAAGTTAAAAATTCACCTGGTGTAGATGGTATTCAATCTGAAACTTTGAAACACATCCTAATATATATAGTAGAGCCATTAACATATATCATAAATAAATGTTTTGATGCTGGAATTTGGCCACAAATATTTAAAACTACCTGTGTCTTACCTATATTTAAAAATGGTGACGAAAAAATTGCAACTAACTACCGACCCATATCCTTAATAACAACTGTGTCCAAAGTTTTTGAGAAGGTCTTGGGAGCGCGCTTAAACTCCTACCTAACAAAATTTAATATCATATCTGACAATCAATTTGGTTTTAGAAAGCAGATGTCAACTGAAGATGCAGTATTATCAGTGACTGAAAAAATTAATATGGCATTGGATGAAAGTATCCCTTGCTTGTGTGTCTTTCTTGATTTGTCGAAGGCTTTTGACACGGTAAGTCACGAAAAACTTTTGAGCAATCTTTATCAAATTGGAATAAGGGGTGAACCACATAAATTAATGAAGAGTTACCTAAGTTACCGTAATCAAATTGTAAAAATAAATACTACACGAAGCAACACATTACCTATCAGTTGTGGTGTTCCCCAAGGGAGTGTCCTAGGTCCTACCCTCTTCAATATCTATATAAATGACTTATTACATGAGTCTTCTGAACGAGAAGTTATAGGATTTGCTGATGATACAGCATTATTTTATAAAGATACAAGTTGGGCAAAACTCAAGGAAAAAGTAGAAAGAGATTTACCGAAAATCCAAAATTGGCTTAACCATAAACTGTTGACACTTAACACTAATAAAACGTTTTACATTGCATTTTCTTGCAATTCAGCCACTGCTCCTTCGTTCAATGCACTAACTGTACGTACTGAAAACCAGGAATACACAATAAAAAATACAAATAATATTAAATATCTTTGGACAACCACCTTAAATGGGACATACATATTAAATATATTTGCAAAAAACTTAGATATATTATGACAAAGTTCAAATACCTGAGCAAAATACTGAATTTAGCTCAAATAAAAATTCTTTATTATGCTTTAGTGGAAAGTCATTTACGTTATTGCATTACTGTCTGGGGCGGTGCGCTAAAAACTCACATTCACCCCATGGAGGTTATTCAAAAAAGGTTCCTCAAAATAATAACCAAACGAAATTGGAGATATCCCACTGATGCCCTATATTCCGAAGCACAGATCTTGGATATCCGTCAACTATTTTTTGTTAAAATAAATTGCCTTTACCACAAAAGTAAAACTTTGTCTGTTTCACAACATAATTATGACACTCGCCGAAAAGAAAAAGAATACCACCCTATACCTTTGAAACTGAAATCAATAGGTCAAAGATCATACGCATATTTAGGACCAAAACTGTATAACTCATTATCACATGAAATAAAAACAGTTAAAACTCATATATTTAAAAAATATTTGGGTCAATACATGTTTCTGCGGGATAGACAAGCCATCTCTGGACAAATTGAGAATACCTAGCTTTAGTTTTATTTTATTTAATCTTGAATTTTTGTGACTTATTCTTAATCTGAAAACTTTGCTTTTACATTTAATAAAATCAATATTGTAATAGATAATTTGTATTAAAGTAGAGATAATAATGTAGGTAAGGTGTACTATGTGTTATATTTTATTGTATGAGCTATTGCTATTAATATTTATCATGTTTTTTTATATATTATTGATGTATGTTTATTTAGTTGTAATAATATGCTCAACGTCGTAACAAGCTTTTGCTTTTCGACCTCTCTATCATTTATTTTAATCGTGTAGTTGAAATTTATTGTAAAATGTGATTTTTATTTTATTTTATTTAAATAAATGATATATATATATATATATATATATATATATATATATATATATATATATATATATATATATATATATATATATATATATAGTTGGCGCTAGACAACAATATCGCTCAGCCGTCCGTGGTAAGAATTATGTAGTCAAAAAAAGTGAAGCCCTATAACAATCAAGAACTTACAGAAGATGATCCAGACCGCAGATTACAATTTTGTGAAATGGTTGTAGAAAAAAAGAACCTTGATGTTAATTTTGAATAAAAAATTGTATTTTCTAATGAGGCAACGTTTTGCCTCAACGGAGAAGTATATAGACATAATTGCCGGATTTGGTCTAGACGTAAGCCACGTTGGATGAGCGAGAGACACACACAGTGGCCGCAGAAAATAAATGTTTGGACGGGGATTATTAATAATCACATAAGCGGACCTTTTTTGTAGAAGGCAATTTAAATGGTAACAGATATCTGGACCTGATAAGAAATAATATTGTGCCAGCTATAGCAGCCATATTTCCCAATCCTAACAATCCCTTCTGATGACATATAGTATCAACAAGATGGTGCTTCCCCCCATTACACCCTGGCTGTACGTACTTATCTGGATACAGATGGATAGGACGTCAAGGAGCGATAGAACGGCCGGCTCGGTCACCGGACTTGACCCCATTAGATTTTTTCTTGTGGGGATACCTTAAAAATAAAGTTCACAAAAATAGACCAGTTGATCTTCAAACTCTACAAAATCGTATTTTGGAAGAGATAAACCTGATAGCACTCACATATTTACATGATTCAATTGCACAATTTTGTAAAAGACTTGGATACTGTCAAATCGTGAATGGTTTGCATTTTGTACATTCACTTTAGAATTTGTTGGGTTACCTATATTCCTTTATTTCTTTCAATGTTGATTATTTATTATTACTTATTGGATTCAAGTTGTAATACTAGAATAAACATTTTGCAATTATTAAAGTGTCGATATCGGCGTAACCATAGAATTTGGGCATATAACAAAGTTAGTCTAGAAGTCGAAATGATTCATAAAATCATATAATATACAGGGTGTTCCATTGAAAAAATCATTCATTGCAGTCAATACGCTTTTCAGGACCACCCTGTGAGTTTTGTCGCAACGTGAGAATATGCTCCTATGGCAACCTTCTTTTTGTCGTTTTCCGTTTGTGAGATATTCAGATGTACTTTAAACTAACCCTGTCATTATACAGGTAAATTTAGGAACTCAGTTTTTATTTTTCATTCCTGATATTATTAAGGAGTAAACATCATTGGCGTGAACACAAACTAAGACTTGAAAAATTTGCTTTTCTATGATACTTTATTGATCTACAAATAAATTTTTTTTATAAGACAAACAGAAGTTTATATTCAAGTTATAATGATACACTGGCGCCATTAAGGGACCCACAGAGACCGCCGTGGCCCAATCTCCAGTTATATGAATTGTCATCAAGTGACGGACAAACAGCGAGGATATCAGCGAGCTATAAGAGGAAATCGAGAAGGAATAAGTACAAATTGGAGAAATAGGCCAAATATATTCTAGGTAAGGCGAAAAAAGCCACTGCCCATCTTACATATAACAGGTGAAGATGAGATGGGAAGAAAAACGAAGAGAAAATAAACCAACGCAGTTCTACAACTGCCAGGGATTCCACCACGGACAGACGACATGTGGAGTAAGCACCAAGTGCGTCATGTGCGGAGGACCACACCGTTCCAACGAGTGCCCAAGACCGAAGAACAAGCCAGCTACCTGCGCGAATCACCAGGGAGAACATCCAGCGAACTACAATTGATCCCACAGGCAACAGGACGACAAGGAGAAGACCGAAGCCAACCTAAAAAGAATCGAAGCTAGGAGTCAGCTACGCTCATGAGACATCCAGTCCTAGAGGGGTACATCCTGAGAGAGACGGGCTCAGTAGAAAATGTGTGTACGAAATGCAGTGCTCGCTGACTCATCCAACACTTCACCTCGTAGCAGCTCTAGTATTATTACTCCGTTCTTTTCAGAATTCGTGTTAGTGAACTCCAGTGCGGTTGACATTTTACTCTTTTAAGGAACACAAATAGTACCTACTTATGAACAATGGATTCCTTCTTAGGTTCATATCAAGTGAAAGACGACCTGGAGGTGCAAGCAATGAACACCTCCATGTCTGAACTCTATTATAAAGTTTTCCAATTCCTTTCGAGCTCATTTATACTATAAAACGTAGCCTGCTTACGAGCATCGATAAAAATCAAAGTTGTAGCAGAAATAGCTTATCGTTGAATACAAATGAGATTATGATAATTTTAACTTGAGAATGTATGTGTATTTACTTTACCTGCGACAAAGTCTCCAAAGCCAATAGTCGTTAGAGTAACGAATGCGTAGTAGACTGCAACATCATACGACCAGTCTTCAAAAAAACTTATTATCGTCGAAGGTAGGAATATAAAAAACGTGAGTCCTGGAACTGCATATAAAATAATCTGTCCTATAAGTCCAAGTTTGGCTGTGTTTTTCTCTAAGCGCAGCTTTTTCCACCTTTGATAGAGTTTTGTGAACTAGAAAAAGGATATTATTGAATAACAAAGTATGAAATTGAAATAGTAATACTAGATTGTTCATTTTTATGTAAGTCATGAATTCACCATATCAAAATATTGAACCTAAGATATCGTAAACTAGAGGGTAAAGTTTAAGGGAAAGTGAATTGGAAAATGTATTTACGTTAACCGGGGACGGGTAGGATAATAATTTTTGAAAACACATCAGTAATCGATCTCTGGCAAAGTAGATTATTTTTTGATCCACAAACGTGATATACACCTTGCCGAACGTGTCAATACATTGAGAATAAAGGAAATTCAGATCCAATAATAAAAAAGAATGTTCCCACCTCAATAAGCTCATTCAACATATTTTTCATTGCAATTTCTTGAAGAGCACATCAAATTGGTGGGGTACCTATGCATAACTCTATTATTTTCTGATAGTATCTTATCTCGCGAAGAGGCGAAAGTACATGCCATAGAGAAAATGGGAGATCTTAAGTTTCGTGTAAGTTCTTTAAGCAATGTCTGGCAATTTTATTTTTGATATATTCACATTTCCCAGAAAACAGGAAAAGTACGAATACGGTCTATAAACCATTCCAGAATGACGTCACTGACAAGTTGGCCATATTGTGCTGGAGGGCCCAATCTATTTAGATTTCATTCTTTACTGGTAAACAACGGATAATAGTTAGACTTTAATTAGTAATTAGTTCTGAAAAGTAGTTAAAATAGTTTACCAAATCCATTATTACTAAATTGGGTAATGCACAAGGTTGCAAAGAAAGTCCTTTGGCCGAAAGGATCGATATTGTGTATAACACGAATTTTTCCAAATTGCATACTTCGAGACATATTTGCTACAATTTTATCAAAATAACACCAGAAAACTACATTTTTAAACTAAGCACATCATCCGAAAACACACTCGATTTGGTTGCCCTCCAGCACGACCTGTCAAGTCACGTGTTCTGGAATCGTCTATGAGAAATACAATCTATTTGGAATCCGTCATATGTTACATTCGAGCGACGTCTCAGTGTACTGTGTAGTGTTCATTTTTCGTGACACAAACACAAATAGGCCTCGAATAGAATATTACAAATAAAAAAAAATGCGAATAAATCTTCAACTTTTATATTATTATCTTTGATGTCACTATCAATAACTTTTTTAGTCATTAAAATCTGTTGGTTTGATTATGCCAAATAAAGTCATTTGTCAATATACATATAACTACTTAAAAATGTAGTTTTATCTTACCCCTTTTATTAAACCCAGAACCACGCTTATGCGAGGATTATTGACCTGTTTCTCGGCGATTACAAAAGGGTCGTCTATTGTTATAATATCAGGTATACTGGTCGGCACCGCTAAACTAAAAGAAATTTGTTAGAGCTTTATAATAAAAATTTGCAAATATACTGATTTTTTTTGGGCCACCGCTGCTGTAGTTTGCATACAATTATATATGTATTATGTATTTATTACTCTCTTCTGATGGCGAGAGAACTATAGCTTTTGCCCGCGACTTCGTCCGCGTAGCGTAGAAGTCAAAAATGGTTCTAATAGGATTTTTAATTCGTTTTTTTACGTTATTAATTTTGTTATAGCATAAAAATTATTATGTTAAAATATTAAGGTAAGTTTTTCATTCAAATAAACAAGAACAAATGAAATTGAAATTTCGAATTATAATCCGATTTAAATATTCTTTTATATTTGACATTTTAAAGAGTATTGCATTGCACCAAACGTTTAAGTGTGTTCAACGTATTTTGAATAAAATCTGATTGAGTTTTCAAACATTTCAAAATAAAATATAATTTATATCAAAAGCATTAAAATTGCTTTAAAAAATACATATTTTAATGTAAATTGACCTTAATGCTTATAGTCTGATGAAAATTCTGACCTCATAACAATCACTGTATATAATATTGTCACATTAACAATCGCTTGTATAAATAATTCACATCATTTTAAATAGGTACTTCAACGTCAATTCTAGTGGAATATAAAATGATGTGTACGGATACGATCTATCGTGACCTCCCACATACGAATAGAAAATCCTATTTTAAATAGTTTGTCACTCTTATAATCCTTATACGTCTTTTAATTTATCGATGTTCATCTCAAGAACTGATCACAATTTCCGTTAGATTTTATAGATATAAGATTATTTTGAAGCGGCAATTCCGTCATTTGAATTATTTGTTTCCTTAAAATCAGTAATGTTTTTGAGTAATATATTGCAAGTTGGAAACGTTAATATTATTGATACTTCATTAAAATAATCTATAGTCTATTTCAGAAAGGTATAGAGTAATAAAATGGGGAATTCCGTCCAGTTCGGCTCAATTTCGGTGTCGGCCATAGGGGTAGGTCTTGAAATAGTATTGTTTGTAATATTAAAATTTCAAGTAATTGCGTAAGAGAATTAGGAAAAGTATGTTTTCTGGCCTGATGTGTCAATATCGAAATATTGTGTAGGGATTATTATACAGTTACGTTTTGCGTTTAACAGGTACCGTTTAACCTTCTATTAGTGCATCTGCCTAATTCCAACCCTGTTTCTGATTCGTCTCAACCATGCGCCGCAAGGTGCCTTACCCAAAATTTTTTGACCTTTATAAGTATATTTGTTTAGTTCAACGCATCAGTATTTGCTGTTAAGCCGTAAATGGTGTTCACAGTATTATAAGATTAGTAATAAAATGGCGACATTTACACCAACGAAAAGATGTTCCAATAATTATCCACTATCAGTGAATGAAAAACTTATTATTTTAAATGTACACGATTGCATAAAATACGATTACCCTAAATTTACTGTACAAGAAATTGTCGACCGATGTTCCCGAATGACTGGAGTTGGAAAGTCCACCGTTTTTAAATTATTGCGGGAGAGAAAGATAGCAGGCCAAGTGGAGCCTCCCAAGAAAAGTCCAGGCAGACCAGTAAAAGTCCTTGATGAAGACACCAAAAGTGTAATTCGAAGAAAAGTTCACTCTTTTCATTTTAAAAAAGAAATACCCACCCTAGATAAGATTTTAATGGAGCTTGGCCAGGATGACAGTATTCCGTTGATAACTAAAAAACTTTTATGGACCACTTTGAGAAATATGGATTTTGCCTGGGAAAAGCATAACCGTAAAGCACTTTTACTGGAAAGCGATGAAATTGTTTGCTGGCGACGAAAATACTTAAGAAGTATAAAGCAGTACAGAACAGAGCAGAAGAAAATCTTTTATCTTGATGAGACGTGGATCAATGAAGGTTATACAGTACCAAAAATGTGGCAAGACAAAAATATAACCAGAGATGACAGTTCCTCAGATGACGAAGAATATTATGATTTTTTATAATTTAATTTCTGTATAATGTATTTTTTGTATAATGTTCAATAAAAAATAAGTGTACCTAATGCAGTGTTTAGGTTCTCAGTTAGCGAGTCTTATATCATGATATTGGGTTTTTGAAAAAAAAATTTTTGTGATAAATGGAAACATTATATATAAGTTTTATAACAAAACTATTTTTTTTTTCGCAATAATTCAAAAGTTGTATCAAAATTAATTAATTAATTAATTTTTGAATCCAGTACCGACGACACGCCGACAGCTCCCAAACAAACCCGAGCGCATGTGTCGTCATAATGTTAGTTTTCACTCATTATAGTTTATACAGAAGCACAGAATACAGCAACTGCCAAGTGGTGGTGAATTCTTTGACAGAAGTAATAAGTCTGTTGTCATTGTTAAATACTCAAATTTATATTGAAAATGTCGAACCACAAAAGTTATCGTTCTTGTATTGTACCATTATGTAAGAATACTACAAAAACAACTCCTGAAAAAATGTTTTTAAATGTTTCCCAAGATGAAAAACGTCGAAATAAATGGTTATAAGCAGTGCACCGGGATAATCCCAAAACAAAATCGAATTTATTTGTTGTGAAGATCATTTCGATGTAAGTATTTCATAACACCATTGTTATTACTTATTATTTCTCTAAGTATACAAATCAAATAAGTAGAGTTCGGTCAATGAATTTTTTCAACTGGACTTCTAATCATAACCTTTAAAATCATAGCATTAAACGTCGTTGTCAAAAAATTGTTTATCATAAATATATCAACATCAGGAATATTATCAGAGTTTGCCTTTATACTTCCTTTATCACACATAGCAAATCGGAATTAACTAAAAAATCATTTTTTATCAGTAAATTTTCACTTATAATCTCCATAGAGCACGAATTATTTCCGGAAATTTTCTCGGAGTGCGAATTTTCCTAAAAAATTCGCAGCTGAGGAAAATTTCCGGAATATTAATTCATGCTCGCGGGAGATTGGGTAAGAAAATTTTATACCAAAACTTTTTTAAAATAGAAATTAAATTGGTGACATACTTAGGTGACATATTATTATTATTTATGACAGCTGTCAGGCCAGAGGGAAATTTCCACTCATTAATTTTCCTCTACGCAGGGAAATTCCTGAAGAAATTAGGTTATTGTCATAGCAACATGTCAAAATGCAGGCATCTGATTGGCTAAAATTAACTGGTATGAAATTTTCAATATTATTGTCAAGTCACGTGTAATAGCCGTAAACGCTGTACTGTTATTGAAGAGCTATAACATTATGACGTCACAACTATGGTGAGCAATCGTGACGCCTTCATAGTCACGTGTTTTCTTTTTAAAATTTATCAATTTTTAATTGTTTTTTTCTACAAACGTCAAAAAATGACAAGGTTTGCGCATTGACAACAATATGCAAAGTGACACTTTTTTTCGGATTCTTACGTTACCATGACACCGTGCGCGAAATACTTTGCGCACTAGGGTGCGAAGTATTTCGCACACTGCATGTAAATTAATAAGACTTTTGTATTTCAATCTTTTAAAAAAGGAAGCAAAACTCCAAATTATTATTTATTTTTAAATGAATAACAATTAAATACTTTTAAAATAATGATAAAATTTTACAATAACTTTAGTTATTATTTACAATATTAACATTAATCCATAGTAACAGTGAAAATTTGATTAGGAAAGACATTTTAAGCCAGCACAACACTATTTTCTATAATAAATTAGGCATTTTACATATTTATAATATTTTTAAAAGATAGATTTTGACGTTTGTAGAAAAAATATTGTTTGCATCTCGTGCGCAAACTACTTTGGTGGTCTCGAATAATTTTTTCTCTAATCTCTCTCTAATTCAATTCTCGACCACCAAAGTAGCATTTTGCGCACGAGATACAAAAATAGATAATAATCAATTGAAATTTTTTTTTTTAAGTTTTTCGCATTAAATACCGATATTATTAATAATAAAGTCTTAAAATACATTAAAAAAAATCAATAATTTTTTTTTTCAAATTCACAATTGTCGTATAATAGTAAAAGGAGCAGAACATCATTCATTTTTTTTTCAAGATTTATGGTCCTGAAAATTTTATGTCAGTTTAATTAATGTATTATTCATCAATCGTGTTTTTTACTTTAATCGTATTTGCTTCTATATAATTCTAGTCTATTTAGCTAATTAAAAAAAAATATTTGATTTGAAACGAAGGAAAATCCTGTTAGCTTAAATGATCTCTATTTTAATGGTATAGTAACTATTTCACGAAAAATGTATTGATAGTTTTGTAAGAACAGAATAAACCGATCACAGGATTTTTTATGATTCATAATAGTAAATTTCTGACAATGTCCATGTTTTGATATGAGCTTAATAATGCTTGTTGCGGGAATTTACTTAAATGGGTGTAATATTGAGTTCCAAGACGGCGCGGAACGCTCGAAAGTTAAACTTTCAAAGTAAGAATGAAAAAAAATACTTTTTCCGCCTACCTCTATCCAAAGTATACATTTCCTGGCCTCATTGTAGGGAGCAAAGTACTACTTTTCCTCCATAAGGAGGATAAATAAAAGTGAGGTTATGGTACGTCATCAATGAAATAACTTATACGGCATTGACGACCTAAACTATATTCTATTATATAAGTATAAATTTTACCGTTTAATTGAAGAAATCAGTAAATTGTTATATTAATTTAACGATTTTTACATTAATAATTTGACTTCATCAATGTTCATGATTCCGCAAAACTTTCCTACGAGTCTCGGTAGCCCAACGCGTTGGAGCACAGCTCACTGTTCGTGATAGGCCTGTAGGTGTTGGATCGAATTTCGGCGAGGACAATTTTTTTTTAATTATTTCATAAATAAATTATTTAAAAATGTCTTGTTATTTGAGGGAGGCGGAAAAATCATATGTATAACATGGGAGTAAAGTGACTTTTCCTCCCTTGCCCTCTGCTACGCGTCGGGCAGTAAACTTGATCCTCGGGAGGAAAAGTAGCACTTTCCTCCCTTGTTATACAAATAGCTATTTTCACCTTCTTTACGAAAGAGTAAACAAGTTATCAACGTAATTAATTTTATTAAAATAAATGAAAATACAACAGAATAAGTAACAAAAAAGAAAGTTGAATTTTAAATTTTCAATTGATAATAAATATAGGTTTTATTTTTAATTAATTATCAATCTAATCTTCTGAATCGATTATTGAATGACAAATCTTCATCATCTGAGATGGTTTCGTCTTTATCATGCTGCAAAACTTTCTTAATTCAATAACTAGTTATTTAGCTAGATAGACATTTCTTAAAAACACGCTTGTCACATTTTGACAAATTAAACAGGTTAAATGATTGAATGAAGTCAGTTATGTTGAAAAAAAAATCTCGCGCTTAACAAGTAGCAGAGAAGAACTTACTTAATCTTGGTCTGGAAGAATTTAGGTACCAGACCAATTTTATTCGAAAGAGGAATAAAAAATAAAAATTTTGACGCTCAATTTTTTCTTATACCTTGTAGGTATATAAAATTTGTTGTTGTAATAAGTTTGTAGGAGGCGGTCTGACACACAGTTGCGTCAAGAACAAGAACGCCAGACTTGAATTTCTGTATTTATCTACGCCATCATAAACTGAAAGAATATGCTAAAGTAATGTAGATCGATTTTACGAAAAAATAAATTCGAAATTTTATTAAAAAAAAATTTGAACACGTCAAAGATTACCAGACCAATGGTTTATTATTCATCTAATATCCAAAAATTATTAATAGTAATTATACGCCAAGGTGGAAAAGTCAGGTATTATTGTCGAGGTCCATTAAAGACCGAGAAACGAAGCTTCGAGGTCTTTAATGGATCCGAGACATTAATACACTTTTCCACCGTGGCTCATATAGCATTTTCTTCACTACTTCACTACTGGCATTTCATTTTTTTAAATATGAGTTTGTCGACTCCCGTTTCACATGACATGACAGCTATGCACAAGTTAACCTCACATTCTGTTAAATGGATTGAAACTTAGCTCTAATCAAGAAGGCTCTGTATTTTTCTACCTTGGTTAATAATGAACAACTTTACTACCTAAGTCTAGAGGCTAGTAGTGAAATAGTATATTGTGCAACAAGTGGGAAAAGTTCAACTTTTCTGACGAGCGTGGAAGTTTGTGGCACAAGCCCGAAGGGCGAGTGCCGCAAACACACGAGTGAGAAAAGTACTTTCCCCACATGTTGCACACTATAGTTTTTCTACAACTGCACAAATCTAAAGAATACAAGCAAAGTATCTTAATATTTATTTTTATGGTTAGTAAAACAAAAATAACACTAAAGTATCCCATCCTTAAACTGTTAAATAATTTTATTTAAAATTATAGTTGATGGTAAAATTTGTACCATTTTGTATGGTCAAACCCGGAACGTCATATATTTTTGTGCTTATTCTGGTTGACCACCCTTTCACGGCGGTCACCGTTTGGACTAATCAGAAATTCATGAATTTGAAGCTCGCACTGAAGAGAAACGTTCCGGTATTCTCAAGATGGTTTGCAAGTAATCCTTGAATCAATTTGAATCTTCTTTCATCACCTTATGGGGTATAAAATTTCCTACAATTTTGATGTCTACAATTTTCTTGTGCGAGCAAAACTGAAAGATATATCAGAGTAAAAGACTCCAATTTCGAGTGCTTCACTCTGTGCTTGCAAGCTGCATCGCAAGCTCCAGCGAAATTTATTCGAGAATTTAGGAAAATTATTATTATTATGTTTCCGATTAGGGACATAATATTACATAAATAAATCTAAATACGCCGGATCATTTAAGTTTCCCTCAATGAAAAAGGGACCATTTAATTTGTCGCCTATTATTCCAGCCCATTCATTCAGTTTCTGTGGATATTGGGTGTGGGGTTCACGCATTCATCGAGGATTGTTACGTGACCAATATCTACAATTGTGCCGATTTAATTTCAATCAATTAATTAAAAAAGTGGCCTCATCGCAAAACATTACCTACTTAAAAATTTTGATCGTTTTGATTGTAACATGTTTCTACCATTATGTCTGCAAACTCTTCACGTCTATCCAAATTATCATCTGACAACTCTTGAACTAACCTTATTTTGTATGGATGCAATTTATTTTCACGTAATATTTTCATTACGGATGTTTGCGAAATATTAAGCTACCTGGACATTTCTCTAGTACTCAAGGATCGTCTTCTAACAGGGCACAAACATTTTATACTGAACCAGCTTCGTTAAACTTTTTTACTAATTTACTGGCAGGCTTTACTTGTTATGGGATTTCGGTTAGGATATAAATTATTAAAGATATTACACGTTTCTTGTTGACTACGCATCTTACCATATCCTAATATCATTAAAATCTCAATTCGATCATTATTATTCCGAAAAAAGGAAAGATACCTAATATTTCCTTATAAAGTTCATGTGATTTTAGAATAAGTCAAACTCTCTATCAAAAAAACAAAAATATCCTCTATAGTGTAGTACCAATACAGGCTAATTAATTTTATTCAAGATTTATTAAAATATTACAAAACATAATATTTCTCTAAAATAGTTAGTGGGCTCAATTTTTGTATATTACAAATTCTGCTTACCAAACCTTTCAGTTTTAATTTAAAAATATAGATATCTAGGTCTTTCATTGCCACTTTAATGAATAAAAAATAACCATATTAACAAACAAGGAGCGGCATATAAGCAAATTGCACAGGTACTAAATAATATTTGAATCAAAGTATAGTATACGTGAATGTATTGTCAATAGATTTTGTAACTGAACGGACAGTCAATACGTGATATTTATATGAATTATTAAAAAAAATGTTGACCTGAATCATTTTTATTGTTTGCCAAAAAATATAGCGAATTTATGTAACTTAATATTTTCAAATTAAAAATTCTGGATGACATAACCAACAATGCAAAATTACTGGTATTTATTTTGTAGCCAAAAAGTATTTGAATGTAATTTGAAAAAAATATATACATCGAGATGCATCTACCCTGAAATTAGATTTGAGTTGTTTTGCTGGAATCTAAATAAACGCAAATTGGCAACGTTCCGAATTAATGGGGAAATAAATAACATCAAATAAAGCTATCCATTAACAAATTGTAAAACGGAATTATAACATATATATTAATCGATCGACTTCACAAATTATAAAATTTTCATTATTAGGAGTGTAGATGACTGCAGATAATAATAATAATAATAATAATAATAATAATAATAATAATAATAATAATAATAATAATAATAATAATAATAATAATAATAATAACTTTACTTTTCTTGAATCATCGATGAAGCACTGGCAAACGAACCTTCATTTACAAATAAATGGTCAATACCTCGAAACTGATGAAATTTCTATCCGTAGGGGGATCTTCCAGGGCTTATCGGAACATTATAAATGCCATGCAAAATGGTGGAACCTACAAATATCTGGGATTTCAGCAAGCTAAGCTACTAGACCAGAAGCAAGCAAAAACCAAAATTCGAGGACACTTCACTCAAAGGATAACTGCTTTATTGAAATCCCAGTTGAACGCAGGAAATCTTGCCAAAGCAATTAACACTTACGCCATACCGGTCCTGACATACTCATTTGGAATTCTTAAGTGGACAAAAACAGAACTGGAAGATATTCAAAGAACAACGCGAACCATGATGACCAAACACAAATGTCACCACCCGACATCATCAGTTATTAGGACCACACTACCAAGAAAAGAGGGAGGGAGAGCTCTAACGAACATAGTTAATTTACATTACAAACAAATATCCCAACTCCAAAAATTCTTCATTGGCAAGGCTCAAACATCTAAATTGCATGAGCTGGTCGCGAAAGCAGATAAAAACTATTCCCCCTTAGATCTTGTAAACCCTGATAATAAACTTGAAATCGTTACAGACTCTGACAAACAGGCAGAGTGGGCCCAGAAAGCGCTCCATGGTCGACATCATCACGACCTCAATCAACCATATATCGACAAGGAAGCATCAAATAAGTGGCTCTCTGATGGAACATTGTTTCCAGAAACAGAAGGATTTATGATGGCGATCCAAGACCAAGTAATCAATACCAACAATTACAAGAAATTTGTTATAAGAGATCCAAATATCGTATCGGACAAGTGCAGAAGGTGTCAACAAACAACAGAGACAATACAACACATTACGTCGGGATGTTCAGCCATAGCTAACATTGATTACCTACGCAGACACAATCAACTTTGCAACATCATCCATCAGAAGTTGGCCAACAAATTTGGATTAGTTAACACCTACACGCCTTATTACAAGTACCATCCGCATGCAGTTCTAGAGAATGCTGATTTTAGACTATACTACGATAGGTCAATTATCACCGATAGACGGGTGACGAATAACCGGCCTGATATTGTGGTTGTGGATAAAAACGCTAACTCGGTTCTCCTAGTGGATGTTGCTGTACCCAATAACAATAATATTTTAGACAAATATAACGAGAAAATTGCAAAATACACCGATCTCTCAATTGAGGTAGGACAGATGTGGCAGGCAGAGAAAGTAGAGGTGGTGCCGGTCATCGTTTCATCTACGGGACTAATCCCCAAAACTCTACAAGACAGCCTCACCAAACTAGGTCTTCACAAAAACACATACATCGATCTACAGAAGGCTGCAATTTTGAATACTTGTCACACTGTCCGTAAATTTCTAAATATGTAACTGCTGTGCCTAATCCCATTTGCGTTTACACACGCTCGGGATAGGTGAACACTACCAGCAAGAGCTGAGCAAGAGTACACTTGAGTTGGAAATAATAATAATAATAATAATAATACTGGGGGTACTGGTCCCCTATCGGGCGCTTCCCCAGGTGGTGGATCGGGGAATGCCTTTTAGATATAGAAGGTATCGAGGAAATTAAATACCTCGGAGCGAACCAAAACCAGTTAGTTTCAGGACACGACGGTCTCCATGTAAGGAGCGGTACTCCGACAGCGTCTGTTCTCCATGTAAGGAGCGGCTGAATCAGCACCTGGCAGTAGGTCTAAAATGCGACAATCACGATGTCGAATTGTAAAACTAGATTACCCCAGGTGGGTAGAGCTAAATGCTCAGAATCCCACACTGCTAGTGTACCTTGTACATCGGCTGTCTGCTCCACGGATTCTGGGGGGAGCAATAATTCGATTGTAAATTCCGGGACCTTAAATCTCAGGAATCGTCAGGTGAATCGACATTGCAACACCTTAAACTCTTGTCGCGTTCAAGTTGGTGCTAGAGGGGCTTGTTCGAAAAATGATTCACCTTCTTCCTCGGTTAGCGGTAGGCGCAGCGTGACACCGAGTAGGGCTACTGCGAACCACACCCAGGGGGAAAACAACATCGATCCTCCGCCACCGGCTTCTGATGTTTCTGGAGTGACGCAAGTCGGCACATCTACGACCACAAAAGCCGGAAAGCCCAGGAAGCGCATGAAGTGGACTATCGAGCTAAACTCATTCATTATGCGCTCCTACTTTAAAATCACCAAGATGGAAACTGATATGACGACATACAGATACGCCCTCCACCGTGCATTCATTGAACATTTTCCAGAATTTCACCATCTCACGGAACAGCGTATTGCTGACCAACGTCGAAGTATTGTGAGAAACAATCTACTACCCGGTCCGACGTTGCAACAAATTCGAGGTGAAGTCCTTCTTGACCTTCAAGATGGAGAGAATGACATAATTACCGATCAGGATACACATAAATCGGAGAATGCACAAGGAGACCACAATGGCGTTGAAGAAATAAACAATGATTGCGACAAAACCACCGATAATGACTATAATACCGAACTTTGTAAAGCACTAGCGGAATTTAATGGCACCAACCCAATACACCGGCCAAAACTACCCAAGCTTCGAATCAATAAGAGCACTAACAGCATACTAGCAGCTGTGAACTTACTACTGCAGAACCATGCTAAAGACTGCGAAGCGCTGGAACAACTTCACACTCTCATCTATTGTGGAGCGGTAGCAGTGCTTCGAAGTCACAATCAACAAATCCAATCCCCAAAGAACAATCGGGGTAAAGACTACAAACAGCTCAAGCCTTGGTGGCAACGCCGGCTGGAAAAGTCCATTGATGACATCAGAAGGGAATTGGGGCAGCTAACAGAGTTTAAAAACAACTCGAAACCGTCTAGGCGCTTAAAAAACAGAGTGAGAAAGATCTTTCGAAAAATCAAAACTTTCACAGGTCACCCACAACATAAACAACATGTATGTGAATATATCGATTCACTCAGGCAAAAGTTAAAGGCAAAATCAAAACGTTTGTCACGATATGTCAAGTGCACGAAAAGGAAACAACAGAACTACTTATTCAATAACAATCAGAAGTTATTTTACAGGCAACTAAGCGGTACTGTAAACAATCACAACCAAAGTCTCCCAGATAAAGATGAGCTAACGGAGTACTGGTCTTCTTTATGGTCGAACCCTATCGAACATAAATCCAACGCTCACTGGATAAGAACTGAGGAGGAAAAAATTAACATTGAACCAATGCCTTTCGTTAACTTGACAACAAGCGAGGTAACCGAAGCTATAAAGAGCACCAGTAATTGGAAGACACCAGGAGTTGACCATGTCCAAAACTTCTGGTATAAGAAGTTTGACAGTCTGCATGAAGCAATGGCAAGATCATTTACACATATTCTGCAGCATCCAGAAGATACACCACCATTTCTGACACTGGGTTCGACCCACTTGCTTCCCAAAACGCATCAAACTCACGATCCTACGCAGTATAGACCTATAACATGCCTTCCAACTATATATAAAATATTAACGTCTTGCATTACTAACCGTATTTACAGACATGCCGATCAAAACAACATCTTGTCGGAAGAACAAAAAGGGTGCAGACGAGATCACCAAGGCTGCAAAGAGCAACTCATCATCGATTCGGTAATACTAAAACAGGCGCAGAAGGAACAGCGCAACATCTACACGGCTTTCGTAGATTATAGGAAAGCATTTGATAGCGTTCCACATTCCTGGCTTGTTAAAGTTTTGCAAATTTACAAAGTACACCCCACTCTTGTTACTTTTCTTGAGTCATCGATGAAGCACTGGCGAACGAACCTTCATTTACAAATAAATGGACAATACCTCGAAACTGATGAAATTTCTATCCGTAGGGGAATCTTCCAAGGCGACTCCCTGAGTCCACTTTGGTTTTGTTTGGCAATGAATCCACTCTCCATTCTACTTAACGATACGGATTACGGCTTTAAAATCAAGGCCAACAGAAACACTAGCTGCACTGTTTCCCACCTCTTATACATGGATGACATCAAAATATACGCATCAAACCAGCGTCAAATTCAACATTTACTTAATATCACTGAAAAATTTTCCAGTGATATACAAATGGGATTTGGATTAGACAAGTGCAAAACCTTAAAGATCGAGAAGGGTAAAATCGTTAACGGAGATGTATTACTACCTAATGGGAACATTATAAATGTCATGCAAAATGGTGAAACCTACAAATATCTAGGATTTCAGCAAGCTAAGCTACTTGACCAGAAGCAAGCAAAAACCAAAATTCGAGGACAGTTCACTCAAAGGATAACTGCTTTATTGAAATCCCAGTTGAACGCAGGAAATCTCGCCAAAGCAATTAACACCTACGCCATACCGATCCTGACATACTCATTTGGAATTCTGAAGTGGACAAAAACAGAACTGGAAGATATTCAAAGAACAACGCGAACCATGATGACCAAACACAAATGTCACCACCCGACATCATCAGTTATTAGGACCACATTGCCAAGAAAAGAGGGAGGGAGAGCTTTAACGGACATAGTTAATTTACATTATAATCAAATATCTAAACTCCAGAAGTTCTTCATTGGCAAGGCTCAAACATCTAAATTGCATGAGCTGGTCGCGAAAGCAGATAAAAACTATTCCCCCTTAGATCTTGTAAACCCTGATAAAAAACTTGAAATCGTTACAGACTCTGACAAACAGGCGGAGTGGGCCCAGAAAGCGCTTCATGGTCGACATCATCACGACCTCAATCAACCTTATATCGACAAGGAAGCATCAAATAAGTGGCTCTCTGATGGAACATTGTTTCCAGAAACAGAAGGATTTATGATGGCGATCCAAGACCAAGTTATTAATACCAACAATTACAAGAAATTTGTTATAAGAGATCCAAACATCGTGTCGGACAAGTGCAGAAGGTGTCAACAAACAACAGAGACGATACAACACATTACGTCGGGATGTTCAGCCATAGCTAACATTGATTACCTACGCAGGCACAACCAACTGTGCAACATCATTCATCAGAAGTTGGCCAACAAATTTGGATTAGTTAACACTTACACGCCTTATTACAAGTACCATCCTCATGCAGTTCTAGAGAATGCTGATTTTAGACTATACTACGATAGGTCAATTATCACCGATAGACGGGTGACGAATAACCGGCCTGATATTGTAGTTGTGGATAAAAAAGCTAACTCGGTTCTTCTAGTGGATGTTGCTGTACCCAATAACAACAATATGTTAGACAAATACAACGAGAAAATTGCAAAATACACCGATCTTGCAATTGAGGTAGGACAGATGTGGCAGGCAGAGAAAGTAGAGGTGGTGCCGGTCATCGTTTCATCTACGGGACTAATCCCCAAAACTCTACAAGACAGCCTCACCAAACTAGGTCTTCACAAAAACACATTCATCGATCTGCAGAAGGCTGCAATTTTGAATACTTGTCACACTGTCCGTAAATTTCTAAATATGTAACTGCTGTGCCTAATCCCATTTGCGTTTACACACGCTCGGGATAGGTGAACATTACCAGCAAGAGCTGAGCAAGAGTACACTTGAGTTGGAAATAATAATAATAAAACCCTGATAATAAACTTGAAATCGTTACAGACTCTGACAAACAGGCAGAGTGGGCCCAGAAAGCGCTCCATGGTCGACATCATCACGACCTCAATCAACCATATATCGACAAGGAAGCATCAAATAAGTGGCTCTCTGATGGAACATTGTTTCCAGAAACAGAAGGATTTATGATGGCGATCCAAGACCAAGTAATTAATACCAATAATTACAAGAAATTTGTTATAAGAGATCCAAACATCGTGTCGGACAAGTGCAGAAGGTGTCAACAAACAACAGAGATGATACAACACATTACGTCGGGATGTTCAGCCATAGCTAACATTGATTACCTACGCAGACACAATCAACTTTGCAACATCATCCATCAGAAGCTGGCCAACAAATTTGGATTAGTTAACACTTACACGCCTTATTACAAGTACCATCCGCATGCAGTTCTAGAGAATGCTGATTTTAGACTATACTACGATAGGTCAATTATCACCGATAGAAGGGTGACGAATAACCGGCCTGATATTGTGGTTGTGGATAAAAAAGCTAACTCGGTTCTCCTAGTGGATGTTGCTGTACCCAATAACAACAATATTTTAAACAAATACAACGAAAAAATTGCAAAATACACCGATCTTGCAATTGAGGTAGGACAGATGTGGCATGCAGAGAAAGTAGAGGTGGTGCCGGTCATCGTTTCATCTACGGGACTAATCCCCAAAACTCTACAAGACAGCCTCACCAAACTAGGTCTTCACAAAAACACATACATCGATCTGCAGAAGGCTGCAATTTTGAATACTTGTCACACTGTCCGTAAATTTCTAAATATGTAACTGCTCTGCCTAATATCATTTGCGTTTACAAACGCTCGGGATAGGTGAACATTACCAGCAAGAGCTGAGGAAGAGTACACTTGAGTTGGAAATAATAATAATAACTGGTCTTCTTTATGGTCGAACCCTATCGAACATAAATCCAACGTTCACTGGATAAGAACTGAGGAGGAAAAAATAAACATTGAACCAATGCCTTTCGTTAACTTGACAACAAGCGAGGTAACCGAAGCTATAAAGAGCACCAGTAGTTGGGAGACACCAGGAGTTGACAATGTCCAAAACTTCTGGTATAAGAAGTTTGACAGTCTGCATGAAGCAATAGCAACATCATTTACACATATTCTGCAACATCCAGAAGATACACCACCATTTCTGACACTGGGTTCGACCCACTTGCTTCCCAAAACGCATCAAACTCACGATCCTACGCAGTATAGACCTATAACATGCCTTCCAACTATATATAAAATATTAACGTCTTGCATTACTAACCGTATTTACAGACATGCGGATCATAACAACATCTTGTCGGAAGAACAGAAAGGGTGCAGACGAGATCACCAAGGCTGCAAAGAACAACTCATCATCGATTCGGTAATACTAAAACAGGCGCAGAAGGAACAGCGCAACATCTACACGGCTTTCGTAGATTATAGGAAAGCATTTGATAGCGTTCCACATTCCTGGCTTGTTAAAGTTTTGCAAATTTACAAAGTACACCCCATTCTTGTTACTTTTCTTGAATCATCGATGAAGCACTGGCGAACGAACCTTCATTTACAAATAAATGGTCAATACCTCGAAACTGATGAAATTTCTATCCGTAGGGGGATCTTGCAGGACGACTCCCTGAGTCCACTTTGGTTTTGTTTGGCAATGAATCCACTTTCCAAGCTACTTAACGATGCGGATTACGGCTTTAAAATCAAAGCCAACAGGAACACTAGCTGCACTGTTTCCCACCTTTTATACATGGATGACATCAAAATATACGCATCAAACCAGCGTCAAATTCAACATTTACTTAATATCACTGAAACATTTTCCAGTGATATACAAATGGGATTTGGATTAGACAAGTGCAAAACCTTGAATATCGAGAAGGGTAAAATCCTTAACGGAGATGTGTTACTACCTAATGGGAACATTATAAATGCCATGCAAAATGGTGAAACCTACAAATATCTAGGATTTCAGCAAGCTAAGCTACTAGACCAGAAGCAAGCAAAAACCAAAATTCGAGGACAGTTCACTCAAAGGATAACTGCTTTATTGAAATCCCAGTTGAACGCAGGAAATCTTGCCAAAGCAATTAACACCTTCGCCATACCGGTCCTGACATACTCATTTGGAATTCTGAAGTGGACAAAAACAGAACTGGAAGATATTCAAAGAACAACGCGAACCATGATGACCAAACACAAATGTCACCACCCGACATCATCAGTTATTAGGACCACACTACCAAGAAAAGAGGGAGGGAGAGCTCTAACGGACATAATTAATTTACATTACAAACAAATATCCCAACTCCAAAAATACTTCATTGGCAAGGCTCAAACATCTAAATTGCATGAGCTGGTCGCGAAAGCAGATAAAAACTATTCCCCCTTAGATCTTGTAAACCCTGATAATAAACTTGAAATCGTTACAGATCTGACAAACAGGCAGAGTGGGCCCAGAAAGCGCTCCATGGTCGACATCATCACGACCTCAATCAACCATATATCGACAAGGAAGCATCAAACAAGTGGCTCTCTGATGGAACATTGTTTCCAGAAACAGAAGGATTTATGATGGCGATCCAAGACCAAGTAATTAATACCAATAATTACAAGAAATTTGTTATAAGAGATCCAAACATCGTGTCGGACAAGTGCAGAAGGTGTCAACAAACAACAGAGACGATACAACACATTACGTCGGGATGTTCAGCCATAGCTAACATTGATTACCTACGCAGGCACAATCAACTTTGCAACATCATCCATCAGAAGTTGGCCAACAAATTTGGATTAGTTAACACCTACACGCCTTATTACAAGTACCATCCGCATGCAGTTCTAGAGAATGCTGATTTTAGACTATACTACGATAGGTCAATTATCACCGATAGACGGGTGACGAATAACCGGCCTGATATTGTGGTTGTGGATAAAAAAGCTAACTCGGTTCTCCTGGTGGATGTTGCTGTACCCAATAACAACAATATTTTAGACAAATACAACGAAAAAATTGCAAAATACACCGATCTTGCAATTGAGGTAGGACAGATGTGGCATACAGAGAAAGTAGAGGTGGTGCCGGTCATCGTTTCATCTACGGGACTAATCCCCAAAACTCTACAAGACAGCCTCACCAAACTAGGTCTTCACAAAAACACATACATCGATCTGCAGAAGGCTGAAATTTTGAATACTTGTCACACTGTCCGTAAATTTCTAAATATGTAACTGCTGTGCCTAATCCCATTTGCGTTTACAAACGCTCGGGATAGGTGAACATTACCAGCAAGAGCTGAGCAAGAGTACACTTGAGTTGGAAATAATAATAATAATAATGCAAACACTTATTTAATTTAAGGATGAAACCTTATCGTGAATACTTATATCACCCAGGGTATCAAGGTAGGTACTATCAATGTTTTTTTGGTAATTTGAAATATTTCGGCTTCGTTAAGGCCAATTATTGGAACCCTAGGTACATTTATTTTCCCGCCTCCATTCCTCACTAAGTTTTATTTCAAGATATTTTTATTTCAAATAACCCTTCAATCAAAAACATTTCAATGCTTATTTAAATCCTGATGATAATAAGACAAAAAGTATATTAACTTTTCAACACAATGGTGAAACAATGATATTAATAGACCATCAAAGGTAAGGAATTAGTAATATTAGAGTTTTCTTTGGCAGATAGGGCTTCACACGAGATGAGAGTGGGCGAGAGTATCAAAAATCTCGTCTCGATCTCGTCAATTCCGAAGAAATTGAGTCTCGTTCAAGTCTCGTCTCGTCTCGTTACCGGTTGTCTCGTCTCGTTCAAGTCTAGGTCTCGTCTTGTTACCGGTTGTCTCGTCTCGTCTCGCTTAATTCTAAATATGGATAATAAAATCCATAAATAATTTTTTTAAACTGTATTCATAACAATCACACTCGTTGACATTTTAATGTAACTGAAGTCCAACAATCAAAGCAAACGACTGAAGGTATAATGAAAAAATTTTTATTTATACAGTACATAAATACGGATTTTTTAGAATATTGACGAGACGAGACGAGACGAGACGAGAACGAGACGAGAACGAGACGAGAACGAGACGAGAACGAGACGAGAACAAGACGAGAACGAGACGAGAACGAGACGAGAACGAGACGAGAACGAGACGAGAACGAGACGAGAACGAGACGAGAACGAGACGAGAACGAGACGAGAACGAGACGAGAACGAGACGAGAACGAGACGAGAACGAGACGAGAACGAGACGAGAACGAGACGAGAACGAGACGAGAACGAGACGAGAACGAGACGAGAACGAGACGAGAACGAGACGAGAACGAGACGAGAACGAGACGAGAACGAGACGAGAACGAGACGAGAACGAGACGAGAACGAGACGAGAACGAGACGAGAACGAGACGAGAACGAGACGAGAACGAGACGAGAACGAGACGAGAACGAGACGAGAACGAGACGAGAACGAGACGAGAACGAGACGAGAACGAGACGAGAACGAGACGAGAACGAGACGAGAACGAGACGAGAACGAGACGAGAACGAGACGAGAACGAGACGAGAACGAGACGAGAACGAGACGAGAACGAGACGAGAACGAGACGAGAACGAGAACGAGACGAGAACGAGACGAGAACGAGACGAGAACGAGACGAGAACGAGACGAGAACGAGACGAGAACGAGACGAGAACGAGACGAGAACGAGACGAGAACGAGACGAGAACGAGACGAGAACGAGACGAGAACGAGACGAGAACGAGACGAGAACGAGACGAGAACGAGACGAGAACGAGACGAGAACGAGACGAGAACGAGACGAGAACGAGACGAGAACGAGACGAGAACGAGACGAGAACGAGACGAGAACGAGACGAGAACGAGACGAGAACGAGACGAGAACGAGACGAGAACGAGACGAGAACGAGACGAGAACGAGACGAGAACGAGACGAGAACGAGACGAGAACGAGACGAGAACGAGACGAGAACGAGACGAGAACGAGACGAGAACGAGACGAGAACGAGACGAGAACGAGACGAGAACGAGACGAGAACGAGAACGAGAACGAGACGAGAACGAGACGAGAACGAGAACGAGAACGGGAACGAGAACGAGAACGAGAACGAGAACGAGAACGAGAACGAGAACGAGAACGAGAACGAGAACGAGAACGAGAACGAGAACGAGAACGAGAACGAGAACGAGAACGAGAACGAGAACGAGAACGAGAACGAGAACGAGAACGAGACGAGACGAGAAAAATCTGGCTCTCGTGTGAAGCCCTATTGGCAGAGTCATTAATAACTCCGTCACATTCCAGAGATTAAATGGACAGTGCATTTGAACGCTCCTATTGCTCCAAAGTCGATCCAACATTGTTTTCAATCCTTGAAAATAATCTACCAGATGAAGTATTTTAGCAACCGGAATTGATAAGTAAGGAAACTATCTTTTCGGTTAGTTACTTTACTGCTGGTGAGTAGACATAGGAGAATGTATTATTATTGCTTGAATATAAGATAAACCTTGAATATCTAGATAGGTACCTATTCTTAGAAGTTGAGGTAAAATCCACTAATATCTTGGGACTGTATTTTCGAGATCACCTGAGTACAATTCGTGTACGAAATTGAATGAATTTCGGACGAAAATCGGTTATCCGTATTTTCGAATCACTCTCGAAGGATTAAAACCTTATTTCTGTTTGGTTATGTGTTGTGTATTATATTGTGAATAACATCTGAAATGAATAAACATAACTAATTTTTGAAAGATTACAACTTTTTTGCGTTTTATTTATTTATGAATTACACATTATCAATATGTTTAAACACTTGGAATAGGATGATGGATGTTAAGTTGGGCATTTATGATACAAGATGTCTAATAAAACAGACGTCTGCGGGGAAATCAATAAAACAATTTTTTCTATACAGTGTGTAAAAGTCAAACGGAATGAATTCATTATTTCGGTTAATGTACATATTTATAAAAAATCCAGAAACACGTCAAATTTAAATTACTAATTGACAATTTTCAAAGTGAAAATGCGATCCCTACCTACCTTCAACCCTTTGAATGACAGGTACAATCCCCAATTTCTTAAATGTGATATATCGTTTAAAAAGGTCTCTTTATTCTTTATTCAAAAATGTTATTGTTTTCAAGTATTGCAATAATTAAGATATAATAAAATAAAATCATGTGGTTACCGAAATTCGCTACAATACAATCAAAAACTAAAATGTAATGCAAAACATAATAAAATGTTAAACACTGAAAAGAATTATGAATGTCAATGAAGTAGATGTTCAAAATATTCACCGCGAACGTCTTTTGCAACATCCTAATCTTAAATAAAGCTGTCTTCTAACATTATTTAACATATCAGGCGTGATCGACCTAATCGCAATCGTTATTCGTCATTTTAAGTCACTTAAATCGGAAGGTTTAGTTTTGTACAGAATACTCTTCACATATCCGCATAAAAAGAAATCTAATGATGTAATATCAGGTGATCGCGCTGGCCATTCTATCGATCCTCGCCTCCCTATCCACCGATTGGGAAATATTGCATCGAGGAACTGCCGGACATTACCTTGGTAATGTGGTGGTGCTCCATCCTGCTAAAACCATATCGTAATCACTGGAACTTGAGGGGTTTCCTGGATCAGGATATACATTTGCCAAACTTGGAATTACATCATTTTGAAGTAGTTCCAAATAATGATCGCCATTCAAATTGCCCTCAATGAAAAAGGGACCAATGATATGGTTTCCAACAATCCCTGCCCAAACATGAACCATTTGAGGGTATTACGTGTGTTCTTCTCACATCCAGTGAGGATTTTCCGTTGTCCAGTAGCGGCAATTTTGGCTTTTAGCACGACCGTTTAGTGATAAAGTGCACTCATCAGAAAACATAACGTCTTCTAATTGGATAATAGTGTTATCCAACATGTCCATCATTCGCCCAGAAAAATAAGTTCTTCTATCCAAATCGTCTTCCATCAGCTCCTGAGTAAGTATCATTTTATAGGAATGCATTTTATTTTCTTTTAATATGTTTACTATTGTAGATGCCTGTCTGCTCGATGTATGTGGATTTTACTCAAACTCAAGCATCACATCTAATTTGATTTCATCACTCATTGGATTAGCAGCTGGTTTTTTCATCTGCCTCACATGATGAAACTCGCGAAACTGCTTCTTTATGTTACTAATTGTTCCTTGGAATATAGGCGGTAAATCAGGAAATTTATCATGAAATAGGCGAGTTACTTCCTGTTGTGTTCGGGTTTTATCTCCGTAATCAATCATTTGTAAAACTGTTATTTTATGCATTTCCGTTATTCTCATCATTTTTCATAGTTGGACTAAAATAAACTAAACTAAAATAATTATAATACTGACAATTTAAATAACAACTTATGTATAATTACAAAACAATTTGCTAAGGCATTTTAAACCAACTAACGTTGCCACGGAGACTCTTTAAAGTATTTTTAATAGATACCATCTTAAAAGCACATTGCTATGGTTTTTGCTTACTTTCTTATTATCAAGACCTAAACGGGAAATACGTTTTGGTATATTGTAATAAGTTTTGAGTATATTATAGCGAATTTCGGTTTTATTTTATTTTATCTTAATTGTTGCAATAAACTTGAAAACGATAACATTTTTTAATAGAGAATGAAGAGACCTTTCAAACGATATATCACAAGCCTTCACATCCCATTTAAAAAATTGGGGGTTGAAGGAAGGGATCGCATTTTCACGTTGAATAATGTAAATTTATAATTTTATAAATATGTACAGTAACCGAAATAATGAATTTATTCCTTTTGGCTTTTACACACTGTATAGTTTAGTTAAATAAACATTTATGTAGTATTTATGTAACATAATTTCCTTACAAAAAAAATTGACAACCTTCTTTATTACAACTATTTATCTACTGTATACAACAAAACAGTTCTTCTATTTTTTTAAATAAAATTTGTGTTAAATGTTAGTGATTTAATGTCGATAAATGGTCCTAAAGATCTCTGCTTTTTGTAAGAGAGAAATGGAATGGTCGAAATATTTATAAGATGGTTCAAAAATACGATCTTCGAATCATATGCGATTTTTTTCATTCGAATTAAATCGCATACGAAAAAATTCGACTGATCTCGAAAATACGGCACCTGACCCGAACGTCGTGGTCGAGTCAGACCTCATTATTGCTGGCTACCTGAATCGGTGATCTATTCCGGTAACTCCCGTAGACATGGAGCCCTAGATCTATGGTTTTGTGATTCTTAATCTTATTTTAACGATCAATGTCCGTTTTTATGCAGACGCTTGTCGCTGATTTTTAGCGAAAAATGTGGCCACGTGGTTAAAATGTAAGATGGATGCTGTCTGGAAAAATTGTAGCGATAAACCTAAATTAAGTGTCGTGTCGTATAGGTGACGTTAAAATTTAACAAATTGAAGAAAACATAAAAAAAATGAACCAAACTAAGGTTTAATGTCAACTGAAATGTTCAAATTAGTACATTATTATAACTCACCGATTTTCCAAAGAAGTCACTCAAAGTTACCATGACAATACCATTCATTGGTATACCAATAAGTCCGTACAAAATCAAAAATATTCTTGTAAACATTGTCGTCGCTGAGAGATTTCCATAGCCTGAAGCAAATGGACATCAAATAAAAATAAACTCTACTACATACTAAACATTGAAATTGATAGTGTTCCCATATTATTTATCAAGCCTTTTATTGGTTTCGGTGATAATTTCAAAATAATGCTCAAAATTCCCGAGATTGTCTACTTTAAATGGTTGTCAAACATAAACTGAATGATGCAGCATGCTCAAAATTTGACAGTAATCTATTAATATAAGGCGGTTGACATGCAGGAGCAGTGTTGCATTTGATGTTACAGGGCGGAAAACTCAAAAAGTCGCAGTCAGACTAGAGCGCGCGTTAAAGAAAATTCTTGCCTTTGATTCCCGTGGTGCAAGCTGCTGACTCGCGAATACTGGCAGCTATAAATCAGATTAGCGGGAAATGATGCTCGGGTAACACGACAAAGTCAGATTCACGCAGTCTTAGGGCATCTTATCAATGAACAATTAATTACAAAAGTTCGAAGTAAATCTCTGTTCATGTCCACGTTACAAATAAATGAAATGGTAAAAGAACGAATGATTGGAATGACATCGTCACAAGTTGATTAATGTGTACTGTTGTTGTCTGAGAACTGATGATCTAATAATGTGTACTACCCTGAATCATATAGTTACGAAGTTACGTTTATACAGGATAATAAATGAATAGCTACTGCTTGGCAAACATAGGAAGACCCCTGAGATTTTGATGCGCCGTAGACAAGCCAGCCCCACTACCTGGTTAATGCAGAGAACTCATATATTGTTATCCTTTACACAGCTGAGTTCTCTGTTTTTCTTCTGCGCATTTCAGGGGTCTTCATTCGTTTGCCAAGCAGTACGTTCAAGCAGCTGCCGGCAACAAAGGGCTGCTCTACCCGTCGTACACGGATCGTTTTAAGGCGTAATTAGACACTTAAGGTAATGCTTGATACGTAAACGTAAACGCAGCATTTGACAAGAACGGTGCGCAGAAAGTAGATACTTCTCGGACGTATTTAGATACGTTTAACGTAAACTTGCGTGTTTCTACGTATACCGTAAGCGTAGGTTTTATTGAGTCGAGTTATGCACTTGGAACACTCGAATATAAACGATTTACTTCACGTGTCCCGCCACTTATTTATTTTTATTATAAGTAGAGTGTCCTGTTGTCTAAGTTTTCATAATCATGAACGATGTACAAAACCAAGGCCTCATCCATATCATCATCATTTTCTTCATCTATTAACGCTCCAAAATCCAAAATTGCTAACATATTTTACTTAAAATGCAGAAAAAACTCTACAAAAAAATAAAAAGTCACGCACAGAATAAAGAAAAAACCAAATAGAAATAACACAATAAAGTTGGGTTAGGTGAAATCTCAATGGATTAAAATGTAAACAAACGACAAACCCGGCGTCAATTGCCTTAAATCTTTTTACGATGCAATTAAATACGTGAACGTATTGGGTATATGTCGAGCCAAAACGTTCACGTGTATATGCTGCCTTAAGTGTCTATTCTCACTATACGTAAGGTCACCGTCACGTCGTCGTACCGACACGTAAAATATTGTTACATTGCAAGAAATGAACGTAATATTACACTATCCCGTCACGCCCACCTCATTGCTAGCACTGTAATAATTTTTTATTTCATACTGTCTGGTAGATTTAGTTTACTGACTACATTTTGAGTCCGGTAAGTGTGCTATTACAGTATCAGAGCCGGTAAGTGTAACCAAGAAACACTTACCGGATTGTTAATTTTGAGTTTTGACACAATAAAACATAACGTTTTCTTGTACTTCCTGTACTTTGTATGTCCTTTTCCAATCACAAAACTGTTCGTACTCCTTTTCGTATCGATTTGAAGACTTTACAGGAATAAGTTTCTCTTTTGCTTCCGTCGCCTTTGAAGACATTTCATCACAAAGCTTCGGATAAACGGTTATATCCATCTCGTTTATTATTTTTTAATTTATTGACATGCATATTTACATCGTTGCTATGTAGAAGTGGTAGTGTGATTTTGATATAAAAATGCGACTAGGGTAAATTAGGGATATATGCCCTACCTTAATTGATCCCACTATATCATTGAATATATTGACAATTACTCACTGGATTATGTTATGATTGCAATGAATTGATGTTCACAACAAAATGATATAATTGTAAACAGGTTAGTTAAGTCGAAAAACGACTGAAAAAAATAATTGAAAAATTTTATAAAGTGAGATAAACGCCCTGTTGATGGGATTTATGCCCCATGAGTTGAGGATTAATGCCCCTCATAGGGATATATGCCCTGGACACAGTTCAGTTAGAGGATACAATTTTTTTCCTTCGATGATAGATACTAAATCATCTGTTGATAAAAAATCATCATCAAGAAATCAACATTTATTATTGAATATTTCGAACAGCACTAAATCTATTACAAATCGATGGTTTTTTTAACATTATTCATTTTATTCTGTCTCTTCTTCAATCGACCACAGTTATTGCAACTGTTGCCATACATGGTACAGGTTTTGTGCAACCATTTTTGGCAGTCGATACAACGAACCCAGTCCACAGGTTCTTTTGTGTCATAGTACTTTTCCAAACATTCTACGCAATCTTGATTCGTTTAATATCAGAGGTTTTATTAATTTTCTTTTTTTTACCATTTTGGCTCTACTCGAACATGTAGGTACATTCTCTTCATCTTCTTTTCCTTTTCTCTTCATCTTCGTCCCTTCAGATGATATGATTTCTGCTGATTGTTTCCTTGCATTCTTTTTGTTACAAATTATTTGCAATGGAGCAATTTCATGCAAATATTTAGATGGTGTTTCGTCCGTATCTCCTGATATTTGATTGTACACTGGTGAATTGCGGCTCTTCATCTGAGACTGTGAGTCCGATTTGGAACAACTTGCAACTTCCTTGGTGTCAGGAATTGGAGATTCATCATGCATAGAACTATCATTTTTGTCAACATTTTCCATGTCTGCTACTGTACTAGGTTCTAGAACAAGCAAATCCTCGAATTTAAACACGTAGTTATGATCATCTAGAAGGAAATTTTCATCTAGTATCAACTGATTTTTCTCCAATTCTTCATCGGGTTCTTTTTCAGGTTCTACAGTTGGTTCTTTGACTTGTTCTTCAGACTGAGAATGGTCAGAAATTTGAAAGAAATAGTCAGGTATTGCATTCTCATTGAATGGGTAGATTCCATTAGCCATGAATCCAGAAGTAGCATTAGTTATAGTTGCAGCTGCATTCCAAGCAGGGCCGATTAGTTCTCCGATAATGTTCCTGTTAATATTCTTATCCTTACTCTGGAAAATGTAGGAATCACATTCCCGCTTAAAAAAAGATTTAAGAGGTTTGAAGAATGATCTATCGAGTGGTTGTAAGGCTTGTGTGGTATGACTTGGGAGACATAACAAAATAATATTATTTTTTTCGGTGAATTCCAGCATGTCGAAATTGTTGCAATGAAATGCATGACCATCATGTATCAAGATAACTGGGCCATCTGGTTTCCTAGGAGCGAAAACTTCCTTTAACCATTTGAAAAATAATTCTGAATTAATGAAAGAAGACTGCTTATTCATGATCAGATCCAGCAGGCATTCCTTCCAAGGTCATCAGATTTTTTCGAACCCCTTTTAGAATCAGAACTGGTGGTAAAAAAGTTCCTTCAGCACTTGCACATGCTATCAAGGACACGTTTTCTCCCCTTTCTTTGGAAGTGAGAACATGAACACATTTGCTTCCTTTCATAGCCACTACTTTATCTGGTTTATTATTTATTTGTATGCCACTCTCATCCATATTGAAGATGGCCCATGGTTTCTGCACCAGGTCATACTTCTCCAGAGTTATTTTCAACAATTCGTAAAACTCATCAACTTCTGCTCTATTCATTCCTTTTGCTCTGGCAAGTGATAATCCTTCACTTTTTCTTATGGAAAGTTCCGGGTGTCTTTCCATAAATGAATAAAACCATTGCATCCCTGCTATTTCTGTCATTTCGCCTCGCTGTGAGAATACGTTTCCTATGCGTAGTTTCTTAGCAAAACTGAAAGTAATTGATCTGACAGTTGTTCTTGTAGGAGCGAATCCTGTCTGCTGTAATCTTTTAATATGATTTACTAAACGAATTTCGTTTGATACTCCAAGAGCAGGAGGCTTTCCTAGAGGAACTTTTTTGGAGTTATCAGAAGTCAATCTTCTTCTGAGAGTTCTAGAAGGTGTATTAAATCTCCTACTAGATTCATTGATGCCCATATTTCCAGATTTCACATTTTCGATAGCTTCCCTCAAGTTCTGTTCAGACCACAAAACACGTGGTTTGATATTCTGCTTTCTAATATACTTTCTTGGCATCTGAAAAAATTGAGTCATTAGTAGGGATTCGTTTCAAATTGAAGGGCATATATCCTCTGCTTTACTGGGTCATAAATCCTCCGAGTGTTATTTCGTATGGGATATATGCCCTAGCGAATTTCCTTGATATACTTGATCTATTCTACTAATTCTAACCTAGAAAACCAATTCCCAACTTATATCAACATTGGAGACGAAAGATCCGATAGATAGAATGTTGTAATTCTTCAGAAAACTAATATTTCAGTAGTCATGCATGATCAGAATTTACTAAGACCTTACCTTACTAATTGTTTCCAGTGATATTTTGCTAAATCGTAATCGAGCGTTGACTAACGATGGATATCGCACAACAGATCACCCACACTGCCGCGAGAACGAAGAAAGAGCGACCATATGCGTATATTTTGCGAACTACGTGCTCGGGGCACATATCCTCCTAGGGCATATATCCTACATTTACCATAATCATGTCAAATATTGACGTTATTGAAATAATGAGACGTAGGAATGAAAAAATCCGTTTTTTTCAAGTATGAAATAAAATACGTTACGTGATACATCCGGTAAGTCTCTTACAGTACTCACTTCTCATTCGTACTTGACTTACTGGACTTATGACGTAAATTACTATTACGGCTTTGAGCGGTTTGTCGTCGACTGCCGCTTTCTACCTCTTCGCCCGCCCAGCTTCGTCGGAGTCCATGCTTCAACCGAATGAACAGCGGCATAGGAGCATAACTATTGATTGATTAATGTAGAAGGGAAAGCAATTGTTACTTTTTTTTAACGTGAAAGGATATTAGTGAACCAGTTGAAAGCAAGGGTAATGTAAGAGTAATTTTCCGGGATAATTTATTACCTTAATGACAATCAATATACTCTGATGTATTTATATATATTTTAGGGTGTCCAGAAACTCCCCTGCCAAACGGAAATTACAGTTACTAGAGGTGATGTCAATCCGAAAATGCTTCCTTAGGGAGCTACAGCCCTTTGAAGAAGATGTCCTCATATGAGTTTTCTTCAAATTATTCAAAAATACCGTTACTTAAAATATTCAAACTTGGTATAATCAATAAACAGTTACAAACCAGTCGTTCGCTGTAAATAAATTTTTTTCAGATCCATCACAAGCGTGTCAGTCGGGGGGACCAACAGGTATTTTTAGTAAAAAAAATTTTTTTTTCAAGTTTTTTATGTATCCGACACCGAATTTGGAAAATTCAAGATAATTTTCATGAAAAATGTTCTCTTCTTTCAAATCGATATCATAAACCGTTTTCGAGAAAAATAAATTTAAACTTTTTGTGTTTCTTACATAAAATCATGTTGGATTATAAAATTGTATCTGTAATATCAAGTTGGCTTTGAAAAATCAACAAAATCTGACAATGTGTCAAATTATTTTGATTCTTATTATTTTGTGTGAAAGGTAAAAAATAATAGTTAATTTGATCAAAATGGTTTATTTTTCGAATGAAGAATATGCTGATATGCATTTAGTTTATGGGGAAGTACAATGTAACGCTCGTGAAGCAGAGCGAAGATATGCGGAAAAATTTCCAAACAGAAGGCATCCTGCTCGCGCAACATTTGTAGCCGTACACCAAAGATTAAGAGAATGTGGCTCAGTAGTACCTAAAAATACTGAAACTGGTAGACGACCTGATGTGACAATGGAATACGAAGACGATATTTTGATTGAAATCGAAAATAATCCTGAGGTTAGCACCAGAAGACTCGCTGCTATATGTATCCTGGCATTTCCAAGTCTTCCATATGGAATATTATTCATAAGGAAAACCTTCATCCTTTCCATTTTCAAAAAGTTCATGCCATGGAAGATGGTGATTTCCCTGCCCGCATAGATTTTTCAAACTGGTTGCGGAACAAAAAAAATCAGGATCCTAATTTCTTTTTCAATGTTTTATTTTGCGATGAATCTACGTTTACCAGAGACGGAATTTTTAATTTACATAATGCACATCATTATGCCTATATTGGTGATAATCCTCATGCAACAGTAGAGCAAAAGCACCAGCAAAGATTTAGTATAAATGTTTGGATAGGTGTAATCGGTAATCAGCTTCTGGGACCCGTAGAGCTTCCTAGCCGTTTAACAGGACACGAATATCTTAATTTCCTACAAAATGTTTTACCTGATTCAATATGTAGATGAGGTTCCCCTGATGATTCTAAATAATTTATGGTTCATGCACGACGGCTGCCCAGCTCAGTAGAGAGGTTCGTCAATATCTCGACAATAACTATCACGATAAATGGATTGGAAGAGGTGGTCCAGTTAATTGGCCCCCCAGATCTCCAGATTTAAACCACTGTGATTTTTGTTTTTGGGGTTATTTAAAATCATTAGTCTATGCTGTTCCAATAGAAACCCGTAATCAGCAGTGGCAAAAAATTCAAAACGCTTTTAATGAAATTAGAAATAATGCAGGAATTTCTGCAAAAATTAGACGATCTTTAGAGAAAAGAATAAATTTGTGTATTGAGACAAACGGTCGTCATGTAGAGCATCTGTTGTAGAATTAATTATCTTATTTCTGCTGGTAATTATCTCTAACTTTGTTTTTTTTTAATGTTGATTGTTGTTTTATACCCTCAGGAAATAAAATTAATTTAAAATTTCCAATCAATGTAAGCAACTTAATACTTACGACTTTGGTTACCAGTATCTGTAAAATTTGTTGATTTTTCAAAGCCAACTTGATATTACAGATACAATTTTATAATCCAACATGATTTTATGTAAGAAACACAAAAAGTTTAAATTTATTTTTCTCGAAACATTTTTTATGAAAATTAACTTGAATTTTCCAAATTCGGTGTCGGATACATAAAAAACTTGAAAATAAATTTTTTTTAATAAAAATACCTGTTGGTCCCCCCGACTGACACGCTTGTGATGGATCTGAAAAACAATTATTTACAGCGAACGACTGGTTTGTAACTGTTTATTGATTATACCAAGTTTGAATATTCTAAGTAACGGTATTTTTGAATAATTTGAAGAAAACTCATATGAGGACGTCTTCTTCAAAGGGCTGTAGCTCCCTTAGGAAGCATTTTCGGATTAAGGTAATTTGAGCTAAATCGACTTAACATCACCTCTAGTAACTGTAGTTTCCGTTTGGCAGGAGAGTTTCTGGACACTCTGTATTTTCAAAGGTGACTCTTCTTTGTTGAAAAATGAAAGAAAGACATGTACCTAACAGTAAAATAACAGTCGTGTCCATGCGAAGTATTTCACCATTAAAATGTTAATTAAACTAGTTAACTTACCTATGGTACTAACGACTGTTATCACAAAAAATATGGAATTATAGTAATTCCATTTATTAGGAGGAATCTCATCGCTCATGTGATAGTGTACAGGTTTACCACAGTAGTCAGTCAGTCTGCTAAATAAATTTTCTATACTCTTATTGTTTCCTTGATAGTTGGACCTCAACAATTCTGTAACAAAATTTTATTTCAAGAAAATAGATCAAAAGTACAAACAGAACAGGGTGTTTCTTTGATGATTTGAAATATTTCATCTGTAGAGTTATAGGGTGTTTTATTTAAACTATAAGGTTATTGAGTGAACAATTTTCACCCAGTACTTGGAAAATTTGCCTGCTCGAAATTCCCGAATTATTCAAAATATTACATCTGCAATATTATCAAATACACGACAGGCTTTTAACAACAGATTAGAGTATTGTCTCTTGCAAATAGAGGAATTATTGAGCAATTTGAGCATGTTATGCTTTCATTTTTAATTTTGATATTTTTTTCCTTTGTTCGGTAATTGGGATTGAGTTTTATATTATGTTTTAGATTATATTTATTTTTTGAGAGATATAAGATTTTGTCTTAGAATTTACTTCTTGCTTCGAAAAATTGAATTAAATTCATTTCCGGTAATTTCAATACAGCCCTTTACTAAAATATTTCAAATTACCAAAAAATATTAAATTTATAGTAAGTTTCAAGCTAAATAGTATTGGCTAAACGATTATAATAAAACTAATTAGACCCCTAAGTTGTAAAACCCGAGAATGCCCATCATAAAGGTAAAAGGACCGGATTGTATTTCTAGGTATAATATTTATACATATATGAAGTCCGATGAAGAATAACTTTAAAATACTGGAAATAGAAGGAAATGACCTTCGCATCACAATAATATGAAAGCAGGTAATACTAAATATAGAATATAATTGCACTTTTAAATAAATTACTTGGATATCTCCTAATTATGCAAAATATAATTCAAATTTCTTAAGTTCGACCCTGAAGCACATTTGCATCTTTTACTCGGCGTTTCCCAACTCGTGCCCGTTATTACCTGGCCCCGAAAATCACTGACCAACTCGTGCCCGTTCAAAAACCAGGTAGAAAATTAATACACCAACTCGTGCCCGGGTGCATCGGAACTGCGGTTTTTAATTCTTATTTATTATAATTAAATATTCAAGACCTACATATACAGTTGTCATTTATTTGAAATAACGCAACCATTTTCCAATATCACTTGATTTCGTAATTCGGTCCGCTGTCGAATCTAACTGGGGTTGGGGTTAGGTTTTGTTAGGTTGGTCAAATTAAACAAATAGTAGGTACATGGGACCCAATTCCGAAATCGCACTCCGAATTTTTCGTAATTCGGTCCGCCGTCGAATCTAACTGGGGTTGGGGTTAGGTTTTGTTAGGTTGGTCAAAGTTCTCATCTTGTAAAGTGCGTGTATTGATATTGTTTAAAACTTCAAACACCTCTTCGGCATTTGATGGAAGTTTTGGAAACTTTTTACGTTTTTCATAATAAATTGTGTACTTCAGGAAAACCCAATTTAACAATAATACCTGTTCCTATAGATGGGATGGTAATTTGAACAGGTAAATTTTTCAATCGAGCACGATACAGATTATTGAGACCTTTACTCTTGTACCTTTTAAGGGATTAGTGGGCACGAGTTGGGATGCGCCCCTTTTACTTGATGATTTTCTACACAATGGGATTAAACTAGGGATGTGAGATTATTGGAAAAGAATCGATTAAATAAAAATCGATCTTTCTTGATTAAAAATTTATCGATTTGTCAAAAATTGATTTTAATAAAAAATAAATCGATTTTTGAGAAAACATCGATTTTTTTTGTAATATTTTAAAAAGTACATTCTTTTCATATTCCGATAATAAACCTAAGAGATTCATTCATTAACAATTTATCAGATTAAAAATCGAATAAAATTATATGAAAATTGTCAAAAATTTTGAAATATGGTCAAAAATGGTCAATAATTGTCAATTATTTTCAAAAACTGTCAAAAATTGTCAATAATTGTTAAAATTTTGAAAAATGGTCGATAACTGACAAAAATAAAAAAAAATTGAAAAATGGTCAAAAATTGTTAAAAATGGTCAGGTGTCAAACATTTTGAAAAAAATTTGAAAAATGGTCAAAAATCCACAAAAATTGTCAAAAATGGTCAATAATTGTCAAGAACTATCAAAAATGGTCAAAAAATGGACAATTATTGTCAAAATTGGTCAATAGTCATCAGAAATTTTTAAAATTTTGGAAAATCGTCGATAATTGTCAAAAATTTTGGAAAATGGTCAAAAATTTGAAAAAATGTTCAAAAATTTGGAAAAATGGTCAAAAATTTTTGGAAAAATGGTCCATAATTGTTAATAATTATCAAGAATGGTCAATAATTTTGAAAAATGGTTAAAAATTGTCAATTATTGTTAAAAACTGTTAAAAATTGACAATTATTGTCAAAAACTGTCAAAAATGGTTAAAAATTGTCATCATTTTGAAAAATGGTCAAAAATATTCAAAAATTTGGAAAAATGGTGACTAATTTTGAAAAACAGTCGAAATGGTCAATAATTGTGAAAATTTTGAAAAATGGTCAATAATTTTTAAAATTTTGAAAAATGGTCAATAATTGTCAAAATTTTGAGAAATGGTCATAAACGTCAAAAGTTGTCAAAATTTTGAAAAATAGTCAATAAATAATACGAGCCGTTTCCGAAAATCGACTTAAACACGTAATTTATAAAATGGATTTACTAAAAATCGATTAATATTACTATAAAAATCGATAACTAAAAATAATAATCGATTTATATAAAAATCGATTATTTTTCAACATCCCTAGATTAAACCAGGTAGTTTATTGCAGTTGATAAGCCAATACCATTTAGCGTGAAACTTGCTATGTATTCCAATCTCAGTTTTTTTCAATCCGTCATGTATCAGTAGCGGCGCAACAAACGTATTTAGATGCCTTATATTTACAATAAGGTTTTATCCTAAATTTAAATACTGTATTATTACAAATTATAAATACGTCTCTTTTTCTGGATAATTTTGTTATAGATCGGTCAGTAGTCTAAAGACGATAGTAAACTAGACTTCTAACTAAAATCATAGTCTCCATATTCTAGAATTCAACAGATTTCAGTTTCTAATTTAATACCCACAGGAAACAATATTCTTCCCAGTCAACTTACTTGCAATAAACAACATTTGAATATTGGATTCGATATTTAAATGTCTAAGGATGACAAACACATCGATATAGTTAGGTTAGTTGGATTCTGTGACTATACCTTCGATCCGTGGTATATCTTGTGTGTACTTAAATAATACCCTGAACGACTCCTGTGAGTCCTGTGCGAGAAAACAGAGATAGTAACTTTCATTTCAGATGATAATAGGTTAAATTAGGGCATCTTTAGGTATTAGGATACAAATGTAATAGTCAACAATAGATACATATAGATTTGGATAGACATTTCATTCAAATTGCAACCAGTCAAAACTTTACTATAACCTAATAATTATCATAACTTATATTTTACAATAAATATCCAGAGTAATAGTTTGGCAAACACAACTGAAGTTGTGAAAGGAATGCGGTCGAAAACATTCGATATTGACACGTTTAACCATGAAAAAGCTAAAATGCTAAGTATGTAGTGATAATAATGAAAAAATGGACTTTTTATTATTAACAATAGGTCAATAATGATTAAACGTTAGTTCTTTGATGTGCTTGTTTTATTGGATTTTGTCTATTAACATCATTTTATCAATTTATGAATATTAAAAGATGGGGTGAAATTTTTGTCAGCTGAAACTAGTTTCAAAAAACAAATTTCAGTATATAGATGCCTCTCCAAACCGAAAATCACAAAAAACTTTTTGCAGAAGTGCATCATTTTGCCGAATTTAGAATATCTGAAACCAATAAATAAACTATAATAAATAATATAAACTATGTAAAAATTGAGTTTAATCCTCTTCCCAACCTGTAACACAGATCAATGAATAATATCTATATTTTTATCAGCTTAATATCGCTTCAAAAATCTCAAGAGACAAACGTTTTTGTACACGCCTGTTTACGGAGTCCAATTGCCGAGTATAGTTCGAATCATTCTAAATTTACGATATTTCACCAATAAATGAAAATGGTATATTTCCGCAAGAAGTTTTTTACGTGTTTATGTTTAGAAAATTCTCTAAAATGTAAAACAGAAACGTATTTTCTTATAACTGGTTTCAGCTATTCTGCAGTCGAAAAATGAAAATTATGCATTTCCGCAAAAAAATTCAACTGTTTAGAAAAGGTTCCAAATAGTAAATAAACGAATATTTCTTACATAACTGATTTCAGTTAAACGAAAATTGATCCAAAAGATGAACACTTTCCAAAAATGTTATGGGTTTCCTTCAAGCCGGCAACGTCGTGCGAAAATCATAATTACCACGCCCTCCGGACTTAGTCAATTGGTGAATATTTATCGAACCGCGGTTGTTAAGTAACCACCTGACTTCCTATTGGCAAGCGCGTTCGTGTGTTCTTCCCTCTCACTTCGACAATTGACTGATATTGATTATCCAGTGGCGTTTATATTGTCAGTATTTTCCTTCGTATTTTCAGTTTTACTTGGTTACGATTTTTAATATTATTTGTTTTTAACAAATACTGTGTTTTGAAAAATACCTTACCTTTAAAGCAAAGCATAAATCAGTACCGTACCGTACCGTACGCCATTGGTACGTTTATGACAGATATCGGCCATGTTTCCTCGCCCCTTACCGATGCCGCGGTAGCTTCAGATAGACTTGCCAAACTATATGTGGCTGCATGGTTTCTTCAAACATCATAAATAAACAAAAATACTAATACCCTGCCCAAGTTCTAAAGTCAGTAATAATTATAGTACTGAATTTTATGTTGAAATTGTTTTTGAAAATCACAAATGTATAATAAGTGATTCTAATTGAGTAAATTAAAAATATGTTGTTGATATTGTTGATAACCTCAAACTATTATTATTCGCACCACAGACATAATAATGCTAAATGTCTATCTATGCAGTAGAGCAAACAAAAGTTATTACTAGTTCTTGTTTCGAGACGATGCTAATTGTAGTAATTGAGGTTTTGTTTTAAATTCGTAATAATGCAAAATTATTGGAATTTCACCACATCTGAAGTGCAAATAATTACGTATTTGTTTAATATACAGTAGTCCTTGACTAGAAACTTTTTTCAATAACTTCACTTTTATACTTTTTTTTTAATAAAGATAAACATTATACAAAGAACTGGCATTGGCTTTAAAAGCTGGTTATACATCCAAATTTCATGTGGTTTCAAAAATAAATAGCTTTTTATTTTTAATTAATTCACTTTATGATGATTAAGATTGAGCAGCGATTTAATCATTGCGTTTATGCATAATTCGGAACAAAACTTGACGCAAAAATGAGAACAAATAGGATAACAGAAAAGTGGAATGGCGAATAAATTTACCAGGACAGAGACAAGTGATATATAGCAATCACCAAAGTTTACGCAGACATAATGCATAAAGACAGGAATACTATCAAAATTGGTGAATCTGCTAATTGGGCACTGAAAGTTCAACAGGCACTTAAAGCAGATGAAAGTGATATACGAAGCCATGCGAAGATTCTGTCGAATAGAGGAAGAATTTGCACAAAACATCCTTTGCCAGTGCGATAGCATTTCTTTGCACTAGGCGACGAAAATCCACTGGCTCATAACTTTATGAAAAATTCAGTCTTCAAGCTGGAGGACTTCATCAAGCTGGGGAAAATGGCTCCCACGTCTTACAAGAGAACCTACCAGTGGTGGTATTGAACTTTTTATTTATTTATCCAAAAGAGTCTATAATTTCCTTTTACACAAGATATTACTGGAAATAATTAGGTCGAATATTATATACATTCGGAGAAAAATTATTTTTCTCCAATTGACAACAAATATTAATTTTGCAGACACATATCAATCAGCAAAGTATTATTTTTCCTGCCTAGGCAGCAAAATGTTTTCCTCAATGGGAATAAAACATTTGACATTTACTTCATATTTCATCCGAGACTTCTCCGGCAACAAATTTAATTCAATATTTTTGCCACCTCCCTTATTTCTGAAGGAGTAAGTACATCTAAGTCGCTATCACTGTCCAAAATATAAATATACCGATATTTTTCCAAAAAGTTGACCGAAATTTCATAAGTTGTCAAACTATGATTATTATGGAATTTTGTTTTAATTTATCACTACAGGAAAAATGAAAAGATTTTGGGAATTGTAATAATTTGCAAATACATTCTACATATATCATTATAAACAATCGGTGAAAAAATTATATGTTCTGCTCGGCAGCAAAGTAGATTGACTGCCTTAGCTGAATTCCTAGCCTCGCTACGCTCGGCTATGAACTATCAGCCGCGGCAGTCAATCTACTACTTTGCTGCCTAGTAAAACAAATAACTGTTGTATGCAATTTACAACTTGAATAAGGCGTACTTGTGAAATTCTATCGTAAACTGTTACTTTAGTTATGTGTATTAGCATTATGAAATATTCTTTTTCTACACCTACATGTATATTATCCATTTTCTGCACAATTTACAGAATGTAAATGTAGGCCATTCCGGTTATCTGAACGGATATGATTTCATATACATCCTAGAACGTATATGAAATCCACCAATCAGTATTTGCGTTTAGTACCCGCCAACTAATCTTTTTTAAATTTCATAGAAACGTCAAAATAACTTGTCAAAATATTTCTATAGTTTTTAAGAAAACTATTAGTAAAAATGAATCAATAAATAATTTTCCACCAGATATTCGCTTAGCCGCAAAGGAGATGTATAACGTATAGAAACAGAATAAATTGAATATTTAAGGGACTCCTGACAAATGTCAGTTTTTATGTAATACATTTGACGTTATAGATAGATGATTAGTATATTCATCGGTAGTCCAGTGGTAAGTATCCCAGCCTCTCACGCGGTAGATCAGAGTTCGATTCCCCGTTGGGAAATTTTTTTTAAATTTCAATTTTATTTGTAAATAATAATAAAATAATAATAATAGTAAAATTATTAAAAATTTTTAATTTGAAGTTATATTATAGTTTAATAAAATGTTTATTTTCTAGATTTTTTCTTAAGTGGGTCGTAGAAAAAATATACTGTTCGACTCGTGTGGATTGTCCATATCGCTCTCGGACGATTGAGCACTCCGCCTACGGCGTCGTGCTCAAACTTCGTATTCGTGCGATATGGCCATCATATCCACACTAGTTGCACAAACTACTATTAACTACCACTCAGAAAGTATACATTATTCTGCCCAGATTTGGATTGAGCTAAGCAAATTATTTTGATTAAAAAATAAACAAGCTTACCTAAATACCTAAAAAGTTTTAGAACATTGAATTATATCATCTATTATTATGGAGACATGCATTTTTTTGCAAGAAATTCATACCTGACGCTTTCACATACCAATTTAATTTGTTGTATTGTAATTTTATCTTTATTCTTCGATAAGTGAGCTTCATTGTAATTTTCATTGTAATTCAAGAAATAATATGTTATCTTGTTATTTGGGGCGAATAGGACCATATGAATGGGAGGTGATAAGGACCGGTCTTAAATTTTTTTTATTGATGTATCCGTCATTAACAATTTATTAATTTATTGTTTATTCACAGATGGTAAGAACGTAAAAAAAACGCGAAGCGGCGCCGTGGACTTCTCAAGATATGAAGGCAGCTCTGCAAGCCATAAATGCAAATTCTTGATCAATTAGAAGAGCAAGCCAACAGTTTAATATCCCGAAAACTTGCTTACTTCGCCAAATTCACAATGTTGTCACTCACATGGGTACAAGCCAAAAAAAAAACAGTTGGTTGATCACATACTCGACTTGGAAACCCGATTTTATTGAATAACAACAATGGACTGCCGGTAATAATTAGCTTTTGATTTAGCAGAAAAATTAAAACTGAAGCATAGGTACTTTTAACAAAGAAGCTGATTTAGCTGGTATCGACTGGTTAGCGGGATTCAGGAAAGTAAATCCCCAAATCTCCATTCGTGCTTCTGAGGTTACAAGTATGGCTAGGGCAGTAGGATTCAATAGACCTCAAGTGGAAAGATTCCACAATCTATTAGAATCTTGTTTGAAAAAATACGGATATCAGGCTGACCAGATTTTTAATATCGATGAGTGTCGTGTAAATACTGTCCCTGTTCCAAGAAAAATTTTGGCGAAAAAAGGAAAAAAGCAGGTTGGTCGCATTGTTAGAACCGAAAGAGGCTTCAACATTACCGCTGTATGTGGAATATCTGCTTCGGGATATTATTTACCCCTCTTTTTCCTTTTCCCAAGGCAAATAATGAATCCATTGTTCATGCGAGGTTGTCCTGCGGGGTCAGTTGGGTATGCTAATTCTTCAGGGTGGATGGATAGTGACCATTTCTTGAACTTCCCTGATCACTTTATAGGTGTCGTAAAACCAACAGAGGACCGAAAAATTCTTTTAGTAATAGATAACCACACCAGTCATAGCACACTTGAAGCTATTACTAAAGCCAAAGAAAACAACTTAGTCCTGATATCGCTCCCTCCACATACGAGTCATAGATTGCAGCCCTTCGATTGTTGCGTATTTGGACCGTTGAAGGCACAATATGCCAGAGAATGTGATGTCTGGCATACAAATCATCCTGGTCAACGTATCACAATTTATGACATTGTGGAGATATTTGCAAAAGCATTTGCACATATTTCAAGTATTGGAAAAGCCATTAGGGGAATTGAGGTAACAGGTATATGGCCATTTAACGTTGGTATATTTAATGACCAAGACTTTCTCCCTGCTGAAGTTACTAATATTGAACAGCATGCCCATCAGACACCAAATGATACCAACATTGTATTTCTGAATGAAACAAGCGAACACTCGCCAAATGAGAATAATGCTCAACTACCGGAAGATTCTATTCTACCTGGGCCCTCACCAAGCTGCTCTAAAGAACCTGAGCCAATACCAGGTTGCTCTAAAGAACCTGAGCCAATACCGAGTTGCTCTGAAGAACCCGAGCCAATACCAGGCTGCTCTAAAGAACCTGAGCCAATACCAAGTTGCTCTGAAGAACATGAGCCAGCACCAAGTTGCTCTTAAGAACCTGAGCCAATACCAAGCTGTTCTAAAGAACCTGAGCCAATACCAAGTTTCTCTAAAGAACCTGAGCCAATACCAAGCTGCTCTGAAGAACCTGAGCCAATACCGAGTTGCTCTAAACAACCTGAACCAATACCAAGTTGCTCTAAAGAACCTGAGCCAATACCAAGCTGTTCTAAAGAACCTGAGCCAATACCAAGTTGCTCTAAAGAACCTGAGCCAATACCAAGTTGCTCTGAAGAACCTGAGCCAATACCGAGCTGCTCTAAACAACCTGAACCAATACCAAGTTGCTCTAAAGAACCTGAGCCAATACCAAGTTGCTCTGAAGAACATTAGCCAGCACCAAGTTGCTCTAAAGAACCTGAGCCAATACCAAGCTGCTCTGAGAACCTGAGCCAATACCAAGTTGCTCTAAAGAACCTGAGCCAATACCAAGTTGCCTTGAAGAACCCGAGCCAATACCAGGTTGCTCTAAAGAACCTGAGCCAATACCAAGTTGCTCTGAAGAACATGAGCCAGCAACAAGTTGCTCTAAACAACCTGAGCCAAAACTAGGTTGCTCTAAAGAGAATGCAACATTTGCAGAGGCCATTGAATTAATTTCTCCTAAACTCTCGACTTCAAAAGAAAGAAAAAGTGGAAGAAAGACCCAATGAGCGGAAGAACTGACAAGCACGCCATTCAAAGAGTAATTGGAAGTTAGTTTCACTAAAAAGGAGTAACAAAATAAGAAAGTTATGAAGCAGAGTACACTGCAGAAATTTTGAATAAAACATTTTAATGAACAGGAAAAAATACAAATATACAATTGCAAGGTATAATAAACACAAAGCAAAAAGTATCTTCAGTGGTAAAAAAGTTTTAAAAATTATAAGTGTTTGAAGCTAATAATATAATGAATATAAACTATTTCTGCCATTTGAAAAAATAATGAGATAAAAGAACTGAATCAAATGCTATTTTCAAGCAAAAAACAAATTTTCACGCTAATAATTTATGCAAACAGCAAATATTTCAAGCTATTTAGTAGATATTCAATATTATAACACGGAATAAATTACTGCTTTTTGAAGGGGAAAAAACTCTTCTGCTATTTCTTGCGGAACCTTGTTCAGGAAGTTATCAGCTGGAACTGACTATGGCGTCTCGCTAAGAACCTTGAAAGGAAATGAACAATAAATGACATTAGTTTTTTACGTGTTGAAGTATCACTAACCGATATTATATTGAAAAATCACAGTGTTACAGCTGCTGTCACCGCCAAAAAAGTTATCCTTTATAGTTGTTAAAGGCACGGAAATCTATTTCTCATAAAATTCTTTTAGGGGAGATCTTTCTAGTTTTGATACAACATGTATGAATTAAAAAACAATTTGTTAATATGTTTTTGTATTACGGCGAATGCATTTTAATTGCGATATTATTGACTGTTTGAGTATTATAAACATGTCTGATGATCAGTATCTACTTCACATGATTTCAGAGGAAACTTTTCATCATTAAGCAAGGATTTAGAAGCGTGATACAAGAATGTGTCAATTTCATTAGCAAAACGCTGTGGCTGTACCTAATCAGTTTATTGATAAGGCTGAGGTCAAACTAGCGTAATATTCTGAGTTGTGACAGATAGTTATGAGCTGTGTTTTTTAAGTCGGATGATTTATTTTTGACTGAATGTCGAGTTGACGGACAACTAATTTTGCACCGTCGCTTCGTATGGAACAAAAAGGACTTTTGTGTGGAACCAAATTTACGCGACTCAACCAGCTGCAAAAAAACTGGAATTTATAACGAGGTGAACTTGAATTATTTTTGTACACACGTAATGCGGGAGTTTCATAGTCAAAAACCACATAAATTGAACGTCTGGTGTGGCATTTTTGGTGACCATATTGTTGGACCATATTTTATTGAGTGTATCTTAAATGGTGAATCTTATCTGCAATTACTCAGAGAAGCTGTTTATCCCGAAATAACACGAATACTAGAAAATTATGATACCATGTCAAGCTTTGCTAGCGCTTCAACAAGATGGGGCACATTACGATATAAGATGTAAGACGGTTTTTAAATGAATCATTTCCTGCTCGGTGGATAGGTAGACGAGGCCCAATAATCGAATGCCCACCTAGACTTTTTTCATGGGGATATCTGAAAACCAAAATTTATGCCACTCAGCCTGCATCTATAGATGATTTAAGAAAGCTAATTATTCAAGAATGTCGACAAATATTTAAAGTTAAAGTTATAACGTCTACATATGAGCAAAAAGACGTCCTCCTTTATATGATTTTTGACGTGTTTTTTAGTTTTTCCATAAAACTGGTGCCTTAAGAATTATTTGGGGTGGATACTTTTCATTGGAATTCTCTGTATATTAGGCAAAAGAGAAGCCCACACTGATTACGATTCAGAAGAAAAATAGAGCAAATGATTATAAAATAATATGGTCTCCAAACCAATGAAACTCAATTTATTCTTTAAAGTGATGAAGCCAGATTTGAAGTATGCGTTGTCGATAGTGGGAGTCGTGTCATCAAAAATAAAGAAAAAGTATTTGGCGTTTACTCCACTTGTCATACGGATGAAAAAGTTAAAAATTGGAGCGCGAACACAATATTTTAATTTTGAATTGAAACCTTGTGGCATACCACGAAGAAGAAGCTACGAGAAAATCCCGCAAGAGCCGTTACAGATTTGTGAGTCCGTCTACAAGAAATTTGGATTTGTACGACAGGGCTCGTTTATTGAAAAGAGACTCAAAATAAAGTGAACTAGTCAGTGAGAAAAATCAAAGTTTAGTAACAGTAGAATAATGAATACAGAGAGAGTTTTAAGTATGGAACGCGTCAATTATCTCGGAAACGGTTCGCACGATTTTGATGTGCAAAGATCTGATGATATGGACGATCTTTTCTTTTTTCGGAATAATAATGAACTTTGTTATTTTAAATGGATCCTTAAGAAATACTGATTATGTTTCATGTTGTAAAGTTAGAATATCTATCGTTATGTTTCGTATTATTTATCACTATTGAGTTCCAAATAATTTTTTTTTGAACCCTTCATCGACGACCTTGTCGATAAACATAAAATTTTGAAAACCCCCTTTTCTACGCTTTGCGTTCATTAAAAAAAAAGAAATTCAAAACAATTCTATCCTTCACGCAAGTGTTCAAAACAAACAGTTTTGCACACGACACTACTTCAATATTCTAGAACAAAAATTTATCGTTAAATCATTCCGCCCCGCCTCTATTTTCAAAATCAACGAATAACAATCAGTCATTCTACCGGCAATATATCCCTCACGCTTTTTCGTGTTATTTTAGATGGTAGTTAATTGGTAGCCTCCGAGAGCGGATAGGCTCCAAGCAGTTCAGACATACCGATTGTAAAGAAACATGTTAAAAAATTGCAGTTTAATAATGTGAGTTGTACGTTGAAAGGCTTTATAGGTGAATTCACAAATCACCTGAAATGTGTAAACACCTCTTTTTACTTGTTTAAGAGAATAAAAAACAAGTTGGCGTCCAGACTATCTTTTATTACTTTAACAGCCCTTTTTCCAATGATGAGTGTCCAACACATCCTAATTTAGGCGAAGATCCATACCCTGAATGAAAGAGTTTATTATCGACGTCCAGCCGATTTTCTACGGTGATTTGCAAGACATTCCGTCTGAAACTATCTTTTTACCGTTAATAACTTCCTCCGATGGATAATGTCGATTTCATCTTACCGTTGATTGAAGAAGTTTCCTGCAGGCATGGTAAATGCCTTATCTTCTCTTCAACCGGCTTTCACTCTTTTATCTTCACTTCTCTTCGTTACAATGTGATGCCATAAATGCCATAATTTCGGAGTTATAGCTACATTTACATTATCTTCGCCAAAGTTGAAATAATACATTTCGATGGCTATGATTGAATAAACTCGTTTCCGTTGGCTTATCATTGGTTACAGAGAAAGAATAGGTTATGCGTGAAAAAAATGCTTGGCTCAGTTTGCATTGCTTAACAGTTTTTCCGTATTAATTATATCAATAGATTGAAATCTCTTGACTATTGGGATACACGGAATATGTATCATTTTTAATGAGACTAATTACATACACAAAATAGTAGGTACTTAATAATTCTTAAAACTGTATACTTCTAATTATATCTACGATTAGAAGCCATATACAGCTGAAGAACAAGACCAAACTCCACATACACACTAATAAAAAATGATGTCATGACAGTGACCGCCAGCAAAAGTCTTAGTACCTACAAAGGTTGACAAGATATTTGTTAGTTTAAATCTTCTATGGAACTAGTTTTAATACTATAAATGGTGGTTATAAAAATGTATAAACATGCTGTGTATTTAAAAATTATTCAACTAATTAAAAAATGTTTGTAATAACATTGAAACACTGTAATTAATAATTGATAAGGTGAAACTTCTTGTTAGTGTTAATGATAAGTAGCTTGTATAGTAAATACGATGTGACCAAATTGTAATAATCGCACTTTATATATAGATATTTAGACAATTTACTTTTCTTAACTCAAGTTTCCTGTTTAAAAAACAATACGATGAATTCAATTGAAAATTACTCATATTCCAGATTGCTTCATAATATTTTGATCAAAACTTGCATTCTATAGATTTAACTAAACCCATATTGATTATGCTAATGGAACCGTAAGAATCCGCAGTCAATATCACAACCTCACACACACACAATTAAACCCATATTTAGTAAGGTCATGAAGTAATATCACAAAAAAGTGGAAATAAATTACAGCATCGTCTTTAGTCCGGGATTAAGCTCACAGAGCTCTCGGAGAATATCGGAGAATATCTACCTTGTACTGATGAGGTAGAAATACGCCGAAGCCGGTCTACTAGTGATATTGTCCTTTCTAATTGCAAACCAGAATGGTTGGTTCAATCTTGTAGATCATACCGCTCACAGAGCTCTCGGACGGATAATTATCTACCTTGTACTGATTAGGTAGAAGTTTAACTTAGAAGTGTAATTCAATGTCTGTCGGGGTATATAGCCCGAGAAATAGTTGTTTCTTCTAAATGAACGGTCACGTTTTTGAAAATATTTTCAAAACTTTGTAAGGCGTCATTAGTATAAAACTATTATTCGATATCTATAAATATATAAAAGTTAGACAAAATTAATGAAATATTCCATAGAGAGGTGTGATAGTAAGTATATTGTGTCATTAGGGCAGAAAATGCGATTTAGCAGCCCGAGGTAACTAAGGGCTGCTAAAGCGACACACAACTGTTTATATTATATTGTTATTATTTCATTATATACTCGTATACATGAATTGAACAGCAAAGAGTATAAAAACGTAAGGTTAATGGTCCATAACGTCAAATAAATTCAAACAACTGTCAAATTATTCCGTGCTTCCTGGCTGATCCATTCAATCTACCCAGTAGAAGCAGTTATCCTTCTATTGACGTTCGATATAATGACGTTGTTCAAGAATACCATTCACCCATTCTCGATAGAACCACGCCTCCTTTCTCTCGGTTGTTCTACTCCCCGGTTTTCAAGAATTAGGTCCCTTGGTTGTAATTTAAAGGGGTCACATCACCTACAGACCGGTTTCGGCGTAGTTGTGCCTTCATCACTGCAACCTATTTTAAATAATATAGGCTGAAAAATCACGATAATCATGATAGGCTTGATAAAACTAATTCTCAGGTAACAGAAGTTAATTGTAAGTTATAAAAAATTTGCCTATTAAAGTTATCATTTGGCATGCAATGTGGAAACTATTAAGGATACATAAAATAATATAATACATGTTTATAATACTCATCATAAACCTCAAAAAGTCTGCGAGACTATATATCTAACTATGATAGTTAAGGGGTCGTAGGCGAATGCCTGACTAGGCTGAGGTTTTCAACGATAGGGGAGGAAAAACTACAACCCTCCCAATATATGGAGGAACTGAGGTTGGGTATTCGAAGTCTAGTAATAAGGACGGGTCTAGAAAAGGAACTCATGCATAACAGGAGGGGACACACAATAGATCTGCGAAGGTCGTAGTGGAGAGGTCGTAAGAGGTCGTTGTACCAACATACTAGTTAACGAGGTTTAACTAATCCAGGATTATAATCTTAAACGAGTTTAAGTTTTGTGGGTTACTAGCATTAAACATGCTTAACAATTCCGTGCAACACAAATTTTATATTTAAACCAGGTTTCAGCTTAAACTTGTTTTAATAGAGGTCGGTGCAACAGGCCATTAATAGTAAATAAACTGCTGGTTTACCTTCAGTCTCTGAAGAAGATAACTTGGTTATATAAACGCGCGTATATTAGTATGGTGTGTTAGTGTAGTGGTAGTGTAAACTGTGTTCAGTGACGAGTATCACCAATAGCTCCAAAATTCCCGACTCAATCAATGTTTTATGTTGGGTTTAGTTTGTATGTATATTGAGGTGAGATTCACTGAGACCTGAAACATCTATTGTGTCCCTTTACTTCTACTTAGTTCCTGAGAAAGGTCTCAGAGATTAGTAGCTCCTTTAGTCCTATTTCCCGGAGGAATTTCAGGTTATCTGTAGGCTTCAACTTAGGTAAATGTCCTTCTTCTATCCAATAATCTCCTAGGTTTTATGCCCTAGGATTCTGAATTGCTATGCAATTCGCAAGTATGTGGATGGAGGTCTTCTTCCATGCCACAGAATCTACATTCTTCTTCCTCCACTATTTTGAGCAGGTGCCCATTCAGACGACAATGTCCCGTTAGGATCCCTGTTAAAACTCTTAGTACAGTTTTACTTTGACTTATGCATTCATTTGATCTCAACAGGTTGTAGTCATCCAGAAGAATATTTGATTGTCAAAGTCCTACTAAATATTTCCAACGGTCAGATCTTCGCTTTTCTCCGATTTCTTCCAATATTACATTAGAGCTCACACCGCAAAGGGGTTCCGACTCCCAAAAGGGTGTTTCAGTCTCCCTCTTTGCTAGTTCATCTGCTATTTCAATTCCTTCTATTCCAGTGGACCTGGAATCCACAGTAAGGTGACTATATTGTTCTCGCCTAGTTCATTGAGTTTGCCTAGGTATTCCCACACCATTTTGGAACTGATTGCACAAGAGCTCAGTGCTTTAATGGCTGTTTGGCTATCCGCATGTGTAGTAAAAACGAACGCATTTAACTAGTGAAGGTATCATCTGATATTTGATTTGATTATCAAAAAAATACTCAATGGATCCACTTAGTTGAAGTTTTATCTTGACTTACTGGAACTCAGACCACCATGTATAATTTTGTACAATCTATTTTGTGGTGAATAAAACTTATAATTTTTTTTAGTCAAGTTAAGTAATCAGTCATGTTTATACAGATGGAAACTGTATTTTACATCAATTGCTGCAGTCATCTAAGCAAATAAAGTACCGTTTTCTGTTTTACCAAGTAATTTATTTATATTTTACTTGGGCCGCCTACCTACCAAACAAGACATAATTCTTGGCACGTCTTGCAAGAATTATATGTCAATACTATACCAAAAAGCAGACTTCAAGGTGAATTACATAAAATAAAGAATTGCCTTAGATTGAATAGTAAAATTTGCATTTTGTGAAATCTAACCGCAAATTTTAACATAGGTAGTCCCTGGAAATTGATGTTTGTTTCATTTCCTGATTGAAAATTAGATATGATAATGAAAAGTGAGAATAGCTATTTATATTATTAGTATAAATTTACTACACGTTTCTGAAATTTACAGATGAGTACGATAAAATGCAGATATAGCACGTATATAACATAAGTAGATCTACGCTTTACACATAAAATACTTCCAATTCTTAAAACGCACGTAGCTCCAGTGGAACATAATCAACATAATAATAACAAAATTTTAACAAAATGTTTTTCAAAATTACTAAAATGGCCACAAATACCCTTTGTGACATCGTACAAAAGGGTCTGAAGTATACAAATAGCTGGTGTAGGCAAGTGGGACTTAACATCAACCCTACCAAAACCATCTTAATAGCCTTCACTAAGAAAATAAAGCTCAACCTCAAAACCATTAAACTTGATGGGAGCGAGGTTGAATGGAGACAAGAAGTCAAGTATCTAGGTTTGACTCTATACAGTAAACTCTTGTAGAACAAACACGAAAAGGAGATTATATACAAAGCAAAAATGGCTCTTATGGTGTGCAGGAATGTGGCAGGGCGAAATTGAGGGTGCAACCCAAAAATCTTGAGCTGGATGTATACTGCCATAGTGAGACCAATTATCACTTATGGAGCCATTGCGTGGAGTAGTAGAACTAGCCTATTGACAACGAGAGAAAACCTCTCCAATATTCAAAGACTAGCATGTATGTGCATTACAGGAGCAATGAGAACATGCCCAACGGCAGCCATGGAAGTTATTCTCAACCTCACAGCACTACATAAGGTGGTGGAAAGTGTTGCAGAAAGAACAAGATACAGACTAAGTAGAGAGGGAATCATTAAAAAAAACACCTCCTCACTTCTTCGAAATCAGAAAACCTGGGACATGCCACAAGATGGTATGATGAAAAAGTATAACTTTTCAAAAAAATTGGTTACAGTATTAAGCAACAAGAAGGAATGGGATCCAAATGCCATTATCAAACTTGGAAAGAATGCCATTCAATGGTACACAGATGGCTCAAAAGCAATAGAAGGAACTGGGATAGAAGTGTACGGGCCAGGAACCAAACATTCTGAAAGCATGGGAAAAACCCCGAGTATCTTTCAAGCGGAAATTCACGCCATAAGAAAGTGTGCCCAGTTCAATATTGATAAAGGATATGGAAGGCAAAGGATTATCATAATGTCAGATAGTCAAGCAGCCATTAAAGCACTGAGCTCTTGTGTTATCAGTTCCAAAATGGTGTGGGAATGCCTAGGCAAACTAAATGAACTAGGCGAGAACAATATAGTTACCTTACTGTGGATTCCAGGACACACAGGGATAGAAGGAAATGAAATAGCAGATGAACTAGCAAAGAGGGGGACTAGATCACCCTTTTGGGGGCCGTACCTGAGTGAATACTCACGAGAACAGCATCGACAGCTTACTGTGGATTTCAGAACACACTGAATAGAAGGAAATGATATAACACATGAACTAGCAAAGAGAGGGGCTGAAAGACCCTTTTGAGGGCCGGAATCCTTTCGCGGTATCAGCTCCAATTTAATATTGGAAGAAATAGGCAAAGCCGAAGAAAAGAGAAGATCTGACCATTGGAAAGATCTAGTAGGACTTAGGCAATCAAAGATTCTTCTGGGTGACTACAACCTGTTGAGATCAAATGAATGCATAAGTCAAAGTAAAACTGCACTAAGAGTTTTAACAGGCTTCCTTACGGGACATTGTCGCCTGAATGGGCACCTGAAAAAGCTGAAAATTGTAGAGAAAGAAAAATGTAGATTCTGTGGCATGGAAGAAGAAACCTCCATCCACATACTTGCGAACTGCACAGCAATTCAGAATCCTAGGACACAACACCTTGGAGACTACTGGATAGAAGAGGGACATTTACCTAAGTTAAGACCTGCAGATATCCTAAAATTCCTCCGGGAAATAGGACTAAAGGAGCTACTAGTTTCTGAGACTTTCCTCATGAACTAAGTAGAAGTAAGGGGGCACAATAGATCTTTTAGGTCTCAGTGAATGTCACCCCAGTTTACTTACATACATACATACAAAATGGCCACGACTTTGTATTAGCATTTTTTTCGAAAATTACTTTCATTTATATAGGGCATGTCCACCAACTGACAAGTTGACACCAATGACAGTCGCCCTGAGAAGAAACAATTTTATTATATGAATAGATTCTAGATTTGTAATTTGATAGTTTTGTAGTGATTTAGTGATCCTTTTCATTATAAACAGTCAGATATAGCTGTTAAAATACCTAAGCAATTAAAACAATGTCGAAGAAAGCACCAAATCAAAATTAAATTAACTCGAACACGATCAAAAAAACTATAAGAACCACGTGTTGTGTAAGGAACGCTTGTTTATCTTCAGATTCATCAGGGCGTGACGTCACGTGGACCTGCTCTATTCCGTTTCATATTCAGACAAAGACGCCAATATTTGTCACATCAGCTGAGTGGCGTCATAGATTCCCAGCAAACAATAACAGTAACAACAGGCATATAGACTGATTTTGAAAAACTGCTCTACGATGTTTAGTTACAAGTACACCGATTTATCCAAAATAAATGTTATTTCTATAAAAAATTGTAACAATTCTTTTTTTTTTAGTATACGTATCAAACTTAATAATTTTAAAACGTGATAGCACGAAGGAATCATCAGAACAAACTATAACTCACACTGGCTATTGTTATATTGACATCTGTAAAATTACCATAAAATATAAGGGATTATGGCTTCAAGTGCTCTTAGCTATGGGTATAGTAGAAACATGTGTTAAGAGGAAATCGTTTTACGAAGGCAATGGTACTCTGTTAAACTCGTAGTGCCCTTGTGGTGTTACAAAAGCCGTAAATCGTTTTGACTTTTCCTCCAGTGACACCTGATAATATCCTTATTTTCTATCAAGACTAGTAAAATAGCTCCCCGATTGTAATTTATCAATCTGATCATCAATTCTTGGTAGGGGGTAGTTTTCTTCTCCTGTTTTATTAATTAAAAAGAAAAATGGAGAGCAAAGGCTATGTATTGACTATAGAAAACTCAACTCATTGACAGTCAAAGAAAACTACCCCCTACCAAGAATTGATGATCAGATTGATAAATTACAATCGGGGAGCTATTTTACTAGTCTTGATAAAAAATCAGGTGTCACTGGAGGAGAACTCAAAAGGATTTACGGCTTTTGTAACACCAAAAGGGCAGTATCAGTTCAAGAAAATTAAGGTGTGACATGAGAGAAATTTACCTTTTTAAAATAGTATGTCAGAGCCAAAATGTCAAATGACTCTTCAAAACTTGACGGCACACGCTTCTGGTCTGTGTTAGAGCCAGGATGGTGAATTGTTATTTTCTGTATTGATATTCATACTAAAATTATTATAATATGCATTGTTATGTAAACATTTGCTTTTTATAAGAATAATTAATTACAGTTTCCTGTAAATTGTCGGATTTAGTAAAGCGTGTTACCAATAGAAATCAAAGATAATAGATTTTCAAATATTTAACCAACCATTCTGGTTTGCAATTAGAAGGGACAACATCACCTATAGACCGGATTCGGCGTATTTGCGCCTCATCAGTAGGAGGTAGATAGAACTTATAACTTAGAAGTGTAATTCAATGTCTGTCGGGGCATATAGCCCGAGAAGTAGTTGTTTCTTCTTAGTTGAACGGTCATTGTTTTTTTTTGAAATATTTTTCAAAAAAGTAAGTGTTTTTGAGTAAAAACTGCAAAGTGCATAGTTGGCCATGAGTCCATGTCAACAATACTGTTGTCATTGTTGTGAGAAATCTGACAGATCGAAACACGTTTAAAAGTTGTTCTGCGTTTATTTACTTATTGTGGTGCGTTTATTAATCTAAAAAATATGGTTGTTAATCCCAACACAGCGGCTGCTATTGTTGCGTTGCTTGATGACGGAAGAAGTGAGCGAGAGTATCATGTCTCCAATAGCACCGTATTTTAACACGTTTTTTGGAAACTGAAGGTTACACCAGACGACCTGGAACTTGTCCCCAGTGCAGAACTAGCGCTCGTGATGATCGTTTTATCATCTTTTAAAGTCTGCGAACTCGTCATGATACAGGTGTTGAAATCAGAAATCGACTTCAGCACGTCCGGCAAACCAACGTAAGCGAACGGACAGTTAGACGACGACTAGAAGAAGCCAATCTTACCAGTCGTAGTCCTGCAACAGGCCCAAAACGTCTTAGGCATCATGGCGTTGCGCAACTTCAATTTGCCAGAAATCATCAGCACTGGGGTGAAAATGAATAGGGGCGCGTTTTGTTCACCGATGAGTCCTGATTTAGCCTGCGGTCTTCAGATGGTCATGAGAGAGTATAGCGAAGGCCACACGAGTGTTTTGCAGAATGTGCCTTGAGTTATAGGGCAGGAGACCAAGGGGGCTGAGTTATGGTGTAGGCCGGAATTGTACATCCTTCCGAGAACTGCTGCCAGGTACATTGAGGACGTTCTTCAAGATTTTGTTGTCCCTTATGTTGGCTTTATTGGAAATGACTTTCTTCTGATGCATGATAACCTCATACCACGAGAATCACTCAACAGTACTTAAACGAGGTAAATATTCCTGTTATGGAGTCGCCAGCGGTAAGTCCGGATGTTAACCCCATAGAACATGTTTGGGACAAGCTTGGGCGAAGGATCCAAAGTCGTGTTCCTGCTCCTTTAACTTTAAATCTGTTGCGACAAGCTCTTTTAGAGGAATGGGAACTTATTTCACAAGCAGACATTCGCCACTTGATTTTAGGCATGCCAAGGAGGATACAGGCAGTAATTCGAGCACGTGGGGGCAACACCCGTTATTAAGAATGCGGCTCCCCAGTTTTTGCTAGCAAGTCGTTTCAGTTTTGAATAATTTAAGGTAGTTTTTCCGCTACACCAATTTGTGCGTTTTCGTCCTAGTTTTTTAAATTGTTACAAAGCACTTTTTTTCTTAAATGCTTAATTTGTTTATGTGTGAGATATTATAATAATAAATTATGAACAAGTAAAATTGAAATTTCGGATTCTAATCCGATTCAAATATTCTTTTATATTTGCCATTCCAATTTCAAAGAGTATTGCATTGTACCAAGCTTTTAAGTGAGTTCAACGTTTTTTGAATGAAATCGGATTGAGTTTTCGAACGTGTCAAAGTAAAATGTAATTTAAATCAAAAGCATCAAGGAGTATTGATATCAACTTCGATGCAAATCACCCCCAAAATAACTTTCTTCCCCTTTTTAACCCCTTTAGACGATGAGTTTCAATAAAATACGAAACTCGTCTTCCATCAGTTCTGGTAAAGAATGTTTATGCAAAATTTGGAGTAGACTAGACCAAGGAATCACGTTGTCCCATACAAACTTTGCCCCCGTTTTTCACCCCCTTAGGGATAGAATTTCGGAAAATCCTTTCTTACGTCATACAAAGAACACTCCCTCCAAGTTTCAGGTCTCTACGATCAGCGGTTTAGGCTGTGCGTTGATCCGTCTGTCAGTCATTCAGGACAAAGCATATGTTTAGTCAACCCTTCCCTAGTGCGGCCCTGTGCAGCCGAAATGCAGGTGCCCGCCGGCGAGATTCGACACTCGGTCCTAGTACCTGAGAGAGTAAAAATGTATTTGTTTTTATTAGGTAGAATGTTCCTAATCTTCTTTTTGTTAGTATGTGTATCGAATAAAGATAATTATAAAAGTCATCCAGTGTATAGTTACAGTCCACTACACGCAAACATGGTCCTTCGAGCCGGATCATAAACAATTAAAGTTATAGTTCTTAAAAACAAGGCTAATTTGCGAGGGAAATTCGGTAGCCATTAGACAATGCAAGTGAAGTAAAGCAGTGCTCCAGTCAATTATTGCCGTTGTGAATCGACGTTTTCGCGGCAATTCAAGTAGGACAGTTGTACCGACCGTTGAGTGATGCAGCAGTTTGTTGATTGGAAAGAACACAACTTTTCGGTGAAGTATTATGCATGGGTTTTTTAATACATTGAAATATAAATTAGTCCTTTTATCCAATATTCATTGATTTTCATACATTTATTGATAATTGCACATTGACCGGTACGGAGTGTTGCTGGCGTTTGATGTTCATAAAGAAACAACAGAAATATGATTTATTTGTCTTATTGATTTAATCGATATTTACTTCGATAAGATACACAGGTATCTATTCAGATATTTTTGGCCTAGTCCACATTGAAAATTTTAAAGCGAATACACATGTAACAATTCAGATATTTTGGCCTAGTCCACATTGAAAATTTTAAAGCGAATACACATGTAACAATTCAGATATTTTTGGCCTAGTCCACATTGAAAAGTTTAAAGCGAATACACAAGTAACAATTTAGTTATTTTGGCCTAGTCCACACAAGAGAATATTTTAAAAGGTACATTGATTATTTACAGGGTGTGTTTATTTGTTTGTGTTCAAAAAATTACTCATAGCTATTCAGATACGTATTTAGTGAAATCACGAATAAAATTCATTGTAAAAATGCCTGAAACGGAGGATAATACTGAAGTGAAAGGTCTTATTAAAAAAAGAGGTACTCTCAAAACTAAACTAACAGTCTTTGAGAAATTTCTTACATCATTTGAGAATTTGCATTTAAATAGAGAGGCCAAGCCGTTAGAACCTTTCAAAATTTTAGAGCTTGATAATCGAATTAATGACATGGAACGGTTAATTAATTGTTTTGAGGACCTACAAAATGATATAGATTGCCTCGATGATGAACCGGAAGCTCAGTTGATAGACAGGGAAGATTTCACAAGCAGGTATTTTACAGCTTTTTCGCGAGAAAAAGCGCTTCAAGCTGAATACGAGTCAGACAATGTAAGTGCCGTAAGTGGCAGCGAGCATGGTTCTGTCAACTCAGGTTCCGTTGTTGGTCGTAGTTCAGGGGTTTCAGTAGGGGTCAAGTTACCTGAGATTAAATTGCCAAAGTTTGACGGAACATATGAGACATGGATGGAGTTCAGGGACATGTTCGAATCATTAATTCATTCCAACGTTCACATTAGCAATATTCAGAAATTACATTATTTGCGAGCGTCGTTATTCGGATCTGCGCCTCTCGTTATACAAGCATTAGATTTTACTGCCGATAGCTACGACATAGCTTGGAGTACATTATGCGAAAGATACAATAATAAAAATCTGCTAATACAGAATCATTTAAAGGCCATATTTAACATGGAACTCATTGTAGCGGCTACCGCGACTAAAATTTGACACGTTCATGAAAACTTGTATAAACATTTGAATAGTCTTAAGCAGTTAGGCGAGCCAATAGAATATTGGGACACGTTACTCATCTACACAGTTTCGAGCAAATTAGATAAAAATACGGCCCAAGAGTGGGAAAAATACAAATCAAATCATGACGCGATTAATTTAAATTACTGATGAAATAAAACAAATTAATTTGTTTAAATCTTCATTATTTATTTTGAACTGACATTCAAATTAAAATTAGTGACGCGTTTCGCTACACAGTAGCTTTTTCAAACTAGTGAAGCTACAATGAAAAACTTTTAATTTATATAGTGCCTTAATACGGAATTCTAAGATATTGACAAAAGTATTAAAAATGGGGATAAGTACAAAAAGTGCCTAAATACGGAATTCTAAGATATTGACAAAAGTATTATAATATATTTAAATAGGTATAAGTACAAAAAGTGTCTAAATATGGGATTCTAAGAAAGATACAAAGGTATTGAAAAAAGGTACCTGGGAAATTGATCAACAACTATCACATTTTCTAGGTAAAAAGGTTTAATAAGGGAGAATGATTGATATCTATTTGGTCGTTAAGCAGATTACCGGAATATTTATTTTTGTTAATCTCGAGGGCTTCTAAAAGATTTAATTTAAAGGATTTGGGTTCTACATGCAAAATTTCAAAATTTGAGTCGAAAGTGTGTTGGTTTGTTAATAGATGATTTGAATAGTTGGAATCTAATTTGTTATTGTCATAGCTGCGTTTGTGTTGACAATAACAAATTAGATTCCAACTATTCAAATCATCTATTAACAAACCAACACACTTTCGACTCAAATTTTGAAATTTTGCATGTAGAACCCAAATCCTTTAAATTAAATCTTTTAGAAGCCCTCGAGATTAACAAAAATAAATATTCCGGTAATCTGCTTAACGACCAAATAGATATCAATCATTCTCCCTTATTAAACCTTTTTACCTAGAAAATGTGATAGTTGTTGATCAATTTCCCAGGTACCTTTTTTCAATACCTTTGTATCTTTCTTAGAATCCCATATTTAGACACTTTTTGTACTTATACCTATTTAAATATATTATAATACTTTTGTCAATATCTTAGAATTCCGTATTTAGGCACTTTTTGTACTTATCCCCATTTTTAATACTTTTGTCAATAGCTTAGAATTCCGTATTAAGGCACTATATAAATTAAAAGTTTTTCATTGTAGCTTCACTAGTTTGAAAAAGCTACTGTGTAGCGAAACGCGTCACTAATTTTAATTTGAATGTCAGTTCAAAATAAATAATGAAGATTTAAACAAATTAATTTGTTTTATTTCATCAGTAGTATGGATCTTCATCAAGTAAAAGCCTCATCTATTCAATTTTTAATTTAAATTACTTTAAAGAATGTCTAAAAAAGCGAGCCAATCTGTTAGAAACATTCGAGATCAATTCAGAGCAAAACAAGCGAGTCAATGAAAGGTACAACAATATTCGAGAAAATTCTAATAGTTCAGGTAATAGTTCAAGAAACAAAGCTTACAATTCTTCCCGCGGCCTATCCACTGCGAACGCGACCGCGAACAAACATTATAATTCAAATAAAGTAAAATTGGTATGTTTTAATTGCAAAAGGGATCACAGCCTTTTTTATTGTCCAGACTTCTTAAAGTTGGGAGCAAAGGATCGCGTCAATAAAATTAGGGAATTAAACCTCTGTTTGAACTGCCTTAAGCGAAGCCACCTTACTAAGGACTGCAATTGGTCCGGGTGTAAGATTTGTGGAGCAAAACATAATACAATCCTACATGATCATGGTAGGGAACACGCGGGAACAGCATCGCATGTCTGCCAGGAAAGCGATATAAGCGAAAATACACAATTAGAAACTAATAACGCGAGCGTTACAAATTGTGGGATAGCAACCACTCAGCAAACAATATTATCCACAGCGAAAGTGAAGGCATTTGGCAAAAACAATAGTTTCTTAATAGTTCGAGCACTATTAGATTGCGGCTCGCAATCTAGTTTTATCACTACAAGTTTATGTGAAAAATTGAATTTGGAAGATACAAAGACGACTTTAGCTGTCTCCGGTATAAGCGAAAAAATTTCATACGTCAAACATAAATGTAATTTGAAAATTCAGTCAGTAAATAATGATCTTGAGTTTAATATATCATGTTTTGTCCTAGACAAAATAACCTCAGACATACCCGAGACCTCCATTGATATGGAAAAATTACAGATTCCTTTAAACATTGAGCTAGCCGATTCAGATTTCTATTCTCCATTACCTATCGATATATTACTAGGTGCAGACATTTTTTGGCAGCTTTTAAGCGTGGGTCAAATCAATATCGGTTTTCCTAGCCCTGTCTTACACAACACTCACCTTGGCTGGGTAGTTGCTGGCGGCATGCAGCTACCAAACTCGAAATCGCATTGCAACTTTTCCAGAAACGTCGACGTCCAGGAACAGCTTTCCAAGTTTTGGGAAGTTGAGGAGATAGAAACAAAGAAACTACTTTCGATTGAAGAGCAAGCGTGCGAGGATAGTTTCGTACGAGACTTGTGTACAAGTGAAGAAGGTAGATACGTGGTATCATTGCCTTTTAAAAAACCACCAGTGTCGCTAGGTAATTCGCGTGACTTAGCATTTAAACGTTTCTTATCATTAGAACGAAAGCTCATGGCTCATGATAAGTTAAAAAAGTTGTACACAGAGTTTCTAGAAGTCTATGAACAGCTGGGACACATGTCCCAAATAAAAGACCAATACGACACCAATAACGGCTATTTCATGCCTCACCACGGTGTGTTGAAGGAGTCAAGCAACACTACTAAGTTGCGGGTTGTCTTTAACGCTTCTAGTCCAAGTACTACAGGACTATCATTGAACGACATTCAAATGTCTGGTCCAACAATCCAACAGGATTTGTTATCCATTATTTTACGTTTTCGCACACGAAATATTGTTTTGTCGAGTGACATTAAAATGATGTACCGCCAGGTACTTATCAATCCTGAACAGCGTCATTTACAAAAAATATTCTGGCGTTCCGATCCTGACGATGATGTTGAGACATTTCAGCTGAATACAGTTACTTACGGAACCACCGCCGCTAGTTTTTTAGCTATACGTTGCCTTTTCGAGGTTGCGAAAGAATGCGAGCGCGATTTTCCATTAATTGCGAACATAATTCGAAACGACATGCACGTAGATGATCTATTAACATGCGTAGATACTCGAGACGAAGCCGAATACATATGCCGTAACATTAGTAAAATTTTATCTAACCGCGGATTTGAATTAAGAAAATGGAATTCAAATGATCAATACGTTATCCGAAATTTAGAATCCAAAAATACACTAGTAGAGTTTTACTCTAATAAAGAACATGAAAATTCAATCTTGGGACTGTCATGGAACAGCTCGCTTGATATTTTGAAATATAAAATAAATCAACCTGGCGTCATCCAAAGGGTGATAACCAAACGTGTCATTCTATCCAGTATTGCTACCACCTTTGATCCGCTAGGCTTAGTCAGCCCTTGCATTATTGTGGCAAAGGTGCTCTTGCAAAAATTATGGTGCGAAAAATTAAGCTGGGATCAACCGGTTCCTGACAACATACGTATTTCCTGGTTAGACTGGTACTCGAACTTAAAAATCCTAAATAATATAAACGCAACTCGAAAGGTTGTTTGCGAAAACTCAATTAAAATCACGTTACACGGGTTTGCTGACGCTTGTCAGAATAGCTACGGCGCGTGCGTTTACGTCGTGTCAGAAGATAATTCAGGATTGCGATATTCTAATTTGTTATGCGCCAAATCGAAAGTCGCTCCGGTTAAGCACTTAACAATGCCACGATTAGAGCTATGCGCGGCATTAATATTGGCTCAGTTGTTAGAAAAGGTGTCAAAATCAATTAACATTAAAATTGACCAAATCTTTTGTTGGTCCGACTCCACGATAGTATTGGGTTGGTTACGTGCATCCCCACATTTGTTAAAACCATTCGTAGCCAATCGAGTAGTAGAAATTCAGAAATTAACGGCCAACATTGAATGGAAGCACGTTCCGTCGTTGGAAAACGCAGCGGACATAGTATCGAGAGGGTTAACCCCTCAACAGTTATGCTCTTCTCGCATGTGGTTTCATGGTCCCGAGTGGCTGGTAAGAGATACTTCGTATTGGCCAAACATGCAACCACCGGTAATAGATTTACCAGAGATTCGTACCACACTAATTTCTTCAGTGTCCAAGGGAGATTCTTATCCGTTTGAACGTTTCTCCGATTTTTCAAAATTAAAAAGAACCGTTGCATGGACAATGAGATTCTTAAAAAATTGTAAGAACAAACCCGATAATCGAATATTACTTCCTTACCTGACCGTAGATGAGGTTAAAGAAAGTCTTCACTTTATCATTAAAATAGTGCAAAGGGATTCCTTTCCGGAGGAATATCTCATTCTCACCAAAGGCAACGAGTTGCCATCTAATAGTCGCATTTTGAGTTTACATCCATTCATTGATAAAACTGGTTTAATAAGGGTAGGTGGTAGATTGTCGAATTCGGACTTTCCGTACTCAAAGAAGCACCCCTTATTACTTTGCACTAAGCATTACGTTACTAAATTAATATTTGAATGTACACATAAACAGTTATGTCATGCCGGACCTCAGTTACTATTATCTACGATTAGAGACACCTTTTGGCCTGTGTCAGGTCGCAGCTTCGCGCGAAGGATTGTGAAACAATGCGTATCGTGTGCCAGATTTAGTGGCCAAAAAATTCAACCTATTATGGGTGATTTGCCGGCGGTAAGAGTTCAACCAACAGCTCCATTTAGCGTTGTAGGAGTTGATTATGCCGGGCCCTTCTGGTTGAAAGATAGACGGGGTCGCGGCTGCAAGGCTATCAAATGTTGGATAGCGCTATTCGTCTGCTTTAGTACCCGTGCCATACATTTGGAACTTGTCCTGTCTCTTAGTTCCGCAGACTTCATGCAATCATTTTATCGTTTTGTAAGCCGTCGTGGCAAACCAGCTCAGGTATTCTCTGATAACGGAACCAATTTTGTCAGAGCCAACCGCGAAATGTTAGAAATGAGTTCGTTTTTAAAAAATCACAGTCGGGAGATTATCGACAAGGCTTCCCGTTCAGACATTGAATGGCATTTTATTCCGGCAAATTCGCCGCATTTTGGGGGTATTTGGGAAGCAGGGGTAAGAAGTTTGAAATACCACCTCAAGCGTACAATAGGCGACCATAAGTTGTTCTTTTATGATTTTCAAGCGTTACTCGTTCGTATCGAGGCGGTGCTCAATTCTCGTCCCCTTACTCCTTTAACCACAGATCCCGACGATTTAACCTGTCTCTCCCCCTCCCACTTTCTAATTGGAAGACCAATGGAAGCAATACCCGAATTACCAGTCAACAATATCAAAGAAAACCGTCTGAGTCAATATCAGCTTTTGCAAAAATTGTACGAGCATTTCTGGAGCAGATGGAGCCGAGAATACGTCAACGAACTACAACAGAGACATAAATGGAAAAAGTCCTCTGGAAGTTTAGATATTGGACAATTAGTCTTGATAAGAGATGATAATGCTCCACCCACCAGGTGGCGTTTGGGACGCGTTATTAAATTAGTGCCAGGAAAGGATGGTGTTAATCGTGTCGCCTCAGTGAAAACTGCGGACAGTGAAGTTACCCGTGCAGTGACCAGACTCTGTCCTCTTCCCATTGAAAGTTAGCCCAGGACTTTCAAGGCCGGGGGCATGTTTAGTCAACCCTTCCCTAGTGCGGCCCTGTGCAGCCGAAATGCAGGTGCCCGCCGGCGAGATTCGACACTCGGTCCTAGTACCTGAGAGAGTAAAAATGTATTTGTTTTTATTATGTAGAATGTTCCTAATTTTCTTTTTGTTAGTATGTGTATCGAATAAAGATAATTATAAAAGTCATCCAGTGTATAGTTACAGTCCACTACACGCAAACAGCATATGTATAGATGAACTATGAGTTTAAATTGTTTTCAAAGATTAAGTACAAGTGAGCTTCGAAGAAATTTCGAATAAATAAGAGTTAATCACCTTTACAACGAAGCCGTGAAAGCGTCTGATGTTGTTTGAGAACAGAAGACTTCACACACTCTGGTTTATTCAATTGATAAAGGTACAGAGGAGAATCGGGCTCATTCTATGCGTTACAAACAAAAACAAGATTATTGAAGTTACATCCGCGTGCCAACACTGGAAGAGTGAGGAAGAGTGAGGAAAAAATGTATCACTTTAAAATAAATTGAAAAAATAGAAATGACGTTAGGCGAGTTGAAAAGTTCCCGTAGTAAAAAAATTGGAGGCAAAGAGGAGGTGATTTGGGTCGAATCTTCATATTTTGAGCTGAGGATTCTACAGTTGAAATATTAGTAATGAAACACGCTGTATAAAATCAAATTTACATTACATAATTTTCCCTCGCTCCTCTATTCCCATTCTTCATTAACTATCTACATTGGTCTATTGTCGTATTAGCCAGATAATAAAATGCTCCCCTAAAAATTTTTTATTTTGTTGTTATCGAGTTTAAAAAAACAGTTCTCTTACTGTTAACTTATTAGTTATTTTATTTGGCTCCACATAAAAAACATCGAGTTTCATTTGACATTATTTTAATATTGATCAAATATCCGTAATTTTCTTAAGAACCGTTTATTTTGTGTTGACATTTGTTGGCGTTTTTCGATAAGTAAAAAGAAAACAATGAATGCATTACGAATTAGTATTCGGAGTGTTGTACGAATATAATGAGAAAGTGAAATGGATACCCAAAAAAGGCCGATGTAATTGATGTAATAAAGCAGTACACAATGTAATTCATATGTAAACAAAATATGTGCCACAATACTAGAAACCAGCAAATTAGCGACGATTGTGAGATAATTAAACTATACAGGAAGATTCATTGGGAAAGTGATATACGTTAACTGCAAATACGGGACACCTAGGCGATCTCAAAAACCCCATACTTGATGGGTATTACTATTTTAATGACCAAGATACAGGATGTTTGATCTATTTTGCCAAATTCTTTATTGGTCTGTAACTTTCTTAACACATTGTATATTTTCTTGAAATTTGGCACACGCATTTACTTTGAGGTGTCCAATCGACCAATCTATTTAAAATAAGAAAAATCCAGTTCCGGAGTTGAAAAAAAATTAATAAAATATTCCGACCCCAAAACAACACCCTACCCTGTATATCAGATTTTTTAAAAATGAATACCTTATTTGGAAAGAGCACAAAAAAGTGAATACAGTGATTTACTTGGCTTTTTCGGCAAAACGGTTTATCTTGTAAAATTTTGAGCTCAAATTGTTAAAGTTGTAAATTTTTAAGGCCTACAATGCAAAATTAATATTTCCTTCGAGATCCAAACTATGAATGTATTTAAAATAAAAAAATCTAGATACGGATTAAATAAATAATAAATTAACCAACATTTAACTTCAATTGATTGAGAATAACTAATAAAACTCCTAAGAATTAACGAAAAACTAAAGCATTTGTTCAAAATGCCCACCATCTTGTTGAAGGCAGATTGTTGCCCTTCTTGTAATATGCCTGACTGACTTCTTAATCTCGTCTGGATTATTTTTCATTTGATGAAAAGCTTCTTCAATCCGTTCAAGAAGTTCTTCCCTGCTGTTTATTTCCTCATCGTGAACTTTTGATTTTAAAAATCCCCAAACATAATAAACGACGGGATTAAAATCACATGACCTTGAAGGCCAGTTATAAGGACCACCTCTACCAAACTATCTATTGGGGAAATTGGCAAATAAAAAAGCCGAGTAAATCACTGGATTTAATTTTTTCTGCTCTTTCCAAATACGGTATTCATTTAAAAAAATCTGATATACAGGGTGTTGTTTTGGGGTCGGAATATTTTATTAATTTTTTCTAAAATCCGGAACTGGATTTTTCCTATTTCAAATAGATTGATGGATTGGACACCTTAAAATAAATACGTGTGCCAAATTTCAAAAAAAATACAATGTGGTAAGAAAGTTACGGACCAATAAATCATTTGGCAAAATATATCAAACATCCTGTATCTTGGTTATTAAAATAGTAATACCCATGAAGTATGGGGTTTTTGAGATCGCCTAGGTGTCCCGTATCTGCAGTTAACGTATGTCACATTCCCAATGAATCACCCTGTATATTATGAAAAATATTTGAAATAATTAAGTCTCATCTGGTAGTTTGAAATCTAATAGAGAAGAAATAGATATATTTAGAAGTTATGAGTTATTGTTTGCTTTATTAAATTCAAGTGATTATTTCAATCTATTTCTCGAAAAAATGTGTATTTGAGTTGAACTAATTCGTATGAACATCAACATTAAATTATTATTGTGCTTATTGTGGAATATTTGTATACTATTTATTATCAATAAATATATTATATCTACTAAAACTGAAAATATGTTCTCAAGAGCATCCCTCTACATAGACTACAATGGGCTTATCAAGCAGGGAAATCAGGTGAAGCTGCCCTGCATACTTTGGTCTCAGGTCTCGAAAGGAGCCTGAATCATAAGGAAGTAACCCCTGCAGCATTTCTAGGCATCGAAGGTGCTTTTGACAACACATCGATGTCATCAATTATCGGATCCCTTAGAAAAAGAGGGATTAACAGCACCACATGCAAATGGATAGGATCCATGCTCGAGCATAGGAGAATATCAACACATGCACATTAAAACATACACCGTTAGGACAACTAACGGATGTCATCAAGGTGAAGAAATTTCACCACTTTTGTGGAACCTAGTTGTGGATGACTTGTTCTGAAGGTTGAATGATCAAGGCATATGGATGCAGGGCTTTGCGGACGACATAGTGATTGTCACCAATGCGAAATTCCCAGAGGTGGTTATGAATGTCCTACAGAAAGCACTGCGAATGGTGGAGGAATGGTGCCTTAAAGAAGACCTTCCAGTTAATAAAAAAAAAACTAGTTGCTTTTACTAATAGAAGAGTTCTCCCGCAGGGTAGAGTACTGTTGTTTGGAGAAGAACTAGCAATATCCAAAGAATTTAAATATCTGGGAGTGACCCTTGATTCCAAACTGAATTGGAAGGTACTCCTGGAAAAAATTACTACCAGGGCGACTAGGTTTTTCTGGCAATGCAGAAGAGTTATGGGCAAAACCTAGGGAATACGACCTGAGGTGATTCACTGGCTCTACATTACTGTGATAAGGCCAACGATAACCTATGGAACAATAGTCTGGTGGAGGAGGACAGCAGAAGTGTCCTCTGCAGTTAATATATTAACTGCAATCCAAAGACAAGCTTTTCTTGGTATTACCGGGGCAATGGACCGCACGGGGACGGCATTAATGGAAGCCCTCATTGGAGTTCCTCCTCTAGAACTTTTTATAAGAGCGGACGCAATGTTGGCAATTCTTAGGCTGAAATCGGGAGACTTATGGTCCCCGAACAATGTTCGAGAAGGACACACTGATACAACTGGGACATTACTAGACGAACACATATTTCATATGAATTTTGATAGCATGACAGCAGAGAATATATTCACAGAGCGAGTAAATATCATCATCCCATCTAGGAAACAAGTGATGCACCTAGGTAATTCTGGAGAAATCATCTGGTTCACCGATGGCTCCAAAACACATCATGGCACTGGGGATGGTATAAAAGATCCTAGAAAGAGAATGTTCTTTAGCCTTGGTCGACATACGACTGTGTTTTGAGCAGAGACGATTGCCGCTATAACCTGTATTGATGAAAACATCAGAAGAGGATATACCGGACAAAAAATTAAAATATTCACTGACAGCCAGGCTCTGCTTAAGGCTACCAGTAATCCAACAACTAGATCTAGACTGGTGAAAAACTGCTAAGAATCCCTCAACAGGCTGGCAAGAGACTACAAAGTGTCTCTAATATGGGTGCCGGCACATGAGTGGATTGCAGGTAATGAAATGGCGGACCAGTTAGCTAAACAAGGCTCCAAAAGAGACTTCATAGGTTCGGAAAGATTGCATAAGAGGAGAAATCGGGAACTGGCTAGCAAGGGAACACCAATTCAAATGGAGGGTGATTCAAGGGCACCTTCACCTTGAACAATGTAGACAAGGAAGTATCAACCAGGCTACACTGAAATAGGGTAAGAGACATTTGAAGACAGGACCTGATGACTGGACACTGCACTTTGAGGAAACATCTGTACAAAATGGGCAAAGTTAGTGAACCTAAGTGCAGAAAATGTGAACTTGATGATGAAACACCTACTCACATACTCTGCTTCTGCGAGAACTCACAAGAACTTAGACGGAAGCACTTTGGAGAGGAATTAATACAACCATCACAACTACTAAAAATCCCTCCAGTCAAACTAGTGGCCTTTATAGAAGACACGAAGCTTCTGGAATGGAAGTAGATAACATGGGAAATGGTACGAAGATTCAGTTCAAGTGCCTGGGCTGATGAGCACAACCCAAATATATGAATGAATGAGAATGTTCTCAGTAAATTAAGGCTCATCAGATGAGGAGTTTTTTGATGATAATTTATTCGTACAACCCTCATTAGATTCTGATTTGGTTTAAATTTAATTTTCATAGTAAGATGTTTCATTAAAAATTGAAACACTTCAAAGTGGAATAGAATATCTTTAGGGAGTGCAATCATTGAATGATACTTCTAACACGTTCTGTGTGCAAACCATTCATAATATAAACTAAGATATACTTATTACAAATGGCCACATCAAAGCAAAAGCCATACCACCTACCATTATACTCGAGTTTTGATCTTCGGTGTACAAGATAAGAAACACAAATTTACTTGACGAGCGAATAAATATCTGAATCTCATCCTGAAGTAACCTTATACTTGGTCTCATCATCAGGTTTGTTCAAAATGCGACACAAATATTTACTTGCTAGTTAAGTGAATTATGGCCGTATGCATCGTTTACACTACGAAACCCGTTTAATCAAACTGGTTTAAATAGTTAAACGCCCTTAATGTTGCCTTGGTATGCACCGAACGAAGTTTAGTTTAACCTGAAAGAAGTTTGACAACGTCGAAAAATTAAGGAACTTTTTTGTGTGAAAATCGTTTGTTGGTGACAATGCTTGACGTTGTTTGAGTTACTCTCGTTTACAGTAGTTACGGGCGTGATGGTTGTTATTTTAATTCCGAATTACATGTATTTCATTGATAAAACGTGCAACAGTTTAAATAATTAGAATCAACAACTTTTTCTCCACAGTCACCTCATCAAATCTCAAATCTAATCAATCTTCCATGAGACATAAGTTACACAAGTGTCAAAAAGAACAGTTTAAAGTTAAACCTCCAATACTGGGAGTTTAAGTTTAAACTGGTTTAACTTCCATAGAATCGATGGAGCATACCAACTCAACATTATAAACTAGTTTAATGCTTAAACGAGTTTAAGTGTAAACGGTGTATACGGCCATTAAAGTGTCAGATATGTCATTCAATTGAAACACAAGTTTTTCCGTAAAATTACCCGCCACTACATATTTTTTACGAGCAAAGTGCCGGCCGCTATAGATGCACGAAACGATTACGATTACGTATGTTTTTTCTCTATCTGATTCCACTCTGTCTCTAGTTTGCGTTTGGCAGGAAAGTTTCTGGACATCCAGTGTAATGAACCTAATGATAGTGATAATAACGTTAATTTTTTTCAAAAAGTAACGTAACCCTTTGTTATTTATAACAACTATTCGAAAATGATGTTTTTAAAAAACTAATTGCTTCGCATTGGAATGTAACTATTCACACCTTTCACGTTTCCGACGTAACCCATTCTCATGTTTATTGACATTTCATATCTACAGGTGTTTATTAATTTTCTAATGGTTCCGTTTGTTGTTGATGACGTACAATAATGAAATATTCAAACACATTGTGATTAATTAGTGGATCATCAATAGTTAGTTCAACAAATTAACATATAAATTTTATACAATTATCTGATAATTGAAAAATGGGATAATTATTGCGATATAAAAATTTTTTATTGTTATTTGAAATTTACAACAATTTCAAAATAATTGTTCAATCACTATTGATAAAAAATGGTGCAACTGTTATTGATACGAACTCAGTCCATTTCTCTATCTCATAATAACCAATTAGTACATCCACTTGTTGCTTTATCAATAAATATAAAAAGTAGCTTTCCATTATTCAAATGCATCCAATGTTTATGATAAATGGATGGCTGGACTATCTAAAACCTGAGTGAATACTCACGAGAACAGCATCGACAGCTTACTGTGGATTTCAGAACACACTGAATAGAAGGAAATGATATAACACATGAACTAGCAAAGAGAGGGGCTGAAAGACCCTTTTGAGGGCCGGAATCCTTTTGCGGTATCAGCTCCAATTTAATATTGGAAAAAATAGGCAACGCCGAGAAGAAGAGAGGAAAGATCTAGTAAGGCTTAGACAAACAAATAGAGAGACTACAACCAGTTGCGAACAAATGAATACCTAAGCCAGAGAAAACTGCACTTAGAGTTTTGACAGGTGTCCTGTCGGGATACTGTCGCCTGAATGGGTACCTGAAAAAGCTCAAAATAGTGGAGCAAGAAGAATGTGGATTCTGTGGAATGGATTAATAAACCTCCATCCACATACTTGCGGATTGCATAGCAATTCAGAATCTAATGGCACAGTACTAAGGAGACTACTGGATAGAAGAGGGACACTTACCAAACTGAAGCACGCAGATAACTTAAAATTACTCCGGAAAATAGGTCTAAACAAGGTACTAGTTTCTGAGACTTTCCTCAATAACTAAGTTGAAAAAAGGAGGCACAATGGATCTTTTAGGTATCAGTGAGTATCACCCCACTATACATACATATATACATACAAATACTTATTTCTCATAAAGACATAGATTTTTGGAAGAAGTCATACCACAATGAGGCACGTTTGTCCAATATAAGTTCAGTACAAGCTCAAATTTTAACCTTGCCTAAGGAGGATACTCTGTTGTACAAAATGAAGTTTTTCCATAGGCTCAGTTTAACTTGGAGCGATTGACGTTTGTATTTAAGCGGCTGAATTTAGTGGTTGGTTTAGGGTTACTAACCTCAAAAAACATATACTTTTTGTCATTTCGTAGAACTTTTGTGGGAACAATGGAAAATTTAAACGACAACCAACATTTTGTGGAAATTTGATATTTTATAAGAACTTCTTCTCATGAGTCTACAGCAGTACATGAATTAATTAAGGATTTAAAGCCGTGATTCATTTGAATATTTGACAATATTTTCTAGATTATAATTTTTTCATTCTCAATTTACAATTTGTTTTTAATTTGTGCCCCAATCGAAGACAAGTAATTTCTATTTGGTTAGCATGGTTAGTAGATAAAATTAACACCATACAGTCGTTCGCAAATAAAAATTCGCAAATGGGTCAAACAGTTTTATGTAATGATCGCTTTAATGAAATATTAATAAGGAATTGTCGAGAAAGGACAATGCATTATGGTATGGTGAAGTTAGATTTAACTAAATCTATTCTCTTGTACTAGTTTGTTATTACCCTCTATAGTGTTGCTACACGTTTACTTTAAGAAATTGAAAGTCTTCAGCTAAGTCTAATTTACAAGAATATATTTTTTCAACAATACAAAAAGCCGTCAAAACATAATAGTTCAATACTATTAAACGCTTTACAAAATTAGAAAAATTAATTTCCAGAGAGCTTTACGCTTTACGAATATGACAATTATTTACAGTTAACTGTAATTAAGTAAATACATACAAAACCGAGATGGTTTTTTGTCGATATAGAATTTTGGTTTGTGATCAGATGTAGAGATGTCGCTGATATCGCACTCTTAGCATTTCCTTTACTGAGGCTAATGTATTGGTGTGGTATCAACGTAGTCTCTAGTCCAGGATTATACTTCTGAACGAATAGCATCTACCTTGTACTGATGAGGCGCAATACGCCGAAACCGGTCCACAAGTGATGTTATTCCTTCTAATCGCAAACCAGAATGGTTGGTTCTATCTTAACAGATATACCAAACCCATTTACTTTAGAAATGTAATTCAATGTCTGTCGGGGCATATAGCCCGAGAAGTAGTTGTTGCTTCTTAGTGGACGGCCTGCTCTCTGGAAAATAATTTTTTTAATTTTGTAAAGCGTTTAATAGTATTGAACTATTATATTTTGACGTTTATATATCACGCCTTACTAATATGACAATTATTTACAGTTAACTGTAATTAAGTAAATACGAAAAGCGTTTATATACAAAATAATCCACCCTTTTATTCGACAGTATTCATTGAATATAAAAAAATGCTCGACCAGGTCGTATTTTAATTTTAATTTACTGTTGAACTACTATCGTGTAATGAAGCCATCACCTGTTTTTTAGAACACACTATACATTTTTCTATTTTCTAAATTCCTTGGAGAGCTGATTCCAGAAGTACCTACTACATTGGTTTAGTGTCTTAAGTAAATATTCGAAAAAAATTTCTTAGCCTCGAATAACCCTTGAAAAATTAAGATTGGGAAATGTACACCGTTTTGCTAAACATTCAACAGTTTCTCACCCTGAAATGTACCCCGACCATATATGAACCCTTAATATAGGGGCGTGCGTTAAGGGCAGCTGATCAGATTAATAAAAAAAAATCGATCCCCAGAAAAACTAGAGGACGTCAGATTAAGACAAGGTAAGTTAAGTACATGAAGAAAAGTGTATATTTCAATAATCTGACGATTTGAGCGTAACAAGGAAATGGGCGAGTCACAAAGTTGTAAAAAATCGTCACCTCGAAATACTCGGGCGCGATTGAATTTTTTTTTTATTTTGAAGGAAATCCTTTAAGGATTATGGAAAAAATATAATCTGACGTTTTTCATGGGGCGATGTAGCTAAAACCATCAACAAAGTGTGGAGCGTACAGCAGATCTGTGTATTTCCCAGTTCGCGTCTCTCTCCTTCTCACTCTTTCTCTATGTCTTACTCTCTGTCTGCTAAATAAAGCCTTCTTGTTTCACAAGCACTACTAGCTCTGTATGCGCTAACGGGATGTGATTACAACCCAGATTTTTACGGACGAGGCAAAAAAGGCCTTTAGACATTTTAATGGGATCTGCAACTTTTCAAAAAGCATTTGCATACTTGGGATCTGAATATTGGAGAATTATCTCTTACTATGGGATCTTTTGTCTGCCATTTGTACTGATTAAATAAACTAGCTGATATCAACCGTGCTAGGATGGAAATATTCAATAAAACATCTCAGCCCTTCTCATTAAATGTACGTAATTACGATGCTTGTAACTTGCCATCTTGCCAATCAGAGCTACAACAACATTTATTGCGAAATAGATAAATCACATGCTTATGGAGAAATGCGCACTATCGTATCGTTACTGCGGATGGAAAAATGTGAATGGAAAACTAGAGACGATTTGGTTAGTTGGTAACCAACTTCCAGAAGCATACGAAGATATCGACATAACACCTGATATTCTAGGAGATACATTAGATTCAGGTAAGTTTTCTTTTTAATACTATAATATCCTAAAATAAATGAGATGTTGTAAAGTATCATAACCATTCCTGCTTACAGAAATACAAGATAACGAGGAAATTGACCAAGTGGAAACCAACTTCGTAGAAGAATCTAATGATGATGAAGATTAATTATTATTTTTTTTTCTACTTTTATATCAATAAATGATAGAATTTCAAATATATGTATATATATGTATGTATATTGTTGTCATTACAACCAGTGATTAAAAAAATTTTTTTTTCAAATTGCTAGATTAACAATATTCCTCCATATAGTTGTCAGATTATCTGACGCGCTCTAGTATTTCAAGGACTCATTTTTTTTTCATTTTCAAAAATCGGTCATGACTTTTGGTCGCGTCCAAATCGTCAGTCATTTGAATAGGACACTTTTTTCAGTTCACTTAACGTTCCCTCGGAATATCTGACACGCTCGATAAACATTTTTGTTTCTACCCCTTTTCACGGCCACCCTCCCCCTCCACCAATTAATCGTCAGATTGATATCTCTCGGTTATCAAAAAGATATTTTATTACATTTTTGAAAATTTGTAACTGCAAATTAGCATCCCGGGCTCCCCTACTGTTCACCCTAGGTGCTTTCGGTATTTACGTCTGACCAGTCAGACTTGTAAATCTCGACCGTCCGGTAATTCAAGTCAGATCAGACCGACGTGAATCTGTTTGCTTGAGGTATTTCGACTGACCAAACCTATTTAATCAAATTTTGAGTTTATGCAACAACCAATAATATACCATGAATGGCAGTGAGTACAGATTAATTTAAAAAAGGGTGCAAGTATTGGAAAGAGACAGAACGTCATGCCATTTGCGTAAAACTGGTTGAAGATTGAGGTTATCAAATGTCCAACTTCACTACGCGTCAACTGCGGTCACACTAGTTAGGAAAATAACCATAAAACACGGAACATTTTTTTTTTCAAGAGAGTGTAAGCGCGCTGCTATTGGTTGTGCCTAATCGATGGGTTAAGGAAGGTTTTTCCAATTAATAGAATAAACAGTCCTTTTGCAGGTTACTTATGGCGTAAACAAAAATTCCAAGAGTTACTTTAAATAACTATTTAAAAATAGTAATTTATTGTATGAGTGTATTAGATAGTGTTTTCTCCACGCAAGAAATTTTAATAAACTTTGAATTATTTTAGGTTGCAATAATAATTGGGGTGTCTAGTGCCTGTCGTTATTGTGAGTTGACGAGTTTGAAAATCAGTGATGTAAAAGACAGGGGCGCATATTTACTTGTTTCGATACCAGATACCACGATTCTCCATCGATACTATGGAGACGTGTAGAAAATACATGTCCTTGCGTCCGAATAAATTAACCAATCTTTACGATTAAGTAATCAAAAATGTACTTCACAACCTGTTGGAATCAACACTTTGTCAAAAGTTCCTTCAAGAGTTGCTTCATTTTTTAATCTGGCGAACGCAGAAGCTTATAGCGGCCGTTGCATGAGGCGCACTTCAACAACTTTCCTGGCTAATGAAGGTGCTGACCTTACAGCAATTAAACGGCATGGTGGGTGGAGAAGCTTTGCTATAGCAGAAAGTTATATCGATGATTCTATACCTAATAAGATTGATATCGCAAGAAAGATCCAAGGTACTCCTGGTACTAGTCGTTCCCTAGAAGAGGAGTCATTCACGGTTTCTACAGAATTATCAAACACCTTGCGTTCTGGAACCGATGACAACTACAAGCTTGTTATTAATGGAAACGAAGGGAAATATGATGAAACAAAAAAGTGGTACTTTATATGCTTCATAAATGTGGATATAACTCCAATTATAATGTGATTGTGGATAGAAATTTTTTTTTATCATCTATTGAATACTATTCAAATAAATATCTAAATTTAATAAATAATAATACTAACCTTCAATGTATTGTCGTTCCCTAAGATCACGCCTGTTTTTAATCACTTCTTCCTGAGATTCAATGTAAAAGAAAATAGATGCTCCCAATAATACATAAAGAATGAACAAACATAAAAGGACAAACCATTGCTTTTTGGACATCTTTTTTTCTAAAAATATTAAAATGTGTAAAATAATTGAATGATAGTTACTAATACTTCAACCGGGAAGGTGTCTATAAGAAATTCAATTTTAATTTACAAATAATTTTTAAAATTATATTATGATGTGTTCATATTGTTAATGATGCTTTGTACTTTGGGGAATGGAATTTTTTTGATTCCTCCAAACTGAACTGAAGGGATTAAAGTGGCACTTTTAGTCCCTCAAATTGAAGAACATTTTTCCAATAGGTCAACGTTTCGCAGCCTGGGGGGTGCCAGCGTCAAAATGAAAAAAAACGATAATAACTAATAGAAAAGAAATAAAAGCAAATGATATTCATTCTGACTTTACAAAAAATTAAGTGAGTAAAGTACACGTTTTAACCAATATTAGTTATTGTTTTAGTAGGTATTTCATAGCCGAGGCTAGGAAACCAGCCAAGGCAATGAATTTTCTTTTCTGCCAAGTGAAACATAAAATTTTTTCTCGAAATTTGTTCCAATTTCACGCAAAATTAAAAACTTTTTGTCTTCACCCAAATTCATTGTCAATTTTGATTACCAATTTGATTCAAATTATTACTTGGAACGTTGCATAGCAACAAACTTTTTCCGCCCAAAATTCAAAGAAAGATTTATTACTTATTTATGGTCAAAATTTTCAACATATATTATACGTCTTTTTTTATTATTATATGCAAAAGAAAGGTAGGAGGGCCCCATAAAAATTGTTATTGAAAATTGGGCCCCGAATAGTGAAAGGTTGAGAAACGCTGCACATATATATACTTATATATAACTTATCATGAAACTGTTCATTATTTCAGGTCCAAGCCAATACCTAAACTTACACTTTATAATACCAAATATTATTATTCCAAATTTCGCGGACTACATCCATTTGATATTTATTTTTTCATGTTAATTTAGTACACATGTCTCAAACAAAACGTTGAAATTATTTGCCATTTTGCCTCTTCAGTTTGGTTTGGATACACATAAATGATATACGTCTTTAGGTGTGCTTGGCGATTTTTTGCTATAAACTGAAGGGACTAGAGTAACTGTATCAAATTTTGCGTCAAAAAAAAATATAGTGCTCCGACGCACTTTAAATGTTAATTTGAGTTAGGCAAGTCTTCCTAAGGTCAATAAGCTGTCCAATCTCTTTACAGAAATCCAAGAATATGCTTGAGCAATGCTGTCCTTGGACGCCCCAGGACGTCAACAACTGATAAAAAGGTTGAAGCAGTGAAAACATTTTTTGTTGAGAGATTGCTAAGAAAGTTGACATGTCGGTTAGTTAGCTCATGCCATGCAATATTTTCGAAAATTTTGGGCATGCAACGTATGTCAACGAAATTGGTTCCGAAATAGCATGAGCGTCGTTTGAGAGCCGTTGAATTACGTCTACAACGATCTAGATTTTCTCAAAGGGATCATTACTCGTGAGGAAGCATGGGTATACGGCTATCACATTGAAACCGAAGTTCAATAATTCCAATGGAAGTAACCAAAGGGTCAAGATCGAAGAAATCTTTCCAAGTTCGGCCAAATCTGGAAGTTCTGTTCACTGTTGTTTGAAGCGTGATGCATTATGTACTCATGCCAAAACTGGAAAGAGCCAAGAAACGGAGATTTGCCATGATTAAGAGAGCTGGAAGAACTGTGGGAATACCAAAAAACGGATATCAGAAGTTCTTCGAGGGTTGGAAAAAGTGCACCAGTGTAATATATCTAACGGAGATTACTTTGAAGGGGATAAAAAATATATTAATGATTGAATAAACATTTTCGAAGAAAAATAGAGTCCCCTTTTTTAACATATCTTGTGAAATAATTCAACAAATAATTAATCTTCCCTAAATCTATCTATTTTTGCTGAAGGAAGTTTGTTGTACCAGAAGTTGACAATAAATTTTCCCATAAGAATCAAAGTTTTAAAGACCAAAAAAAGTATGTATTAAAGTTTTTCAAACCAAAGAATTATTTTGAGTGATATAATAAACAATAAGAAGTGGAAAAGTGAATGGAGCATGAAAATTATCTTATTTGTTGATGTAATCCGACTTTAAACAAATGTAATTAAACATTCTATCAATAGTTATAGAACTGAACTAAATTATGTGGTTTCCATTCGGAAAGTACAATAAACTGTTGTAATTCATTCACTTTCATTTTTAACGTCGAATCATTTGTTTTATAACCATATTTTGTTGCTAGTTAAATTTTATCATTTAATTAATTTCTGTATTTATATCACTGATCCGAAATTATAATATTACTGGTAGTGAACATTGTTTTAATAAAAGCTAATCTTAACTAGGTACTTGAGCACTAAATAAAAAAAATTAAGTGATTGACAATTGTTTTACCAGTTTATTAAGATACCTCAATAAAATTAATAGTATACATTATATTTTCAAGTACGACAACAATCGATATCACAAGATTTTTTTTATGAAGAAACACTTGCAAACGAAATCAGAAGTTAAAGTAAAATACTGGATCATGAGATTCACTACATACGGTCTTTGGCTTTGGCCTAGCTCAGCTCCCTCGTTACAGACACATGTGAAAGAACATTTAATGTTTCATTAACCTGAGTTCTGGAGGATAGGCCAAATGCAGGAAAGGACATACCGTTCAGTTGTCATCTTCACCGACAGCCAAGCTTCACTGAAAGCACATGATTCCGTAGAGGTCAATTCTAAGCTAGTTGACAATAAATATGACCACAAGGAAGTGGGTTGTACAGAAATCTTTAAAATGGTGGGTAATCTTACCAGAACAGAGAGGACATTCGCCAACTTTTACGGCAGACCTAATAAGCAAAGATAGAAAAACTGTCAAAGCCGAAGTAGGTATGTTAACAGGGCACTGTAAGCTTAACAGGCACGCAAAGCTAATGGGGTTGACAGACGAAGCAATGTGCGGATTCTGTCAACTAGAAGACAAAACTGCAGAGAACATCCTATGCCAGTGCGACTGCCTGGTGAATGTTCGTGAGGGGGTTCGTTATTCATTGATATAACAGCATGTGATGAATGGCTGGGGGGAAGAGTGAGTAGTTGGAGGGTGCTGGAGGATGGGGAAAGCTTGAGCTTACATAGGTATGTGGAGACGGATATAAAGAAAGGGAGAAAGGAATTATTGGAACAGTGGGGATGGAAGTGGACGAAGGCCGAGGCAGAAAGTATGAGGAAGAAAGTAAGAGAGGAGATAGAAAAGGGCTTGGACATGATGCAGATGAATTTTACAATGTGATACAGGGCTGTAAAAGAGAGGGTTAGAGGGGCAATAGGCGTGACCGGAGGGCCAATTACTGGTGGAATGAGGAAATTGAGAAGCTGTGGAGGGAGTGTAAGAAAGAACGAAGACGAATGCTGAGGGGAAGAGGAAGGATAGAGGGAAGAGGGTAATACACAGAGAAGAAGAAGGAACTGGAGCGTAGGGTGGAGAGGGAAAAAGAGGGAAGTGGGAAGAGTTACTAGGGGAATTGGAAAACAATCCATGGGGAAAGGCGTATGAGATAGCAGTAAAGAGGATGGGTGGAAATAGGACCACAATAGATCTGAATAGGTCGCAGTAGAATAGGCCAATTAGCCACCTCATCAAATCTAATCTGATCTAATCTAGCATATTTCTAACTTATATAATTATGAAGGAAGTGCGCAATGCACGAATTAAAATATGCACAGACACCTCGGAGACGTTAAAGGCTTACATGAACCCAAAAGTAGCATCAAGACTGGTATGGGAATACCGAGAAGAGCTCAGTGTCCTCTCAGAACACAACAAATAGCTGTGATCTGGATTCCAGGACTCTGATACATCGATAGCAACGAAAAATAGATGAGCCAGATCATCAACTTCATGTTGGCCCAAAACCAGCATTTGCGGTTACTAAATCTGACATTCGAGGGTGCATGAGGGACTGGGTCAAATGAAAACAAAGAAAGATGTGGAAAGAAACCACTCTCATATACCACGGAAAACATCCATGAAAGAAACGTCGGGACAAAAAACCAAAGAATTACTCAAGATGGACAGGAATCGAATCAGAAAAACTTCAGAAAACTAGTGCTACACTGTGTTCGTATTATCATCTGACGTCATATTGTGTTCTATGAAAATGATGATGGACGAAGACTGTTGCCATCATAACGAAAAAGTATGAAGTTTGTATGGAAAATCATAGACAAAATATTATAATTGAATGATAAATGATAAATGATAAAATTAGATGTAATGCAGCTTAAGCATTACTTAGTGAAGAACTGCTCAACGCATTGCCTACATGGCAACACTGAGAAAATATAGTGAATTATTAGTGACTTTTCAGATTTGGCTTTATATCGAGTGACAGTTAGCTTTCGCCTGCGTGAAATGTGACAGGTTAACCTATAAATACAAAGAAAACAAACTTCAGAAATCATCAATGTTATCAAATGAGTAGTGCAGGCATAAAACCGCAGTGCTACTAGCAACTGATTCATGGAAGACAACGTTGCTGTTTCTGTAGTAATAGTTGATCATTTGGTCTTGTAGGTTTCCTCATTAGGTAATATTTTACTTGAAAATCATTTCAGAAATTTCAGAGCTTCTTCTATTAATCCTGGAATCCGTAAACAACATAGCTTTGTCACTTGAAATATTTGATAAAGTGCAAACTCCTTTATGTCGTTGAAATGATCAGATCGAGAGGAAACCAACTAGGGTCGAAGTCTATTATTTCGAGGACATCGAGGAATGAACTTCGAAAATGTCATCCATAATGGAGAGCTTTTCAAATTAAATCAGCTGTCAATCGCGATTTTAAACTACATCGAACTTAAGTTGACCCAATCGGGAACTTAATATTGTATATATTACTATTTTCTAATTAATTCCACTATTTAACGAAAACAGTTCATGAACATTCTAAAAAATTATTGATAATTATTTCGATATTTGCATATCATCGTCAGAATAACAAAAGTTACATTTTATGTGATGCCTACTTGATGTTTAATATTTTGGCTAGATAGTTGTAATTGACTTGATATATATGAATAGAAAAAAGAAGAAGATATGAGTAGGTTCCACGAAGTAAGGGTCCAAACAGTAAATTCAATTGTTTCGAAAAAAGGTGACCCCGTCTCTAGGATAGGTAAAAAACGTAAAGATAAAGGGCGTTGAAGAAAAAAAATGTATAGGTAGAGGTAATGGATTTTGAGATGAGCCCTGCGTGATTCCGTCGCAGAATACCAGATTGCGTTCGAAAAAAAAGTTACTACCCATCCTAATAAGATCAGCGCTTAAATTTCATTCTTTGACTGTCCTCCGTTCAGGTTGTTTCGACTCCGAATCTTTTAATAGTGCAGTACATTTTGTTTCCTTTTTAGTTCCTTGTAGTTTAGTTAAGATTTTTGTAGACAATAATTTGTGAAAATATTTTGTTTAGTGAATTAATTTACTTGACAGTAAGGTATGTATTAATTTATTTTATTACGTGTTTAAAATTAAAAGTTTGATTTTTGGCATGTTATTACCTAATCAAAAAGAATGTTATTTTTACATGGGACATTGGGCAGAATAGTATATTACATAACGTGTGCGGAAAGTGACATTTTTCACACGAGTGGGAAATATTGTAGCACGAGGCATAAGCCGAGTGTGAAAAATCACTTTCGCACAAGTAATGTACAGTATTTTTCCTACGACCACGTGATAATTTCACCAAATAATGTGTAATCAACATCTGACATATTAATACACAAAATGTTACAATTAAAGTCAACATAATTGATTTCAAGAAATAACAATAACTATCATTAGTAACAAAAATTTAATTAGTTATAGGTAGGTTATTACAATCAATTCTTAATTATTGTATATATGTCATTGTCAGTATCCACGATATTGTTATGCATGTCTGGGATACGTTGTTATTGTAGATAGTTCCAGGTAGGTAGGTATATAAACTGACCTCACAATTATTGCGCTTCACATTCACTAATCAGAATAATTTTTTGACATTTCTCACAATTTGTCAAAGCCTGCTTTTTATATATTATAATAAATACCTATAAGATGATTACATTTTCAGTTCAGTATTAATGTTGGTTTGGATTAGTTGGTACAGCATCGGACTTCTGACGAAGAGTACGTGGGTTCGATCCCCGACCGCGTTTTAAATTTTTTTTAATCAAGAACATGAAAAAAATTTCACTTTTCAAATAGATCGCTTCAAATTTAGATATTACATAGGTAAATCTAATTAAAAATTATATATTTGACAGCTTGACAGTGGTCAATCTTAATAAAAATTATACATTTGACTTATTATCCGCAAGCGTGCGGAAAGTTACTTTCCGCTCATGTGTGGAAAGTAATTCGCACGCTAGTTTGATATAAGCCACTTTCCGAGGTACTGTATAGTGCGATATACGTTACTTTCCTATGTGGTCGTAGGAAAAATTTTTTTTAATTGATGCATATGTAAAACTTGAAACTATAGTTTATATTCATATATCTTTATTTTGTGTATTAATTTTTTAAATCTTTTGTTCTAGAATAAACCTGGAAACATGAGTGGTTCCAAAAAAGTTATACATAGTCAAGGTCGACAAATAATATACAGCGTATATAAATTTATGAAGGCAGAAAAAGAACAGAAAGACCTAGATGTCCCTCTGTTCAATTTGAATGAAAGAGTAGCTAAAGCTTGTGATGTTTCTAAGGCCACAGTGAAACGTATTGTGAGCGAAGCTAATAAAAAATCGCCTGGTGAACGCTTCGAATCACCTAGGAGAAGCGTCAACAAACCTTCAACTTCCAAAGGATCCGTTAATGGATTTGAGGAAGAAATAATTCGAAGAATTATTTATTCTTATAGTGCTATTCATAAAAGAAGACCTACCATGAAAAGAATTTTTGAAGAAGTGAGAAATGAAGAAGGGGTGAACTTTACTGGTAAAATTGATAGTTTCAGAAAATTGGTTAAAAGAATGGGATTTAGATGGAGAAAAACTGAAGATAAAAGGAAAGTTTTAATGGAGACATATGACATTAAAGCTAAAAGAACTGAATACTTGAGAAAGTTAAAACAATACAAAGAAGATGGACGGCCGATTGTATACTGTGATGAAACCTAAATCCACAGTTCACATACCGTACCAAAAGCATGGGACGATGGTACAAAGGAGTGTTTAAAATCACCCGTAGCTAAAGGTAAACGGCTAATTATTTTACATGCTGGAGGTGAAGCAGGATTCGTACCCGAGGCACTTACAATTTTTAAATCGGGAATGAAAACCGGAGACTATCATGATGAAATGAATAATACAAATTTTGTCAAATGGTTAAAAGAAAAATTCATTCCTAATGCACCGAAAAAATGCGTCTTAATATTAGACAATGCCTCATATCATAATACACTCCTAGAACCCATTCCAAATTTTTCATGGAAAAAAGATGCAATGCTGAAGTGGCTTGCTGAAAGAAATATATTATTTCCTGAAAAATCAACTAAAGCAGAACTATTCACAATTATAAAAATCCACAGGCCAGTTTCTAAAAGATATGTAATAGACCAAATTCTATCAGAACATGACATTTTAACGTTGCGTCTACCACCCTATCATCCAGAGCTAAACCCAATAGAAAAAATTTGGGCATTGGTCAAGAACGAAGTAGCTGCCTGCAACATAACTTTTAAAATGGATGATGTATGGAAGTTAACGGAGAAAAAATTTAGTGAGGTAACGGTAGATAATTGGAAAAACATTTGCGCCAATGTAATAAAAGTTGAAAAGGACTATATGGAAAGAGAACATGTCATGGATCAAGTGGCGGATTTAATAATAAACGTAGGAGAGGATAGCCACAGTGAAAGTGAATTTTCGGATGATGAAGACGATGACGACATATAAATTTATATAGTTGATAATAAATGCTTATAGTTAAGAGCTTTTCATATAATTTTCCCAGTTATATTACATAGGGTTTTTCTAATTTTGATTTTATTATTAAAATCAGGTAGAACATGGTATTATTTCTTTAAGGGGCTAGGGCTCCTAAGTGGTATTTAATAGCTTGTAATCCATAAGCTGTCTAGGTCATTAAAATATCAATTAACTGATTACTTTGTAATCATATATCATTAGTTTAACACTCTGTATTGCTTTGATTTTATTTATCTCTAGACATTAACGCAATTCCCTATAATAAATGTAATTCCGTTGAGTATGTATCATGTTTTAAATTATATTTTACAATAAAATTATAATGTTATTTTCAACATACTTCGCCTGGGCTATAAGAATAAAATCAACCGAAGCGGACTTTTTCAGTTTTCACTTCACGAATTTATTGCATTGTTGCCATTTATATCTACGCAACTATTTACAAGGTTAGGGCTCATCTCAAAATCCATTACCTCTACACATTTCTTACGATTTCGCCGAAACTACTGGCAACATTGTAATGAAATTTTATACGAATATGTTTTGGAAGCTGATACATCCCATGAATTTGTTTTTATATCTGACTCTCACAGAGGGCGCTAGTTCCACGGTTCGTACCAAGTAGTATTGAACATAACCTTTTAAAGGTTAGATTTATTAATCAAAATTTCAAATGAACCTAAACATCATTTAATTTTACACCAAAAAGTTACTCTAGGTAAAACTCGATACTGTGTACCGTTTTCGGAATATTTTGATTTGAAAATTATGAAGTAATAACCGATGCTGGTATAAAGTAATGATAAAGTTATTAATTAAACAAAAAAACACAAGAAGAAAATTTAAATAAAGAATAAGGACATAAAATAAAATTCAATTAGAGTAAGTGTTCAAGATGTCCTCCGTTTACACGAATACACAAGTCTATCCTTTTTTCTAAAGAATCCATCAGTCTTCTAAACGGTTGGGGATCAGCCATGATGTCATTAAAGTGACCTTGAATTCTGTCTTCCAATTCTTGATGTGAATTCACCTCTGTAGGATAGACTTTTTCCTTTGATACGACCAAACTGTGTAGTCCAAAGGATTAAAATCGCATGACCGAGGAGGCCAATGAATCGGAGCTTCTGCACCTCCACCAATCCATCGATTCGGAAAATGATTACTCAACCAATTGCGACACCTTCTATCAAAGTGTGGTGGAGTTCCATCGTGCTTAAAAAACAGAGATCATCGCTCTAATATCTCGAATAAGTGATTGTTTAAAAAATCCAGGTACATATCACCATTTAAATTTCCAGGTAGAATGTGATAACCCATTAATTTGTTACTTATAGTTGCTGCCCCAAACATTAACTTTAAATGAGTGTTGGTAATGTGATACCCTTTCAACTTGTGAATTCTCATCACACCAGTAGTGTGCATTATGGGAGTTAAACATACCTTGTCGCGTAAAGGTGGCCTCGTCCGTAAAAAGAATACATTTAAAAACATTTGGATTGAGGGCTGTCCTTTCTTGTAATTTTTGACAAAAATGCATACTAATCGGTAGATCGTCTGGCAAGAGCTTTTGTACTTGTCGGTAATGATAAGGATGTAGCTGCTGCTGATAATTATTAACTTTATCATTACCTACTTTATACCAGCATCGGTTATTACTTCATAATTTTCAAATCAAAATATTCCGAAAAAGGTACACAGTATCGAGTTTTACCAAGAGTACCTTTTTGGTGCAGAATTGAATGATGTTCAAGTTCACTTGAAATTTTAATTAATAAATCTAACCTTAAAAAAGTTACGTTCAATACTACTTGGTACGAACCGTGTAACTCTATGAGAGTCAGATATAAAAACAAATTAATGGGATGTATCAGCTTCCAAAACATGATATTCATACAAAATTTCATGCCAGTAGTTTCGACAAAATCGTAAAAAATGTGTACACATTTTTTTTCTTCAACGCCCTTCATCTTGAATACTGATGGCATTACGAAAAATTTTTACTGGGCAAACCCCAATTATTTTTCAGTTTTCTACCTATCCTAGAGACGGGATCACCTTTTTTCGTAGCACCCTGTATATTAAGCAGGTTTTCTGTGTTTTTTCCGGCATCTTAATTTCCACAATGATCGGAACCGAGATGCATTAAGGAAATTAACCAAATGGCCATCCCAAAGGTGCACAGCCACAGCTGTCCCTGCCGCGACCGTAAACTAACAGGTCATAGGATAGTACCTTCACCAATTATCAAGCTGCCTGGAGAGGAATTATTCAAATACTTGGCAACGAACCATAATTGTGGGCAGCACAACCATCTTGTTGAGACCCGATATAATCAAATCTGTCTCTTGCTACGAATTTCAGGAACAATTTGCTTTTGCAATGAATTCAAATACATGGAGCCAGTTAGCTTTTCTTCTAAGACCCATGGTACCAACCCAAACATTCAATTTCTGTGGATACTGGGTCCTTAATGTGAAAAACTAATGTAAGTTTCCTCTCAACCAATACTGGACCTTTGTGATTGATTGTGATTGCCAAGCAACAGAAAAGTTGATTGATATCCATTTTTCTTTGAAATGTTTCTAACAGTTGTAAGTAGCATTCGAATTCACTGCAACAGCAATTTGCTCACTAGAAAAAGTGGGTTCTTGTACTGAAGTAGCACAAATCATTATCTCAAACATTTCTTCATCCATATCAAGTGAACGATGACAATGTCTGTGTTAGATAGAACTTAAGCAGCTTCGTTGTTCGAAATTTTGGATAATTGCATTATGCATAGTTGATAATGAAGGGGATATCATCAAATGCTGTAAAAATTAATTCACAAATTTGTCTTACCGTATTGTTCATGTGATACCAGTTCATATTTTTTTGTATTCTTCTTAATTTATATTATCATGAACAGATCGTTCTCAATTCTACCTAACCCTAACTTCTAACGGAAACATTCGTTCGTTCTTGAGTGGCTTGTACCATATGAAACACACTAAAGCTTCTATACTTAGGTAATATATTCGTGGTTCACAAAAGTAGCAGACTTTTCCAAAGTGCTTTCAACAGTGACCGGAATATTTTCACAATAATTTAATATAAATAGGTGAATAGTGACTTTGTTAATGTATTCGCATATTACATTTAAAGGAATTTAGAAAAATTCCCAAGCCGCATCAGTTTGTCAACATGGTGAAGTACATAGAAAATAGTTGGTTAAATATTCATAAGTAATAGTAATATTCCTATTTTTAGTGCCAATTATTTTATGCAAAATAGTAAAATATTTAAAAATCTAGTAACGTTTTCCGCGGTCGATTGTGTAAACTTGAAGCGTAGTATCTACATTGCCTCTACAACTTTTTTTTTGTTGTTCATCATAAATATTGAAATTCCTGGTCTTGGTTTTAATTTTATTGGTGGAAACTGTACCCACAATTGGAAAATGGCTGTTAAAAATTTCGATAAAAATATTTCAATGCGTTGAATTATATAGAAAAAGACTATCAGGTACAACATTTTGCAAACTATTTGGTTGAACATTGTATTAGCGAATAAACTTTTTTATTCCAACTTGTGAACTAAACACAGCAAATCGTAGAAAGAAGTACAAACGCTAAGCTCTATGCAATTTCGTTTCAATGAAATTGAATCCATATCCAAAGTAGGATTTTGCGCATCAAAATCTACCTGGAAAGTGGACATTTTCCGCTATCTATCATAATTTGACACTTTGGCGCTCTAGAGCAAGAAAATCCCTTTGGCACTTGCCTATTTTCATAATACAACTAAAAAACCATGAAAGATGGAAAAGTAGTAGCGTAGCTGAAGGTTATATTAATATTATTGGTTCAATTTTCAATGGAATTGATACATTTGGTAAATTTACGTCAGTCCAAAATTCGAATTTTACTTCAAATATTTATAGCACTGCTGAGCTGATTCTTTTGAGCAAAATAATCTGGTATTAGCATTAATACCTTATTTTCAAAAATACACATTTAATTTTATTATTCTTAATGATAAAAATAATTCTATCCGGTTTATAGTTACTACCATTTGTTTTTTTCCTTTGTATTTTCAATATAAATGATTCTATAATCAGTTTGTGGTTTTCTGTAATATGTTCCGACATAACCATATATATATTTATTATCGATCGTATTATCGTAGAAAGAATCATGTGTGTGATTGGAGCTGAAAGCTCATTGCCTCTTTTGAGAAACTTTCTATCTCAGGCGGCAAAGAAACAGTATCTACTCTTAATACACAAAAAGAGCTAATACTGCTTTTATTGAAGTCCGACCGTATGGCAATGTTCGCACTGATTTCAAAGTAAAATTTATAAATAAACCTTCTTGAATTAAATTTCGTTTTTTTTTTCATATGCTGTAAAATATACAATTTTGAAATAATTAAGACTAATCTGTTAGATGAACAATGTAAACAGGCGCTGGGAAAAAGAAATAAAACCAGACAAAAACTATTAAAAGAAAACAGTGAAGAAAATAGACTGGAGTATAAAAATGCGAGAAAAGAAGTTAAACAAATATGCAGAAAGAACAAAAGAATTTACTTTGGAAATGAATTATTAAAAATGGAAGAAACTTATAAAAATAAAGAAGTGATAAATTTTTATCAAGAAATAAGGAAAGGGAAAGGCCAAAACCAAAAAGCACCTTACTTTTTGAAAAGCAAAGAGGGATATCTAATAGGGGATAAGGAAGGAAAAATAAATAGATTGGCACAGTATTTTGAAGAATTACTAAATGATGGCGAGGAAGAACTAAGTGAAAATGATAATGAAGCAGAGGAAGAAAATTGTGAAGAAGATCTAGCCATAACGGTCCCAACAAGAAAAGAGGAGGTGACAGAATATTCAGAACACATGAAAAATAATAAGAGTGCAAGAGACAACAATATTCCAATAGAAATTTTAAAATATGGAGACGAACAATTATCTGAGAGAATATGGCAGTTGTTGAAACAAGTATGGCGAGAAGAAAAGATCCCTGAAAATTGGAACAAGGCATTAATCATTCCAATCTATAAAAAAGTTCCTGAAGAATGCAATAACTATCGTGGAATAGCACTTTTAGATGTAATATACAAAGTTCTGGTAAAAATACTTAAAAATCGATTAGACATTACCAAAAAGCAAATGTAGGAGAATACCAAGGAGGTTTTAAAGCAGGTAGATCGACAATGGACCAAATTTTCATTATGAAACAACTTCAGGAGAATGCTTACGAACAAAATCTAAGTCTGCATATGCTATTCATCGATTACAGTCAGGCCTATGATACTTTCAAAAGAATAAAAATTTATGAGGCAATGAGGAAGTTAAATATACCAGTTAAATTGAGAAGGCTAGTGGAAATGACCATCCTAAAAACCGAGAGCAAAGTAACTTCGGAGGGAAATACTTCTAACGAATTCAAGATAGGGAAAGGTCTAAGACAAGGAGACCCATTATCCACAACCCTCTTTAACCTAGTTCAAGAAATTATACTAAGAGAAAGTGGTATAAAGCCCCGAGGTTTAATTTATGGGAATAAACATCAATGTCTAGCTTATGCGGACGACATAGTATACTCATGGCACGATCCAGGAAAGAAGCGTATTTAAGCTACTGGAAGAGAAGGCAAGAGAACATGGTCTAGTGATCAACGATATTATCATAAATTGTAATGGAAATAATAGCTACAAAATAGAAAAAGTGGAACAAATCGAATATTTGGGAGTCACTATCACAAATAAAGGAGACGAAGAAAGATAAATAGAAAATAGGTTAACAAAAGGCAATGTTAAACTCAAAAGACATATCACGAACAGCTAAAATAAGAATGTACCAAACAATAATAAGACCGTCAGTTACTTTCGCTCGTGAAACTTGGACAATGAACAAAAAAGCAGAATAAACTAGAAATATGGGAACGTAAAATGCTCAGAGATTTATGGTGGAATTAAATAAGATGGAATGTGAAGAAGAAGAACAAACAGGAAACTATCAGAATTGTATAAGCACCCAAGTATAACCCATATAATTAAAGCACAGAGAGCGAGATGGTTGGGACATATAGGTAGAATGACAGAAGATAGATGGGTAATACGAGTGCTAAAAGGTGGAGAAGGTGGTAAAAAGAAAAGAGGAAGATCAAGAAAAAATGGTTTGGAGGAGATTAGGAGAGACCTGAAAACAGTGGGAGTGAGGGTCTGGGAAAATGAGGCGAGGAACAGAGAAAAATGGAAAGAGAGAGTGAAAGATCTCGAAGCCGGGGGCCAGATAGGTTATATATATCGTGGCCTCAATCTGCCTACTCCACTAGTCGTACCGTACCCGGCAGTTATCTCTGAGGTCTCAATCTGCCTACTCCTCAGAGATAACTGACGAGTCGTAGGAGAGGGTCGCTTTATTATAGGAATAGATACGGAGGGAGATGATGGTGGAAAAATGATAGACGGGGAAACGGTAGGCGGGATTTTGGTTGGAGGTAAATGGTTGTTGGGTATTTGACGGGTATGTACTGGTTTCCATGTCGTTGGTAATCGTTGGAATCTCTTCTATTCATACAATTTGGACGTTTCTCTATTTCTATTGCCTCTCTAATAGTACGAGATTTTAAGGATCGAATTGGGGCCAACGTTTTGGTTTCAGAAAAATTGATGGAGTGACCTGTTTGAATTTTATGTTGGGCTAATGCATTGTTGGAATCTAAATTTTTGACGGATAAGGAATGTTCAGAAATTCTATGTTGGACTCGACGATTTGTTTGACCTATGTATGTTTGGAGACAATTACAACAGGGAACCTCATACACACCCTGATTTTCGTTGGGGACTTGATCTTTTGCTGGCCTAACTAGGTGGGAAATCTTTTTGTCAGTGGTGAAGATGGTTTTTATGCCTGCGGGCCTGAGGACTCTACTGATTTTGTCGATGACACCTTTGATATAAGTAAGAATTATTGGATTTTCTGGCTGAGAATTGGATTCAGAAAAAGAAGAGGGAGACGAAAGAGGAGGAGCTAGATGTCTTTGGATGCTTCTTTTTATGTGATTTTTATCGAAACCATTTTGTAGAAGGGCATTTTCTAATTAAATAAGTTCGGAGAGTCTAGTATTATTGTCGCTAAGTCGGATGGAGCGGGATACTAAAGTATCAACTACCGAATTGAGTTGGGAGGGATGGTGTTGTGAATTGGCATTTAGATAACGGTTGATATGTGTGGGCTTTCTATATACGGAATGTGAGAATCCACTTATAGGGTTTTTGGTGATAAGGATATCAAGAAAAGGTAAACATGAATTCTCCTCCACCTCCATTGTAAACTGAATACTAGGATGTATACCGTTCAGATGGATTAGAGAGGAATCCAATGCTCCCCTTCAATGCGGTCAGATAACAAACGTGTCATCAACGTAACGTAACCATCAGGTGGGCTTTAGTTCAGAAGAATTGAGGGCGATTTGTTCGAAATTGTCCATAAAAATGTCGGCGATGACTGGTGAGAGAGGAGATCCCATTGGGGCTCTCTTCACTTGCCTAAAGAATTAGTTTTGAAAGGTGAAGTATGTATTAGACATACAATGTTTGATAACGGAGAGGGTATCTTGCGGAATTTGTTGTGTTGTTTCCAATATGCCTAATGTCTCGGTAATGGGTATATTAGTGAATAAGGATATAATATCAAAGCTGACAAGTAAATCAGAGTAGGAAATTTTGTATTTTTCTAGGAATTCACGTAGATGAAAAGAATTTTTAACGAATGAAGTGGTTGAAGGGTTTGGCCAAATGTTTGGCAAGTTTTTGGGTTGGGGAATGGAAATCACTAACAATGGGGCGTAAAGGAATATTGGGCTTATGCATTTTTGGAAGTTCATAGATTTTGGGGACACGTGAAGATTTTTCTCTCGGAATAAGGCTAGATTTGATTTGTGATGGAAGATTTGATTTATTTATACAGGAGTTTGTTGTTTTTTTTAAATAGGTAGTGGGGTCGGTGGAAAATCTTTTGTAATCGGAAGTTTCAAGAAGATGGTTCATTTTTTCGATATAGGAAGACGTATTTAAAATGACAGTGGTGTTTCCTTTATCTGCTGGGAGAATAATAATGTTCTCATTTTTGAAGATGTCTTTGAGAGCTTGCCTTTCAGAAAAAAGTAAATTGGATGGTGAGGGTTTTGAAGTTACAGTGAAGTTTAAATACAAAATGGTTTCTATAAAAATCACATAAAAATAAGCATCCAAAGACCTCTAGCTCCTACTCTTTCTTCTCCCTCCTCTTCTTTTGAATCCACTTCTCAGCCAGAAAATCGAATAATTCTTCCTTATATCAAAGGTGTCACCGACAAAATCGGTAGAGTCCTTAGCCCCGCAGGCACAAAAACCATCTTCACCACTGACAAAAAGATTTCCCACCTAGTGAGGCCAGCAAAAGATCAAGTCCCCAACAAAAATCAGGGTGTGTATGAGTTTCCCTGTTGTAATTGTCCCCATATTTACATAGGTCAAACAAATCATCGAGTCCAACATAGAATTTCTGAACATTCCTTATCCGTCCAAAATTTAGATTCCAACAATGCATTAGCCCAACATAAAATTCAAACACGTCACTCCATCAATTTTTCTGAAACCAAAACATTGGCCTCAATTCGATCCTTAAGATCCCGTACTATTAGAGAGGCAATAGAAATAGAGAAACGTCCAAAATGTATGAACAAAAGAGATGACGGCCAACGATTACCAATGACATGGAAACCAGTACTTACCCGCCAAATACCCAACAACCATTTACCTCCAACCAATATCCCGCCTACCGTTTCCCCGTCTATCATTTTTCCACCATCATCTCCCTCCGTATCTGTTCCTATAATAAAGCGACCCACTCCTACGACACTCCTCCCTTGGGCGCTCTAATCCCAGTAGTTCGTACAGGATCCAATGAGCAAGTGCTTCGCATTCGAAGATACTAAGTTCGGTGCTGACTTGTATACCAGGTTAGCCTGTCAAGATTTCATCTCAGATCCACAATGTTGAGTGCAGATATTTTAATAGACTACCTTGTTTATTTTTAGGAATAACCCCCAGTAGGTACATCATTTTATTTCTCACAGCTATCAGTTCATACGTCTTAAAAATATGTTATTTAGATACTTATTTATACTAATGTGGTTATATATGTCTGTTAATGGGTACTGGGTACCATTCTAAACCGATAAGGTAACAAATTAGAACTCATTATGATAAGAACCGTTATATTTTGTTCCATTTTAATAACAGTTAATTGCTAATATTTTATGGTTAGTTTTTCAATTTTCGCAAAGCTATTCACTGATAATAAGCACTACTACTAGTCATTTGTCTTCTGTGAACTTTTCTGGAGTATCGAAAACTCAATTGAAGAGAATACAATGAGCAAAATATAAGACAATAACTGTACATAATCAACAATATTTAAACGCGGCAATAGCACGCAAAATCACCAACAAATAAAATTTTAGTAATGTCAACTCAGACTGCCATTAGTATGAATTTGATATATATATTCTTATTTTTTGATCACATACGGCCTATATTTGGATTTATATTCTACCAGCTATATGTATAAAATAATAACAATTGCGGACGTGGGAAATTATTTAAATAATGGAAACTGCTTCAATTTACAATTATTCCGTGAATCTCTATAGAGTTGCGATTAACAAAAAATTGATAAAGATCTATGTTAAATGACGTTTATTTGATACTTATACACTTTTCCAATACGTTTTCTAAAATTTTTTGAACTTTAGCAGAACATTTTACGAAGGAAGGTTCACTATTGAAATTTTATTAAAAAACACAATTTGTGAAGTGAAGAGTCTCTTATGTTTATCTATTTATATAGTACTTCAAATTGAGGATATTCAAGATATTAACAAAAAAAATTAAGCTCTTGTTCTTGAAAAAATGTTTGATTTTAGATAATACGGTGTTTGCTGTTGGTTGTGTGAGTGATATATTTGACGGATTGTGATTTGTATGGTTCTTATATGGTCTGTAATATATTCCTGACACAGCAATTTATCTATACATGATTTCGTGTATTTCATCTAACAATTAAATAATATTTTTCGCCTACCATAAATGGGGCGGGAAGTATTGCTTAACAGCCCTAGGGCGGAAAATTGTTAACGCCACGATTTTTGAAGATTTTCATCATCTGTCACTTGAATACTTTGACGTTTTTTTATTAAAGTGTATGTCAAAGTTTTCTGTTGTATTTTTCTATTTTTTTGGTAGGCGAAAAACAGTTGTGTGTCACACATGCTGGAAACACTTTAGCTATCCTTAACTATCAGCAGCCCTCGCTAAGCTACGCTCGCTCATGCATCTAATAGTCTCGGGCTGCTGAAGCTCATTTTCTGCCCTTGTGAAACAATATACTATTTAGCATTATTATTTATTTCTAAGGAATGCTGCTTAAAATATTATGCTCACCATACGTTTTCAATTAACCTATAAAATGTGATCATGAAATGAATAGTTCAGTTTTGAATATAGTGAAATGTTTGAGTTGGGTTACATTTTATTAATAAGTAATAAAATTTATTTTTCTACAATCATTAATAAAAGTGACGTTTTTTTAATCGATTTTCGTACATAATAGTTCTTTGTTTAACTAGGCAGAGATTTAACAGATTTACTGCAGCCAGGGGCGGATTTGGCAATAGGCATAGTAGGCACGTGCCTAGGGCGGCAATAGGTCGGGGGGCGACAGAAAATGCAAGGGAGGTTATAAAGAAAAAGTGTCCTAAATGGACGGTGAGAAGGTTTCATGAGCTTTTATTTTTACATTTTGAAAGCCAACGATGTACTAAGACTAAGAAGATATTTTTGAGGGTAGTAAATATATAGTGTTTATAAATGAAAAAACGTTATTTGCTGTACCATTTTCCTTTCTTCTAATGGCCGATAAGTGACTGTGAGTTTGTTAAAAAAGAAGGATAAAGATGCGTAAACAAGATCACATCAGTTTCTACGACTTTTATTATAAACATGACAACATAGCATGAGCAATACATGAGCTGGCCTGGCAACCGTGTTGGTTTTCCTGCAAGATACAACGTACACATCAACGCTGAAGATATTGAGGCAAATTTCATTTAGGAATCTATCCATTTCTGAGAACATGTCGAGGTTGATGAAAAAAAGGACCTAGTGACGTTTGTAAAGTTGCTGAAGTGGCTTAGACGGGAAAGCATGCAAAATGTTTATCCTAATGTTGACATTGCTCTTCGCATCTGTGTATATACTCCAGCAACAAACTGTACTGTAGAACGGAGTTTCTCCAGGCTGCGAAGAGTTGAAAATTTTTCTCAGAACAAACTAAATGATGTGGCTGTTTTGAACATCGAGTCAGATATAAGATGTCATGAATGACTTTGCGAATATGAAGGTTAGAAGAGTTCCTCTGTGTTCCTTTCAAAGTTTAAGTGTGTGTTTTATTTTAACTATAATATACTAAGAATTATTTGGTTTTTATTATTGAGCTGAAGTTATGTGGTTTAAATGTCGTTCCTGTATTGGAATTTTGTAGAAGCCAAAATAGATTCATTTTATTATAAGTATTAAGTTCTTTGATAGGGGCGGCAAACATAGTTGTGCCTAGGGCGGCACATGATTCAAATCCGACCCTGACTGCAGCGGCTAGCATTTCATTGTCGATGCGAAGTCGAGGCAATGAAACTAGCCAAGGCAGTAAATCTGATTCTCTGCCGTGTGAAACATATAATTTTTTCCCCGATTGTTTGTACAGTGTGTTTAGAAAAATGAAATTGAAATGAAAACTCATTTTATAACCGATATAACTCATAATTTTTAATATTTTTTCTAATCGTATGTTATAGGTAATAATTAAATCGTATTTTTAAATTATTATTGTCAATTAGACCTTAAATTGTATACATAATAATATCTACCGAAAGAAAATAAGATAAATATAATGTTAAATATCGACAATAATAGTGTGCACAGTGAAGCTAGCCTATGTATGTGTGACGTGGAAGTGATTGTTTGATTCCATGGACCTGCTTAAATGAAACTGAGAAGATGATTTTTTTCTCATCATTTTTCCTTTTTTTTTAAATCTCCCAGACTTTACTCAGCAACGGCAATGATAATGTGATATAAGCAGACCCATGGAATCAAACAATCACTTCCACGTCACACATACATAGGCTAACTTCACTTTGCATACTATTTTTGTCGATATTTAACATTATATTTATTATATTTCGGCAGATATTATTATGTATACAATTTAAGGTCTAATCGACAATAATAATTAAAAAGTATATAAGATACGATTAGAAAAAATATTAAAAATTGTGAGCTATATCCGTTATAAAAAAGTTTTCATTTTAATTTGATTTTTCTAAACACACTTTACAAACAATCGGAGAAAAAATTATGTTTCACACGGCAGATAATCAGATTTACTGCCTTGGCTAGTTTCATTGCCTCGGCTTCGCCTCGTCGATGAAATGCTAGCCGCGCCAGTAAATCTGTTACTTCTCTGCCTAGTTAAACAAATAACTATTTTTTAACGCTAATTTTAAATATTTCCACTAATGTCTCTGCAGATTGCACTCATCTGTCATTTTACTTAGCGTTTTGTCATCATGACAAACATAAACATTCAAACCGACGACATTTTTAGTCCATTTAGAGCAACCTAAATAACACATTTTTTGGCGTTTGCATGCACGTACAGAAATATTGTATGCAACAAGTGCATAAAGTGTCTTTTTTCCACTCATTAGAAAAAAACACCACTTTATGCACTTGTTGCATAAATAACTATTCTATACGTGTCAAGTTGGTATTTGATGTTTCGTCATAATTGAGTAATACTTTATTGCTTTTATGCTCACCTTTTGTGGAAGCCAATTTTTTTGGAAGCTCTTCTTATTGCTAGGATACATTTATTCATATACATAGGATCGAAGATTAGTAGGAAGAGAATTAACGTTCCCTTCGACGTCTTCTACGGAGCTGTATAGGTTCCCTTCAAGCTCCCGCTTAAGCCGATGAAAGAGGAAGAAGTTCGGTTGTGCCAGATCTGTACTCTAGGGAGATGGGACAACGTGGCAATCCTGTGCTTGGCTAGAAACTCCCTCACCGCAATGCGTCCCACTACATAAGGGTATTCGTTACAGAATTCTCTTATGGAGAATTCAATACAAATGTGCGTTCAAATATCACGAACTTGGGTAAAGCTATCAACAAAGTTGTTAATTATTTAAAATCTTAAGAGTCTACTTAATGTATTGTGCGTATCATATTTTGGGAAATTTTTTTATTTAATTTGAATTTATTCATAAAAAGTTTCCAAAAAACGTGCTTTTTCAGTTTACCGGGATCTATAGATAAATATGTACTTTTTAAACAAACGATTTAAAGATAAAGTAAAATAAATAATATTGGGCGGAATCAGAACTCGATCCGAATTAAAATGGCGGAGTTATGTGATCGCATTAATTCTGAATTAAAAATGTTTCTGCAGATTATAATTTACAACCTCTTGAAATAAGTAACCGCATGCTTAGATTTATGACCATGATTACATAGTGATAAAGAAGGGTCTATTTTATTGTCCTTTTGTCTAGGTACCTGATTCAAAAGAAAACTAACAGAGCATTCTACTGTTGTGAATAATTTATTTTTATTTTTAAACTCTTTGATATTCTAGGTACACAAACTTTATTTTTTAAACTGATCGGATATATACACATGATTATATTATTCTTAGGTACTAAAAATCAAGAATGTACTTACAAAAAAGTTATTCTTTTAGTGACTCTGAAACACATTACGTTTACAAATAGGTGACCTATCCACAGGTAAGAAAATTGTTTGAAGAAATGGCCAACGGTGTCAAACTAAGGTCACTTATTATGTGTGGGTAACCATAATATTTAAAATAATTTAGACCTCACAAGTGACAATTTGTGAAGACAGTAGGGGACAAGATAGAAGTGACCGCAAAATTCGGAAAAATCGAAAATGGTTTCTTACTGGGTTTTCCAATAGGTATACCACGTTTTCTAGGAAATTTTATGAAGTAGATCCCTTCGGTTTGTTTTAGTGAACCATTCAAGTTTTGTTTCGTTATTATATAAATAATTACTTATTTATTTTGAAGGTAAGCGATTGATATCAAAATATTGTATCATGCATAAAGACTATTTGAGACGATGAACTATTTTTTAATGAAATTTGTTATAAATTGAAAACGAGCAGTCAATACTGTAGAATGCGTCTATTTCAATCAATTCAATCATAAATAATTGTCCCATACATATATAAATCGTAAGTAATTAAAATAAGAACAAAATGATGGAACGAGCGAGTTAATCGAATAATTAGGAAACGAGAAAATTTGGAAAAACCAGAATATTAGTAATTTTTTTGAAAATTCATACTTTTGTCATTTTTCAATTGTAAGAGCTGAAACTTGGTACAAATGAAGCTCTTTATATGCACTTTATGTGCGCGCAGAGCAGGTACCATGTTACTTTTACTTTTGTTGCAATTGCAATTTTTTAATGCAATATTTTGTAGTAGGTCTGGATGCGTTATAGATAGTCCGATTTTAAATTTGAAAACGGTTTTGAAGAATACAGATATAGAGCAACAAAACGTATATTTTCGATTTGTTATCAAATGCTGCGAAAAGAGGCATACTATATAGATATAGCCAGTCATTTTAGGCGGTGTTCTTGGGAGTTTTTGACCAATTTTGCATAATTTTATTACAAATCGAAAATATACGTTTTGTTGATTTTTTTGTAATCTTTGTCTACATCTACACTTTTCAAAACCGTTTCAAATTTAAAATCGGACAGTCTACAACGCATCCAGAGACGACACGTTGCAAATTGTTGAAACTTGGCATCGTTGAAAAAATATATGGATGAAAAGGCAAATGAAACATATTTTACAGTGTAGTTTGACGTACTAAATTTAATCATTTTAGAAGAAGTGTGTCAAGACTCGGGCATCAGAACCCGATATCACCGTAGTTGCAAACAATCCCACTCAATCAACGTTAAAAAATTTACCTATGAAAAATGTATTTTTTTTAAATCTTAAGCCTGCCTTACGCTATGCTAGATTTTTCAAAAATTTTTTTATAAAATTACAGAAAACTTAATTTTGAATCAATAAACAATCGCTTTTCCAGTGAAAACTGGTATTACCATGAAAACAAATATGCTATCTACCCACTCTATTTAAAACAGTTGGAATTCAAAGATGCTTCGGTTCAAATGGTTTACAACGATAGGTACTCATGAATTCGATCATAAATTACCCGCTGACGAGGGCAACCGCATTTTATTGTAGCATCTGTACTTGTTGCCGATCTTGACAGGTACCCTCGAAATTTGAAATTTCAAGGCCATTTGTGGAACGAATAGCCTTAAACCATAACTGTAACGAATAGTTTGAAGATAGATTCGAAGAGGTGCAAACTACAAGATCCCCAGAAAGGCAAACCATAGCGAAGTTGTTAAAGCAGTAGAAGAATCAAGCTATTTAAACACAGATTTAATGGCAAAAGAAGCAGAGGATAACTTCTTCACTGAAGTGTATAGACCATTTAAAGGCACCGTCAATATCGAGACCAAGAAACTTAATCGAATCTGAAGATCTTATTATGTCATTGTTAAGTTTGAGAGGCTCCAAAGCTCCTTTGTAAGATAAAACTAAGGTTTTCTCAGTGTTAAAACAAAGCCCGTTCGAATCTGACCAGTACTTAATAGTAATGAGATCTTTGCCTATGGTGGAACGTAAAGTTGGTATATCTGAACTATTTCAGGTTACTCTAGTGTCATCAGCAAATGCAGTGAATTTACGATCAATTCGTAAGTCTGAGGAATCGTTAATGAATACCAAAAAAAGAATTGGACCTAAAACTGAACCATGGGGTACACTACTGCTAACTGGTAAATTTTTCGAAACTTTACCATTTGCTCGTACCAGTTGTTTTCTACATTCAAGGTAAGACTCAAACCAATTTAAAGGAATACCACGGATACCATAATATTCTAGTTTATTTATCAAAATTTCATGATCAACACAATCGAATGCCTTCGCGAAATCACAAAAAACCGAAGCCATAAAAAGTTTATTATTGTGGTATATATTTCATTAAAGGCAGAGAACATTGCGTCATTAGTATATTTATCAGGTAGGAAACCTAATAATATGTTTGACAAGAAAAGGCAATAGACGATTTTTCATTAGTCTTTCTATTATCTTCGACAAGATTGGTAATAAGGCAATAGGACGATGGTTACCAGTATTATTTTTTTCGAGGCCCTTGTACAGGGGAACAATTATAGCTGTTTTTAGAATGTTAGGGAAGAGACTTTTTCAAAGGATTCATTTATTACAGAACATGAAACGTTAATCACCACATCTGGAAATTTAAAAATAACTTAGCTGATAACAAAACAATGCCAAAGGAAGTTTTGTTTTAAATGCTGAGTATGGTTTGCACTAGCTCAAATGTATCTACAGGTCTGAGGAAGAAACTACCAGTGATTATTTTAGAAGGAACGAGGAAAGAAAGAGCATCACGACTTGGAGATATTTTAGAGCTAATTCTCTTACTAACGTTTACGAAATAATTGTTAAGTTCGTCTGGGTCGAGGTCAATAAAGTTTGATGAACGAGTTTTGTTTCTCAAATTATTGATAACAAACCAAGTTTTTCTGGAGGTATTTTTAGCTCTAGAGATGCGATTGTTATAATAGTTTTGTTTAATAGATTTGATAGTTTTCCGGTACAATATTTTATAGTTGCTGATTTGCTACTTGGTGCTCTGGTTTCTGGTCTCCAGGTCGTACTCAAAACTCCACGCTTCGTCAGCGGTAACCACATTGTCAAGGAAATTTGGGTTTTCTTGGACACAGTTCCGACTTTCCTGGGAAAGTTGCACACAATTCACTCTTTTTCATCTCTCAAGCCTGCCTGATTTTATTCCTTTAAACTTGAAAGCGTCAAAATCAGTCTTATTGTAATATTATACCGGCTGTCCCAACAAAAAAATGGTTGGGGTCACGTGACCGGAAATGAGAAATGAGAATAAAAACGGAAGACTTTTTATAATGAATATGAGCATCAGATTTGAAAGGTTTGGCAGACAATTTAATTATTCGGAAATTCCAGTAACAATAGTATTTTATCGCCTACACCATGGTAGGATCTACAAACAAGCGTCACAAGAGTCACAATTATCGCTATTAATAACAATTTGATATTTTGAAGATAATTATCACTTAAAAAGAAGGTGTTAATTCGATGTAAGTAATTATTATTAACAATAATTTTTCTATAAAGCGTATAGGTACCTGCTATTTGGAGAATGCTTTTTAGCATCTAGGTGTTATTGACAACAATTAAACAGGAAGTGTGACTTATGGCAAAATAATCAGTGAAACGACTGTTTTGCACAACGGAAACTGTTTTTTGTTTAAACGTACAAAACAAGTACTGAAGCAAGTATTATAAATCCAGACACTTGAAAATCATCTTTTCCTAAGTGTTTAAAACAACACAAATAATATCATCTCTGCCGCAACGATGTTTCTCGCAAATAGGCACAAAATGAAATTATAGTACTAAGGTAACTTCCCGTAGTGGAAACATTCCACAGAATCAATTTTATACAAACACAATTGTCATAAATTTCAAGCACCTCCAAAATGTACTTTAAATGTTTAGAGAATTATTATTAATGACAAAATTGATTCATATTATTTCAAACACATTAAGTCTGAGTAGAGTTCTAGATATTTTAAAAAAATGCTTTCTGCAGGTTAATGAAACACCCACCAAAGCAGAAAAAATAATTCAATGATTCAATTACCCCTATAAGATGTAGAAAAATATATTGATCACGACCAGTTAATTGGTCAAATTGGACAACTTGCATACAGTACAAGCCTTTCAAAAAAATAATTCCCAAACTTGTTTAAAATGTGATCCTTTCTGATCTAATAAATTGGAAGGGTACGGCAACCCCACAGCACCTATGTCTCATCAAGCCCTCTGTCCATCCTCCTAGAAGCTCCTCTCAGTACGTTAACCAACCTATGGTTTCAACATAGTTGATAACGTCCCCAAAATAAACTTCTCTCAGCATGGCTGGTCTTACCTACTAAGCCAAAATAGGCGAATAGCTAGGATCCTGGTTGGGTTCCTGACATAGCACTCTAGACTCAACAAACACATGAAGTGCATCGGCAGAGACAACCATATTGCAGGTTTTGCAAAGAAGATGAGGAAACCTCAGCACACATACTGTGCTGCTCCGGAGACCTGACAAAGGTTTTCGACGATAGGGAAGGAAACCCATCACCTTCCAAATATATGGAGGATCTAAAGTTTGGCATACGGGGACAAATAATAAGGACAAGGAACTCTAGCATAGCAAGAAGGCACAAACATAGATATGCAAAGGTCGTTGCGTAGAAGCTCTTAGAAGCACATAAGCCACATATCAATCTTAATCTTAGTCTCTTCGGCAAAATCATTAATAACTTCGTCATATCCAACATTTTTTCTCATGTCACATTTCAGAAATAAAATGGTCATTCAAATGTGCTTCATAGTCGATTGAAAGTAGTTTTTGATTATTGACAACCTAGAAAATCATCTCTCAGATGGAGTATTAGCATCCAAAAATGATAAATGAGTACGGGAACCATCTATTCGGCTAGCTACTTTTGGTAAGTAGACCATACGCTAGACTCTTCATGTTTTTCAACCTTCAATTCCACACAGTCGGGTGTCTTCCGCAAATTTGATTACCTACTGTTTCACTTCCTTCGAGCTTGCGTTTTTGTTGACTTGTATGCATATTTTCATTTTTCACATTTTCGGATAATGAAAAAAATTGCCGCCCTGGGACAAAGATTCAGTTCAAGTATCTGGGCTGTTAAGTACACCCAAACGAATCAATGAATGAATGAATGAATGCCTCCCTGGGCAGCTGCCTTTCTTGCCTAATGGATGAATCCAAACTGCTCCTTTGCTAAATATATTCACTAACATGTTTCCGGAGAGATTATTGTTTTTTGATTCATTATTATTAAGATAGATAATATAATACGGGATCCGGCTGCAGAATCAGTACGATCATCATGTGGTTCATTAATTTTCGAAACAAAATTTCATTCACATATTTGTTATATGAAATATCATCCACTTCACAGCAATGTATGTGAATACTTTGAAAAGTCATGGGTGCTGTTGCCCGTTCGGCCGCAACCTCTTTGCAGCTAGGTGTAAGCAGGTATTACTTTGTTATATTTATCCGTTCATGACGTACATTGTTCTTTTTAATACCAAATTAAAGCTTATTTTTTCTGAGCATGAGGATATAAAGCTGACTATGAAAAAGTGACCGAAAATAGAAGATGCCAGCTATTAAAGATGCTAAGTTTCAAAAATAAAGTGAGAGTGAGCGCGCAACACCACTTGTCAGATGTGGTTGGCGAGTGCCAGCTGTATGAGTTTTCGAAGCTATCTTTCAAAAACTAATGTAATTAACTTATATGATATACTTAACTAAAAATCTCAATAATCCTAATCAGCAACTTTGGAATTTTATTCACAGTACCTACATAGCAATCGACAAACTTGCACTAATCAAGTTTGAAAGCGACGTCATCAAGGAAATATTAAAATAACTTTCGATATATACTATCTGAAATATATAGGTTTTTAATTATGTAAATAATTGTATACAATTTCCTATTCCAGCATAGATAACCAAATTGTACTACATTCTATGGAATTATGTCGAATTCTTATGATTTAATAACCTTTAATACAAGGGGCACTTTAATTAATATTCGACAAAATGTTAATTATCTTTTTTTATGAAATAGTTGTATATAAATACATGTTTCTACTCGGGTAAAGTGGAAAAATATTTTTGTTGTGTCCAGTACACAACAAAAATAAACTTATGCCCGTTATGTATAATTATTTTTATATGTATTTTTATTTTTTTGGAAAGAAAAGACGTTTATTATTATTATTATATATTTTTCTAAGTAATTTCATGGATAAGGATGTTCTACGATGTATTATTATTAATAAATTTTAATCTTTTAACGGTGGCAGCCACTAATTTAAATCCAAAAAAAAAACATCCGCCATTGAATATTTGAAGAGTATTCGATAATGTTGACTATACAGATACATTCAAATACAAACTGAACATAGTATTGATCTGGACAGCTGGATTCAGAACCAATGCTAGAAACCCCGCCCCTTCTCCTTCCAAAGTTTGTTAGTTATGTGCGAGGTGTGAGAACTGCGATTTAGTATTGTATAATTATTTGATGGGGGTAGTAAACGTCGCTACATATTGAAAAAATATGCTTACGTTTTATGTTGTTAAAATCGAAAATTAATTGTTAAATTCCTTTAACAATTATTGTTTCGAGTTAAGATAATATGTTTTGATTTCTTTTGGCAATAACGGCTTTCAAAATAAAAATAAATTCATAAATAAAACAAAATAGGATTCTTTAAATTGAACTCTACCTACCGACTGCTGTTTACTGACTGTCTGACGCTAATTAAGGACCGCCCACAGTTGAGAATATGGAGTGGTGGGAATTGTACGATATGTTATAGGTGTCCAAATAAACGATTGTAATAATCGTGTTTTTAATCTGTTGAAGCTGGATGTTGGTCGACTAGTTCAAAAGCAGTTCTGATACAATGCTTAAAATCCCTATGTTCCGTTTGTGTTTGAATGTATCTGTATATCAAACGGCATCCATAAGTTATATGTTCTTGATTATAAGTTTAACATCATATTTGGAAAATTATTAAGAAATGAACTATCGCTGCAAAATGTATGCCACTAATGTTTTTAATATCTGTTAATTGTTTTTTTTCACCTTTTTATCAATTTTTAACCCTTGCTTATCAACCCTCAGTATCACTTGGATTTGTATGCCATGTTGTTTTCGGATGAAAATCAATACCAAGGAATGCATCCACTAACTACAACGGCTAAGCACATTTGTAGTAACGAAAGGTTAAAATGGGCTATGAACACCTTTTCACCTTTCAAGGCATCGGGAGCCGATGGAACAAACCCCAAATACTTCAGACCGATTAGCCTAACATCCTTTGTGCTTAAAACGATGGAAAACGCTATTGACAATTATATTAGAGCGGAAATCCTAGAGAGACTACCTGTCCACCCGCATCAGCATGCTTACCGTTAATAGAAGAGGTGTATACAGCACAACATCCAAATGGATGTCGGAACTGCTCACCACTAGAGTAGCAGAGACGAGGACGAGCAAAGACATTGTCTCCATCTGTACAACCAGAGGATGTCCACAGGGAGGAGTAGCATTGCTATTAATGTGGAGCCTGACGGTTGACGAACTCCTTTGTTGTTTGACTGACCTCGGAATATCCTGCCAAGAATATGCCGATGATATTGACATAACAGCCAGGGGAAAATTCGAAAATACCCTTTGAGACATCGTACAAAAGGGTCTGAACTATACAATTGGCTGGTGTAGGCAAGTGGGACTTAACATCAACCCCACCAAAACCATCTTAAATAGCCTTCACTAAGAAAAGAAAGAAAAACCATTAAACTTAATGGGAGCGAGGTTGAATGGAGACAAGAAGTCAAGTTTGGCTCTAGACAGTGAACTCCTGTGGAACAAACACGAAAAGGAGATTATATACAAAGCAAAAATGGCTCTAATGGTGAGCAGGAATCTGGCAGGGAGAAATTGGGATTGTAACCCAAAAATACTGAGCTGGATGTACACTGCCATACTGAGACCAATTATCACTTATGGAGCCATTGCGTGGAGTAGTAGAACTAGCCTGACAACAAGAGAAAACCTCTCCAAAATTCAAAGACTAGCCTGTATGTCCAGAAGCAGAAGCAATGAGAACATGCCCAACGGTAGCCATGGAAGTGATTCTCAACCTCACACCACTACATATGGTGGTGGAAAGTGTTGCAGAAAGAACAAGATACAGACTAAGTAGATAGGGAATCATTAAAAAAACCACCTCCTTACTTCTTAGAAATCAGAAAACCTGGGACATGCAACAAGATGGTATGATGAAAAAGTATAACTTTTCAAAGAAATTCGTTACGGAATTAAGCAACACGAAGGAATGGGATCCAAATACCATTACCAAACTTGGAAAGAATGCCATTCAATGGTACACAGACGGTTAGAAAGCAAAAGAAGGAACTAGGATAGGAGTGTACGGGCCAGGAACCAAACACTCTGAAAGCTTGGGAAAAACCCCGAATATCTTTCAAGCGGAAATTCACGCCATAGGGAAGTGTGCCCAGTTCAATATTGATAAAGGATATAGAAGGCAAAGGATTATCATAATGTCGGATAGTCAAGCAGCCAATAAAGAACTGAGCTTTTGAGTTATCAGTTCCAAAATGGCGTGGGAATGCCTAGGCAAACTAAATGAACTAGGCGAGAACAATATTATCATCTTACAGTGGATTCCAGGACAGACTGGAATAGAACGAATTGAAATAGTAGATGAACTAGCAAAGAGGGAGACTGGAACACCCTTTTGGGAGCCGGAACCCTTTTGCGGTGTGAGCTCCAATGTAATATTGGAAGAAATCGGAGGAAAGAGAAGATCTGACCATTGGAAAGATCTAGTAGGACTTAGACAATCAAAGATTCTTTTAGGTAATTACAACCTGTTGAGATCAAAGGAATGCATAAGTCAAAGTAATACTGCACTAAGAGTTTTAACAGGTATCCTTACGGGACATTGTCGCCTGATTGAGCACCTGAAACAGCTCAAAATAGTGGAGGAAGAAGAATGTAGATTCTGTGGCATGGAAGAAGAAACCTCCATCCACATACTTGCGAACTGCACAGCAATTCAGAATCCTAGGGCACAACACCTTGGAGATTACTGGATCGAAGATGGACATTTACCTAAGTTAAAGCCTGCAGATATCCTAAAATTCCTCCGGGAAATAGGACTAAAGGAGCTACTAGTCTCTGAGACTTTCCTCAGGAACTAAGTGGAAGTAAGGGAGCACAATAGATCTTTCAGGTCTCAGTGAATGTTACCCCAATTTACATACATACATGCATCCAAGTACAGGGCATCCATAAGTTAATCGTTCTAGTTTAGTGAAAATTCGAAGATTTTCAATGTCCACTGTAGCGTCGATTATCCAGTTTGGGTCTCAGGGAATAGCCTTATTCTACTTGTTTTTCACATGAAACTCGATGGTGAAAACGGCTTCCATTAGAAATAATAAAGCCTACATGTGTCATGGGCTACCTGTCTATAAATGATAGGTATCTAAAGGACATTTGAATTAGTCTTCGTAAATCGCCGCCTATTCATTAGTCTAAAACACGTTTTTAAACACATAAAAGTATTCTATATCATTTGATTTATGGGGAAATCGATAATGACAGCGGTGAATTACTACAAACTTGATGCACATTGTCCCGCCAATTTGTACAAAAGCAAACAATGGCATCACGGTACCATAAATAGGCTGTGTCTCTTCCTATGGCTAATTAATTGTATGGGTGGCGCCACCTTACATATTTGACAAGGTTTTCATCTTTTTTGTGGCAAATTCAAATTATTGCAATTTAACCTGCATTGCAAAATGGTATTTATAGTCAATTTTTTAACTGTATTTTTAGTAGGCACAGCTTAACCAAAAGTTGGTTTAAAATCCACATATGCAACACAAAAGTTTTATTATTATTATCAAGGCACAAGACAATCCTTAAGGCCAAATAAAATCACCTTTTTCCAAACACTTTTTTGTATACAAAAATACCAAAATCATATTTTCGTTTGCCCTGCGACGCCATATTGAATTTTATTTGACTGGTTGCTGGATCGCCCAGTAGGGAAATAGTGATTATGTCACCCTTTATATTGAAGAACAGAAAAAGACGTACAATGTGGATTGCAAATATAGCACAATGATGTGAAAAGCGAAAGAATATAATAAAATTAAAAATAATAACTCAAAGAAACGCTTTCGGCTAAACTTATTTTTATTTCAAAATCAACTGTTTTGTGAAAGGATCTACAAAAAATGACTAAAGTGACATAAGTAGACAAGCAAAAAGTGTATTTAATTATACAGGTGCCCACTATGGGTGACAATATTCCTTCAGTTTTAAAGAAAAATGTTGTATGGAGCAAATTAATTGAAAATGCTCCACCACTAAGTTTTTTTATTTTTTTTTTAATTTTTCAACAAAAAGTGTCCTTTGCCATTTGATATTGCTGTATATTAATTATTCTTTTAAAATAATGTTTCCTCGTTATTATTGTTGCATTCATATTTCCTTGATAAATATTGCTAGTTAAATGGTAATGGCATGAAATTATGTATGATTGAAGCTTCTGGATAAATTTTGAATTACAAATGAAATAACTGATTTAAATATGAATTTGTTTCAGTTATCGCTCATTGAATAATATATCTTATCTACCCAGCTTATTCTTAAAACATAATTATGGGAAAAAAATCAAAATTTCTCGATACCGAGTGTAAAACTCAAGTCTCTGGAGACGATAACTTGGTTATCGGAAAGCGCGTCAGATAGTGTCAAGTGCACACTATCAGTGTTGGAGTAGTGCTAGTATAACTTGTGTTCGGTATCAAATATCGCCAATGGCTCCAGAATTCCCAGCTTAGTTTAAAATTTTCAATATAAATTTTGTTATGAAAAACAACAATATTTTTGAGCTGGGATACTGCAAAATTGGGACTTGTTGCCAAAAACAGCAGGAACAAGCAGCTATGCGAAAGAATGTGTTGAGCTTATAATTCTACTGAAATATTTGTCAACAATTTCTCTGTCTTTAGATACTTGGATTAAATAGGTGGGTTACAAAAGTATCAGAAGTGATCTTGTTAGCAGAAAACTTGAAGATGTCAATCAATTTATCCTCCACCAATCGATTTAAAATTTTTCAAAAACCTAAGAAAATCCAACGAAGAATTAATAAACATCCCAATCAACAAAAATGGACTCACAGAAATCTTAGAATACCAACAGTGAGAGGATATATCGATACTTTTCGCAATAAGCATAAAATCATGCTCAACGTTCATGACTGGGGATAAGCTCTTAATCTTAAGCTTATCCAAAGATTAAAGATCAAAAAAATTAATTTCTGTAATGCGTTGGTGATTTATGAACGATGGAGTGTTTTGCTAATCAGAACCACTAAGAGTAGGTACATTAAAATAAAATTGATGGTTGATCTTTAAGATTAGCGAAATTAGTTTTATAAAAAATATATTTAATAAAATAATCTGGATTACGTAAATATAGGTCTAGATAAATTTTGTCCCATATATTTGCAAGAAAGATTGAATAGTACTTGAAAACAAACATGATAACGCCAAATTCCAAGCAAATATAGATGTGAGATGATAAGTAATTAATTAAGCATGGAAAAGAATCGGATAAAAAATCAAATTCCCTTACATTTATAACTCTGACCTCAATATGCATGAAGACCAATCAGCAGTTATGGAACTATTGCGTGGAGTAGCCTACAGAATTTGAAGACTAGCATATGCATTACAGGAGCATTAAAAACATGTCCAACGTCGGCGATGGAAGTGGTTTTTAGCTTCACGCCATTACATGGTGCTAGAAAGTGCTGCAGAAAGGACGTGATACGGATTCCAAGTACTGCAAGTACCTTTCCAGCGGAAATTCACTTCATGGGAAAGTGTGCCCGATCCCATATTGACAAAATATATAGAAAGAAAAGGATTATAATCATGTTGAATAGTCAAGCACCAATTAAAAACACTGGGTTCATGTGTATTTAGTTTTTAAATGGCATGGGAATGACTATAAAAATTCAATGAACAGGGCCGGAACAACATTACTGTAGGACACACTGGTATAGACGGAAATAAAAAAGAAGACAAACTCTCTTGATTAGCTTGCTCAGACGATTGCGTAGCGCACCAGCCAATATTGGTCAATACACAATCAAATTATCGAGTAAATCGGCTGTTTTGCCTTATCTAGGTTCTTCCCCAATCTGAAAACCAGAAAAAAGTTCCAGCGGACTCTTTTCCTTTTCCATAGGGAAACATTCCAAAGCAAGTACACAGTGAGACCTTTATAGTGGATACACGTGTTATACGGGCCGAAGAACTACTAAATACTGACTGAAATACTCATTTCAAATTTTCTAACGGAACAAATACCGGTAAAGGACCTACTGCATAAAATAGGGCTGTAAAATGGGGATCTCAGCTGCAGATTATGTAGCATGGAGTTGGAGACCGTATCCCACAGGCACTGTACTCAAGGAGATAAACAATTTTCGGAGAGGCTAATGTGACATATGTCACACATCCAATGGGCGGCTCTAAAAGAAAGGGAATTGATAAGTCCGCTGTGGTAGAACCTTGCTGTACCACAGTAACCGACCAGAAGGTCGCCCGGTATGCTGGCAGTTTTTGCATTTTTTAAGAAAATACACCTCGCAAGACGGCCGGTTAAGAGCAAGCTAGGGTTGCGGTTTGCAGTCCGGCTATTTTCAGCAAAGGTACCTCGGAATTGCAGAACCATTTGCAAACTTATTTAGAGCAATCTCAAATTTTTCTTCCGGAAGATAAATTCAACACCAATTCCTGGTTTCAAAAACGTTCGCCCATGTATATTTTTAACAGGTGTATGACCTATAATTACTCGCTTTATATTAGCTTCACTTGTATGTTTGTTTGTAACGCAACCTTTAAACTCGATTTTTACCCACTTTGAACGCTCAGATTAATTCGAAAATTTGCACACTCGTCGGGGACCGATGACAATATAATATAGTAGTAAAATATAGGGTGTTATTTGTTGTGTTCACTATGTAATTTAGATTATTATTGCTTATGTCAGTCTGGTCATTAAAAATCTTTATTTCATGTCAGTAACTGTGAATATGAAACACTGAACTAAAGTAAATACATAACAATTGGCGACGAGGATTCGGAAGAGACCCTATACAATGAATGCTGAACAATTCAGTACATTAATTACAACCCTCATAAAGGTATTACAAGGTAACCAAAGCACCAATGGAAACTTGCATGAAAATATTGCCTTGGAACCTTTTATTGAAGAGAATGAAAGCTGGGAAATATTTACAAAAAGGTTAGATAATTTTTTTTCAATGAAAGATTTTAAGGGTACTCCAGAATATGTTGAAAACAAAAAGATAGAATGGTTATTGCATACAATAGGTACTAAAACTCTACAACTTCTATATTCTTTAACTTGTCCAGAGGATCCTAAAACTAAATCGTACAGCAGATTGGTAGATTTAATACAAAATCATCTCAGTCCTACTTCAAGTAGGTACTATTGCCGAACAAAATCGATTTACAAAACGTGTCCAACATGAAAGAGAAACTATTGCAAATTGCGTAACTGAGATAAAAAAGCTCTCTGCAAATTGTAAGTTTATTTGTGACACTTGCAAGGCTTCAACATCCGATGCGCACTTGCGACTGCAGTTTATTAGTGGTTTGAGAAACTCAAATCTTATCGAAAGATTGATACAACTCAAAGAACCTGACAATAAATTTAAAAATTTTGTTGATACAGCACTTGCTTTGGAGTTGGCTCATAAAGACTCAAAAGAAATTCAGTTGTTACAAGCCAGCACTAGTACATTTCAAAATCAAATCAAACCATCTCAAGAAAATGAACAAAGGTCAGATGTCTCGTACAGAAAGTCAGTGTTATCGTTGTGGAGACAAAACACATTTAGCCAATACCTGTAGACATAAGAATTCCAAATGTACAGCCTGTTTCACATTTGGACATTTGAGTCATGTTTGTATGAAGAAATTTCAAAGTACAAGAAGAACTAGAAGACACAGAAAATAACGTTCAATACGAAGATTTATGTTTCATAAATATACTTTACAATGAGACTAAGGAAACCAGACAAGATTTTAGTTAATATGGAACTTGACGGAAAAATAATCAATTTTGAGTACGACACAGGGGCAGCAGTTTCTTCAATTTCACATGATGTATTCATCGTCAAATTTCCTACAAAATCACTTCAACAAACAAACTTACCTTTAAGAACGTATACTGGAGAAGTCACTAGACCAGTAGGTTATTCAACTTTCCAAGTTAAGTTTGAAGATCAAACCGAATCATTAAATTTATACGTGCTGCCAGGGAAAGTTGAACCAATTTTTGGTAGAGAATGGATGCATAAGATTAAAATCGGTTTACCTGAGATATGTCAGTTACAGAGAGAAAATATTCCAGAAAATCTAAAATTACAGATTTTAACGAAGCTGAAAGCGGATTTTCCGGAAGTGTTCAAACCTGGACTTGGAAAAATCCTAAATTATGAAGCAAAACTGTTCATACCCGAAAACACTAAACCTATTTATGTACCTGCGAGAAGAGTTCCTTATGCATTGAGAGAAAAGGTTGAAAATGAAATTAACAGATTGGAAAAAATAGGAGTGTTGTCTAAAATGCAATACAGTGAATGGGGTACGCCGGTAGTTCCCGTTATGAAAAGTGATGGTTCTATTAGGCTTTGCGAAGATTTTAAAGTTACATTAAACAAAGTTCTAATGAATGATAAATTTCCAATTCCAAACATAGAAGACATTTTTGCTACGACGATGCATGGAGGAAAAATCTTCACTACGTTAGACATGCGAGAAGCTCACTTACATTTGCCAATGAATGAAGAAAGTGCAAAGATACAGGCTATATCTACTGAAAAAGGAGACTATAAAATAAATAGATTAATGTTTGGCTCCAGCTATATGGCAACGATATATTACAAATTTATTGAGTAAGATACCTGGAGTTTGTGTATTTTTGGATGATATCAAAATACAAGGAGCTACGTTACAGGAAAATGTTGATCGACTGAGAATAGTTCTGCAACGTCTACAGAAAGCTGGATTACACATAAAACAAGAAAAGTGCAAATTCCTTGAAGAATCCATCACCCATTTGGGGTACAAAATTACAAGCATAGGCTTAGAAAAAACTGAAGAGAAAATTAAAGCGATCAAAAATGCTCCAGTACCAACAATCCATACTGAATTGAAAAGTTGGTTAGGTTTAGTTACATACCATGGAAGATTTTTAAAAAATATATCCTCGAAATTACATTCTCTATATACCCTTCTACAAAAGAATACACCCTTCAGATGGACGTCAGCTTGTGGAAATGCTTTTAATTTGATAAAAAGAGAAATCACATCTGATCAGATCACAGATTTTTACAGATGGCAGTGAACATCCAATTGCTTTTGCTTCGAGAAGTTTGACGAGGGCTGAACAGAATTATAGTCAAATAGATAAAGAAGCGATTTCAATTGTTTGGGGATGTAATAAATTCTTTCAATATTGCTATGGACGTAAATTCAAATTGATTACTGATCATCAACCACTAGTTTCGATATTTCACCCTAATAAGAACCTTCCCAGTATGGTAGCTACCAGGATGTTGCATTATGCACAATTTTTGCAAGGTTTTGACTACGATATTGTTTACAGAGCCACTGACAAACATTCAAATGCGGACGCTTATCTAGGTTACCCATGAACATTTCAGAAACGTTCAAGCAAACAATGGATGGGGTAACAATACATCAGTTACAACAAATTCTTCCTTTACCAGTTACACACAGAGAAATTGCAAAAGCGACACAAGAAGATCCAATTCTAAAAAATGTCTACATATGCCTACAAACTAGCGTCAAAATTGAAGAAGAGGGATTCAAAGGAAAAGATATGGAGTTTTCTTTAAACGAAGGTACGGTTATGAAGGAGTCACGCATTATTGTACCTGAAACATTGCGACTATGAGTTTTGAACGAACTACATGAAGCACATACTGGAATAGTCAGAATGAAAGCACTTGCTCGTTCATTTGTTTGGTGGCCAAGAATAGACGTAGATATCGAAGAAATGGCAAAGAGATGTCAAAGTTGTCAGTCTATGTTACACGACAAAGGTAAAATTCCACCTCATTGTTGGGAATCACCAAAGGAGCTGTGGCAAAAAGTACATATTGATTTTGCAGGGCCTTTTCAAGGAACCTTTTTCCTAGTTATTTGCGATGCATCCAAATGGCTAGAAGTAGTCATGACAAATTCTATGAACACTACAAAAACAGTTTCAATTTTACGAACTACTTTTGCACATTTTGGGTTACCGGTTACACTGGTTAGTGATAATGGAGGAACATTCATCACAAGAATTCAAAAAATTTCTAAAAAGGAATGGAATTATACATAAACTTACGGCCCCGTATCACCCAGCATCGAACGGTCAAGTCGAAAGATATGTAGGTACCATGAAAAATATGTTAAAGAAAATGATGATGGATCCTGGAAATTTGGAACTGAAACTTCAAAACTTTCTCATACAATACCGGAAAACACCCCACTCATCTACCAATAAATCACCAGCACAACTAATGTTTGGGAGATAAATTTCACTGTGGGGGAATCTGTTCGTGTAAGGAATTACGAAAAAAGAAAAAATTGCTTGTGGGAATTTGGAAGAATTCATAATTCATGTAAATCAAATAGCTTCAACAAAAGTCGTGGTTCCAAATACTTTACATCCTAAATTTTGTTTTGTACCAGACATAAATTCTAACAAAAATACTAATGATATTGAAACGAATCTACAAACCACTCAAGCTAATTCCTCTAGAGTTTCAATCACCAATTTTGGAAGTGGTGAGAGCAATTCTGGAACTGGTCGTGCTTCTGTAAGGATTTACGATACTGTCGACTCAGAAGCTACTTCATCAAGTAATGAAGAAGGAATAATGGCAACGGGTCATAAAGTAGAACCAGAATTCAGAGATTTAACTATACCTTTGCGAAGAAGTACAAGAGTAAGAAGGACACCAGAAAGATTTTAGTCTGTAAATTTATCTGGGAGGATTTGTTGTGTTCACTATGTAATTTAGATTATTATTACTTATGTCAGTCTTGTCATTAAAAATCTTTATTTCATGTCAGTAACTTTAAATACGAAACGCTGAACTAAAGTAAATACATAACATTATTAACTTATTATTATAAACTTGTATAAGAATAAATTCATGAGGTATATAATCGTTTTTGCTTGAAATGTCCCACTAGAGCTGATATACTAAGAGGTGTCGTGGCTCAGTTGGTTGAAGCGACTGTCTAGTGAACAGGAGATCGCGAGTTCGAATCTCACCGCGACCTCATGAATAAAAAATTTTTATTTGTTATATACTCAGCGAAGTTATGAATATGGATAACAAAAGTAAAATCAATCAGCTAAATAAATTTTAGTTCAATTTTTATAATTCAATACAGGGTGATCGATTAGTGTGATAAAGCTTGTTATAGGTCTGTTATCATAGAAGATACCCAAAAAAGTAATATATAAAAATTGTAGATAGCTTTACGATTCATATTTATAAATTAGTTACGATATTACAGGGTGTTCCATAACTCGATGCCAGATCAAAGTTATATATGTTTTTTTTGTAACACAACTTTTAAACTTGATTTTTGCCAACTTTAAACGCTCAGATTAATTCGAAATTTTGCGCACTTGTCAAGGACCGATGACAGTACAATAATTTCAATTAAATAAAAAATAATTCCTTTAAATTATGTGATAAAACGTCAATTTTTTAGTGTTAACATACATCATAATATGGTCTATATACAACAGTTTGATTGATAAATTATTATGTCTTCGTAGCCGAGTAGCCGAGCAGTATAGAGGTTTGGCTGCGAAAATTATGAATTGTAGGCGTAGGGTTCGAATCCTGTACATGGTGTCCGTGTCTTGTGACCTGTTCATTATTCACACCTATTATTCACTAGAAATATAGAGTATAGATTGAAAAAAACTAAAAAACAAAAAAACACACCTTATAGTAAATCCAACTGAAAAGTAAAAAATAAATTATAGTCTAAAAAACACACTTTATAGGGTAGTCGAACTAAAAAGTAGAAAATAATTCTTGATTCAAGAATGAAATGATTAACGAGAAAATTAATGTAATTTTGGTAAAAGCGTGGAGTGCTCGATATCAATTGTTATAATTTCTTACTAGTTCTCTTCCGAAATGCAGAGTTAGTGTATCAATGTGGTATTCCACGCTTTTACCACAATGACATCAATTTTCTCGTTAATCATTCTATTCTTGAATTAAGAATTATTTTCTACTATTTAGTTCAATTACCCTATAAAGTGTGTTTTTTATTTTTTTTTCAACTATAATTTATTTTTTGTATTTGCACCTAAAAGTTTTTCCACAGTAACATTTTAACAAATGACTAGACTTAATGTGAAATAAATGCCTAATAAATATTGTGCTCAGGAGAAGTAGTAGTTTTTTATTAATGATATATTCATATACAGAATGACCGATCTTATGGTAGTATTTACGTTGTTCTAAAAGTTTTCGCTTTTCAGGAGATATAATGAACTTTGTTATTTCAAAAGGAATACCCCGGACATTTTTTTAAATTTTTTATATTCTCAAAAATACTGAATGCTATAATGTAGGAGATACAGCTAAATATATTTTATATCAGTTAAAATAATACATTAAGATGGCTACAATTGAATAAACTTGTTTAATTTCAATAATTTATATCATTGAATTTACTGTTTGGACCCTTAATTTGTGGAATCTACTCATATTACTTTTTAAAATGAAACTAAGTGTTTCTAATTAATTCCACTATTTAATGAAAAAATTATGGAAACTCTAAGATATTGATAATTATTTCGATATTCATATATCATCGTGAGAATGTAACTTCTGCCATTCTGACGATTATATCAATATCGAAATAATTATCAATATCTTAGAGTTTTAATAATTTTTTCATTAAATAGTAGAATTAGTTAGAAACACTTAGTTTCATTTAAAAAAGTAATTTATATCATAACAGAAATCCCAGAAGAAAATCTCAAAAAGAACCAAAATGACAGTATTCCAAACAGTTTTTAGACCGATACTTACCTATAGAAATGAAATACCTGAGATATATGGAAGGAATAAAGAGAGAATAAATAATGTAGACATAAGAGAGGAGCTGGTGGGGACTTCTACAGCGAATGGAGGATACTAGTCTAGTTAAAAATGTATGGGAAACAAAGGTGGTTGTTAAAAGAGGCAGAAGTAGACCAAAAGAATCCTGGGTGGGATAAGAACAGGCAAGATATTGAAGGAAAGAGGGAAAACAATGATAGAAGCAATGAATAGAAAAGCATGGAGAACTTTTTTCCCAGAACAAGTTCTACTATCAGAACATGAGTGAAAAAGTCAAACGAAATTGGTGCAGTGAAAGGTTACCAAATCATGACGCAGAAAACCGGCAACAACTGAAGAAAAATCTTTAGTTATTTTTGTCGGGTTAAAAGATGGTCCACATTTAAGTAGTAAGCAAATGGGGAGCTTTAGAAAACATAAAACAAAAGCAGTTACAGCAGATGATCAAAATTTTGTTCACAAGACGATTTTTTTTCAACATTTTGCAGCATGGCTACCCAATTCCTGAATATTGGCAGGTTCTGTTTTAAAAACGATGTTTTTCAAGTGACCCCTCAAGAAATGGGCTGAAGAATTCATATTGGGTGATCTAGAGAACGCATTATTTAGGTTTCCGAGATAATTGAGGCGTTGCAAACTTAAAACTCTTGACATGGATGTAGAATATAATTAGTTTTTGATTATTATTGTGAGATTATTTTCCTTGGGGGGCCTTTTTAGTCATAAAACCGTTTAAAATTGGTTTGATGAATTTTTTATTTCAGTTCACAAATAATTATCCTAAACATTTGCACTTAAAAAAATCTGTGCCATCAAAACACACTTGTAATTTATTACAATATTTATCTAATATTGTAATGAACACTTGTCGTATAATTCAATAATTGATGATAAAGATTATCGGCTTTAATAAACCACACAATGTTAATCATTTAATACACCTTCCCGATTGTTTATAAAAGAAAGAAAATTATGTTGTACTTACATAGAATAAACAAAATTTAAAATCACAACACTGATATCAAAATTGAAGGAACTGTTTTAACCAAAAATTATCAAACCACTGCTATGTTCTAATTTGTTGTGAACTCACAATAACTTTTTCACAGGAGCGGTACAATAATGGACAATTTAAATAGATAACGACCATTATCACAAGAACTGAATAGAAAATTTACAAAAAAATTGCGCGCTCGCGTCTAGTCTGTACCCCACACAACTATTTGATTCATTACTTTGCTGTATATTTAATTGATCTGTAACGATCAAAATGAATTTATGTACACTCGATTAGTTTTTACCTTTATTATAGAAGGAGTTCAATTCGTTTTGCCTGGTGAAGTGAGAATCTTTTATGGTGTAAAGAACTTGTCACTCCATTTTCTACAATATCTCTGTCCTTGCTTAAACGCTCGGCGAGGTGGGGTAAACACTTGAAAATTAGATTAAATAAAGTACGATGAGGTGTCAATAAAATGCTTAGGTTCAAATAATATACTACTACAGTTTTCGCTCATAAAATATTAAATAACAATATAGGTAATCGCTAGTGGATTGAGATGAATAGATTACTCAATTTAGCCGGGCTCTGAAATATTAAAACAAAAACTCTTTGAACTGGGGCAGAGCTTGAACTGAAGATTTTTCATTTAAATAACCACTATTATTGGCACAGCAGATATTACGAAAAATATGTTGTGAAGATGCATATTTCTTGAACACGTTTTCAACCCGGTTGGGACGGATCAGCAATTTTCAGTTAGTCGCTGATAAACTGGATAGCGCTATAGTATATCTGTCGAAAATGATAATCACATGCTCATGAGATCATAAGAGGTGATGTGAGTTTCGAATCTACAACTCGGAGTCTCCTGTCCTGTGTCGCGGTGCTGAGGAAGATGGTGGCGTGGGTGAGAGGTGATGAGACGGAGAAGGAATTCAGATAGGGAAAAGGGTGAGGGCGGAATGGGAAGGAGCGGAAGCCTTACTGGGAAAAAGAAGATTCGATTGGGGTGGAGAAAAGGGTAACTATTATAGAGGGTAGAGAGGAAGGCAGATGCTTTGGATGTGTGCCAAAGATACACAAAGTAGCAGGGTATAAGGTGGAGGGAGTTGAGGAGAAGAGTAAGTGCTGGCTATGTAAGAGCGAGGATCACATGGCCAGAGACTGTCGACAGGCCTTCCTTTGTTGGGTATGTCGAGGAAGGGGACACAAGCCAGGGGAGATAAAATGTATTGGGGTAAGGAAAGGAGTAGTTGAAGATGATGGAAAAGAGTAGGAAAAAATGGGAGAGGCCCTCTGGATCCCTCAGAGGGGACCAGTCTGGTCAAATGAGAGGAAGGTGAGAGGAGAGCGCGGGAAGAAGGAATGTAGGGGATGTATGGAGGGTGATACAGATAAATTTAGGTAAATGCAGGATAGCGCATGATATATTAGATGGAGTGATTTTTAGGAGGGAAATGGTGTGTGGATCTGAGGTAAATGTGGAAAAGCAGGGATGGATTATGGAAGATATGCAATAGAGTCAGGAATAAGAGTGGTGGGTGAGTGAAGGGCGGATGAAGTGAGGAAGGGAAACGGATAGTGGTAGTGCGAATTTCAGATATGGTGGTGTACAGTGTGTATATAAGCCCAAATGTCAGCCAGGAAGAATATGGGAAAACGAGGATCATAAGGAGAATGATGACAGGGGACTTCAATGCTAAGAATACTGTATGGGGGGGACGGACAGGAGAGGGGAGATCCTGGAGGAAGTGTTGACATCCAACGGGTTGGCGGTGCTGAATGATGGACTACTACCCACCTTCGGGAGGGGTGACGGGGGTTCATCATTCATTGATATAACAGCATGTGATGAGTGGCTGGGGGAAAGAGTGAGTATTTGGAGGGTGCTGGAGGATGAGGAAAGCTTGAGCTTTCATAGGTATGTGCCGACGGATATAAGCAAAGAGAGAAAGGAATTATTGGAAGATAGGGGATGAAGGTGGACAAAGGCCGAGGCAGAAAGTATGAGGAAGAAAGTAAGAGAGTAGATTAAAAGGGGACTTGGACATGATGTAGATGGATTGTTCGATGTGTTACAGGGCTATAAAAGAGAGAGAAAGAAGGCAAACGCCGTGAGCGGAGGGCTAATTACTGGTGGGGTGATGAAATAGAGGAGCTGTGGAGGGAGTGTGAGAAAGAACGAAGACGGATGCTGAGGGGAAGGGGAAGGATAGAGGGATAGAGGGAAAAGTGAGATACAAGGAGAAGAAGAAGGAACTGGAGCGTAAGGTGGAGAGGGAAAAAAGAGGGAAGTGAAGAGTTACTGGGTGAATTATAAAACAATCCATGGGAAAACGCCTATGAGATAGCGGTGAAAAGGATGGGTGGAAGTAGGAACGAGGTGCTATATGAAGATTGGGAGAAGGAAATTGTTCACAGGGGGAGAAGGAGGAGGGGGGCAAGATGCGGGAAGTCCAGGATACTGGGCAGGTAGAGAAGTGGGAAGTAGAGGGGGGGGGGAGAAACTTTAAAGTAAGGAAAACCCTGAGAGGTGATATGATGAAGAGGCTGATGGATGACAGTAGGGAATACTTCTGGGAACTATATTCAACAGGGTGCAGAGTGAGGAAGAGTTCCCAGAAGGATGGAAGGTAGTCAGGGTGGTACTGATGAAGAAGGCGAGTAGAGAGGGGAAGCGGGCGGGGGACTACAGCTCACAAGTCTGCTGTGTGGTATGGGTGAATTGATGGAGGGGATAATAATGGATAGGATAGAGGAGGAAGTTGGTAGGAATGGGGGTTTTAGAGTAAACCAGCACGAGATTGCGAAGGGGAAATTATGCATTTCAGCGCTTGGCGGGGTGATAGACTTGCTGGAAAAGGCTAGGGAGGGCAGCTGGAGGAACAAGAAATTGGCCCTACTCTTGTTTCTCGACGTCAGGAGCGCGTTCAACAGTGTCAGCAAACGTGTGGTATTGAGCGCGATGCTGAGGCTTGAAGAGGGGGAGGAGTTGGTTTACCTGACGGAGTGTGTGATAGTAGACCATAGAGGGAGGAGGTATGAGACCGAAGCTGGAGTGCCTCAGTGCTCGGTTCTGGGACCGACGCTCTGGAAATGTGTGTTTGATGAGGTTTGTGAGATAGTATGTGAAGAGGGATGTGAGATTACGGTGTATGCGGACGATGTGTGTCTGGTATGTACGGCAAAGGGAGAGGCGGATATAGAAAGAAGGGCGGAAAGGATGTATAGGAAGATTGTAGAGATGATAGAGTGGTGCGGACTGAAAGTGGCGGAAGAAAAGACGGTGGGTTGCTAGTGAAGGGATTGAGAAAGACGAGGGACGTGGGGGTGAAGGGAAGGATAATTTATATGGAGGAGTCTGTGAAATACTTAGGGGCGTGGTTGGATAGTCAATTATCTTTCAGAATACTATGTTGAAGGCGGCACAGAAGGAGAAATTAAGGGCAGCATGGCTGGGGTGATTGATGTGTAATGTGAAAGGGCTGGGAGAGTGGAACAGAAGGGTAATTGATAGGACGGTAGAGCAGAGTATGCTGTGCGGTGCGGAGGTGTGGGGTGAAAGAGCGGGGGTGAATGCGATGGTTAGGCCACTCCTGCGGATGAAGAGAGGGATACTTCTGAGGGTGGTGCAAGGGTACAGAACAGTAGATGGACTGGCAGCTGCGGTGCTGTCAAAGTCCTACCCATTGGACGCGATGGCTAGAGCCAAGAACAAACCCTGGAGGGGTACGACCTGAGAGGAAGTACAGGAATGGATGGAGGAGAAAATTGAGAGAAGGTGGGAGGAGTATGAGGGCGCGCTAAAAGGAGCGATTGGGATTAGGAGAGATTGGATGGACCGGAAATTCGGGGAGGTGAACTACTCCTTGACACAGGTGCTCACTGGACATGGGTCGAGAGTAGGGCACCTCCGCAAGATTGGGAAAAGAGAGACTAGAGTGTGCGAGAGGTGTGAAGTGGAGGATGATGTGGGGCATGTGTTCAGATGCTGGAAGAACAATAAAGTCCTGAAGAAGTTGGAAAGGAAACTAGGGGAGGCGGTGTATTGGGAGAACATGGTGGAGATAATGTTGAAAAATTTACAAAACCTGTCCTCAATATCGTCTATCTAAGAAGTTTGTTTTTTCACCGAGGCGTCGCCACCGCAAATCAAATACCATCTATCCTTAGATTTTATAAATGACAGTAGTCAAATTGTAAATATTACCTACTTATGATAATGAGTAATAAAAACACAAAGTAAGAACTATTAAGATTGAGAGAGGCCCTAGACGATCAATCTGCTGGTTCAAACGATTGAGTTAATCGATTGACGCGCGCTACAATCAACTTCAATCAGCCCTTCAAACTTTTGATCAAAACCCCCTCATCACTGGAAGTCGTGAAGTGGAGCAGTGCACGACTTCAAAAACCACATGTGGTTTGTTCTAACCTGTGATTTATTTTGGCGGTGAACAATGGTTTCCAATACAGATTTGGGCTTCCTCGCCCTAACATTGGTTGCCATCAAGCGGAAAAAATAACAAAAGAAAAAACGACGGTGGTCCAAGGAATGGTACAAAGTGAGAAACCGATACACTCATGAACATTTACTCAATTTTCTGCGTGAATCGGAACAAGAGGACTACAGAAACTTTTTGAGAATGGATAAAGAAAGTTTTGATTATATACTGGAGTTAGTACGCCCCGACATCGGGGAAAAAGATACAAATATGCTTGAAGCGATTCCTGCAAATCAGAAATTGTCTATCAGATTGAATGACCTAGCATCTTGCATATATTTAGAAGACCTGAAATTCACGTGCGCCATTGCTCCTCAGACTCTGGATCTCATTATAATGAAAACTTTCACAGCAATCACGAAGGCATTGAAGGAAAACATTCAGGAAATTATTTTCCAAGTAAATCTCTGTATATTTGAAGGGAAAGAGGAATGAATTACAATTAGGGTCACAAGTTCACATTGAGGTCAATGGGGAGAAGAACGTAGCAGCATTTCCTTCATTAAGCGTTTCATGGAGTCGCCCTGGGTACGAAGTAGTAAGCAAAGGGTTTTCATTGGGCGGGAAGTGTGCAGAGGGTGTGCTGCGTTGGGGTAGCCTTGCCAATTATTTTTAGAACTTGAAGATGATGAAGGTGCCGAAATTGACCAGCGAGGGGGCATTAGAAAACGCACTCCTTCTCTTATCAAGGTGCCCATTTCTGCTTCAAAAAGTATGTCACTTATTATTTTTTCTGCGAAGCGACGATGGTAATGTAAGTAAGCTATTGAACTCACGCTCCGAATTTTCGGGAAGCGCGGCTATGGTAGCGGACGCCATTGTTTCGATTGTGTGACTGACACAATGCTTGACGGAAAATGCACTAGGCGATCAAGTGCCGTCTTCAACCGCTTGAGTCATTCAAACTTTCTATCAATCACCGTCAATACTTGCTTCAAGCGTCAAACGAGTTTCTAATCGGTCAATCCCTCTAGATACAATCGATAGACTCAAGCTTTTGATCAAAAAGATTGATCGTCTAGAGCGTCCTTAAAATTGTCTAAAATTAAAAATGAGCAGGGTGTACGTTGTTAAATTGCAATGGTGGTTGGTAGTGCAGCTGATTTGAAACGAAGACGTGCATTGAATTTGAGAAAACCAGAGTGTTTTCAGTTATCAAAGGTGATTGAAAATATTCGAAGATAAATAAAATTTTAAAATTTCATGCCAGAGAGAAATGTTTTTGGCATGACATATGATATTTTACCCCCAAACGATCACAATTTTCGATATTTTTGGAGGACCAAAACGGATTTCTTACTCACAAAATTTTGTATTTCTGTTTCTTAGCCTCACACTTCACATACTGTCAAATAGGCTAGCAACCAATAAAACATCATGAACCCAAAGTGTATGCAAGGCAGTACATTACATTTTTCACGTAATTCTGAATTAGTTCAAAAAGTCTGAACACGACCCTTTCGGAACACACTCACAATCTAGTTACTTTTAGTGGTGTGTTTGCGGTTTCCTAAAATGCTCTGCCTAGTTTAAAAACAAGGTATAGTAAGAACATATTTATCTTAGAACTTCAATATAAAATTTTAGTTTTTGGAAATGAAAGAATAATTTCACCAATGTTTTGTGTGTACTTTATTTATTTAAATTTAACTCTCACAAAGGTTTACTAGTCACTAGTTATTTTCAGAACTAACTAAAACTAATGTCCTCTGTCCCCCTTCTTATACTTTCTTTCATGCTATTGACACATCTCGACTTTTCTATTACATTTCTAGATGATTCCAAATGTTTTTCTTCTTCTTTTTCATAATATTCACATGTTGTCCACTAGAGAATATTCAGTACCGATCCGACGTGACAATTTAACAATTTAAAATTTCATAATCTTATGACTTATTTGCCCGATTTCACCAACCTGCTGCTAGTTACTTCCTAACTACGTAATTCCTAAGCTAGGAAATGCCTAAATCCGATACTTACCTAAATCGAATTCCACCAAAGTACAAAATTCTTAGGTAAGAAATACCTGACTAAACATCGGATTTGCATTTATTTTGGCGTCTGCTTAGTTTGAACTTCTAAACCGAATTGGTGGAGATCATAACGTAACAAATGGTGATAGAAAAAGGTGAGAAAAGAAGAAAATGACTCAAATTTATTCAAATTTATGTCGCTTTGTTTTCTCTTCAGTTTTTGAAGCTTGCTTCTTATTGCACGACATAGGACTTTTGGGAAGGCTAGTGAACTCGTGAAACGTGTAATTTTACGAAAAAGCGTTCGTCACGCAACAGTGTAGCCGGATTTCTGAATAATCCACTAATCCAATGAAATTTAAATTGAAGCTTGCTGGTCAATATGGTCAATAATTGTTAAAATTTTGAAAAATGGTCAAAAATTGTTAAAATTCTGAAAAAATTGTCAATAATTATGAAAAAATGTCAAAAATGGTCAGTAATTGTTGAAAATTGTCAAATTTTTTGAAAAATGGTCAAAATTTAAAAAAAAAACTGTCAAAAATGGTCAATAATTGTTGAAAATTGTCAAATTTTTTGAAAAATGGTCAAAATTTAAAAAAAAAACTGTCAAAAATGGTCAATAATTGTTAAAGATTGTCAAAAATGGTCAATAATTGTCAGAACCTGTCAAAAATGGTCAATAATTGTTGAAATTTGAAAAAATGGTCAAAAATTGTCAAATTTTTTGAAAAATGCTCAAAATTTTCGAAAAATTGTCAAAAATGGTCAAAATTTTGAAAAATTGGTCAATAATTATACAAAACTGTCAAAAATGGTCAATAATTGTCAAAAATTTTGAAAAATGGTTGAAATTTTTGAAAAATTGTCAAAAATGGTCAATAATTTCAGAACCTGTCAAAAATGGTCAATAATTGTTAAAATTTGGAAAAATGAACTGAAATGGTCAAAATTTTTGAAAAATGGTCAAAAATGATCAATAATTGTCAAAACTGTCAAAATTGGTCAATAATTGTCAAAAATGGTCAATAATTATTAAAATTTGAAAAAATTATCGAAAATTTTGAAAAAATGGTCAATAATGGTCAAAAATTGTCAAAATTTTTGAAAAATGGTCAAAAATTGTCATTCTATTTTATTCTATTCTATTCTATTATAAGCAAGCTTCTGTCGGGGTAAAAAAATTTCACAGGGTTGTATTTTAGACTGATTATTTTTTATTTTGATCTACTTTAATTACCCCATCCTCGCCCTTAGGGTTTGGGGGAAACTTTGGAAAATAATTGTAAAAATCAATTTTAAAATTTGGTATCATATTCTACTTATTTTTTTACGTATATATCTAAAATTTAATCTAGATGACTTTTTTTAGAAAGTTATACAGGAAAAATGTTATCAAAAAATCAATTATTTAATGGATATAACAATCTCCATTATACGGCTTTACGGATATGAAAAAAATTTTTGTTCAACATGTATATGCTGTACAGTATTAACTTTGAAATGAAAAATTTTTCAAATGCAAAACTGATTTCAAGGGGTAAGGTAGAGGGTGACTTAGTGGAAATATTGTAAAAATATATTTTTAACTTTGGCATCAAAATTCACATTATCATCTTTGTTTATACCTAAAATTTCGTTTTGATAACTTTTTTTTAAAGAAAGTTTAAGAAATATCTCAAAAAATTAATCACTTGATGAATTTAACAATCGCAAATAACGGATAGGAATAAAAATTTAAAATTTCGCATGTGTATATTGTACAATATAAAATTGGAAATAAAAAATAAATTACACGCTTACCTCATATAACATTATTATTTAAATCAGAATTTCTTGCTCCAGGAAAAAAATGTTAATTAGAATGTTGTTAATATTATCTACAATCAACTCAAGTAATGTATATGTGAATGTATTGTGAATAGGTTTGTTCCCGAAACCAGTTCCAAACATGTTATTAACATTATCTGATGCGCATGCGTGACTGGGATAATGTACCAAGTAGGTTTCAAACAAATGTGTGCTAGAACAGTTCTGTAAAGTAATATTGGCTGAATATTTTGATAAGAAAGAAAAGAATATCAATCGATCTTCAAACTGTCTTGAAATGTTATTTACACATTTTTTTGTGAATTATATAATGTTCAACAAAATCAGTGTCATTATATTGCTGTATCGTTTCTTCAATATTGTTCTCATTTTCTGGGCGTTGTCGATCTTGTAATAATTCCACTTCAAATTCTGAAAACTCACTATTACCTTCGGGCATATCTGAAAATTCATCTTCTGATTCACTCTCAACAAAAAAATCATCCATTTTGATTACAATAACATATAAATAAATCAATATCAAACAAATATAACATAACCAAAAAAGAAAAGTTATTAAAAAGTGAAAGTACTAAAAGAAGAATAGTAATTTTATATGAAAACGCATGCGCGAAATTAAAAGTTCTCTTTTTATTATTTATATTCTTAGTCTTGCGGGAACACCAAACAATTATAATATTCTCTGAACTCTGCTCTGCTGTAACGCTTATTTTATACTGCGCAGTCTCAATATGTCCATAACAGTTACGAACTTGCTTAGGGAACAAACCTACTAAAGCAAAATAATCAAAATCTTATTCAAGAACAGTCAGGTATTGAAAAACTGTTATATTTTGTAGAACTTTTTAAACGTTGTTTATTTTCATTCTGTAGCCTACGGAATAAGCAGAAAACTACAATGTTTATGTAAACAAAGTAAAGCACATTTGGCGCATCTTTGGCAATAATAAAGAAAAACATGTGAAAATTGGTGAACATACCTACTCGCCATCTCGACAATATTTTTTTCATTTTTAGATATAACGCCTAAAGGGACCCATCATCCAATATCGACAGGTTTTTTTTAAGAAAAATCACAAGTCGTCAAATTTTAATGAAAATTCCACACCTGCAATTTTTAACCAACCAAAACGTGTTTTTTCGTTAGAACACCATGGCAACGGATGAATTTTAGTGGAAATTTTTTCCTGGTGGGTACCCATCAGCGAAATATACTGGAAATGTTTTTGACGTTTATAATGTCAGAATATTTTTTTGGAGGAAAAAATAAAAAAAAAAAAAAAAATGATGTAGACTTTATTAAAATAATTCCAACCTTAATATTTCTCTAACTCACCCCCATCTTTATAGCATTAATTATAAATTTTAGTAGAGCGTACATTTTTTTGTACGATTTTCTCAAACAAAGTCATCTAGATTAAACTTCAGGTACCATATGCGTAAAAATGAGTATGATTTTCACAAGTATTTAGTTTCAAGCTTATAAAAATATTGTGAAGGCCACGGTAATTATATATTGGAATAATTGATAGGAATACAAATATATATTGTAACACTTTATTTAAAGATTGGGCAGCCTCCAAAGCATCTAACAATAGAAATCCTAAAAAACAATCAAAATTGTCAATTCTTCAAAACCAGTAATCTCTAATATATTGTGATTCATATAGTTTATGGCAAACGACAACACTTTTACCACAAAAGAGAATGTTTAGTTTAGGCGTTGAGTGATATTTCACTCAATAACGGTTTGGGTGAAGACTGTTGCCGTTTTTAAGTTAAATTTTAATAATCTGTATAAATTATGGATAATATATTTTACACTCCATATTCACCTTTTTAATATTGAACAATATTTTCACCCGCATTAATCTCCATTTCTGAAATTAACTTGTTTTCTGTATTTCATATTTGAGGGCCCTAGTATCAAAGGCGGCAATCTCCACTTTTGGACGAAATTGAGTTAAATACAGGATATTTTAGAATTTTTCGCGCTCTTCCTGAATATGTGGTTTGCGAGTATCAAAAACGGCTATAACCCATTACAAAACTGCTTCGAAACGTCGCCTGAGAATCAAACCCGGCAATCTCCAAGGCCCGTTCAGGATCAAAGCCGGCAATCTCCGTTCTGGCCAATCAGAAGCCAGATGTTTGTCTACTGAATGACGTGTTTCGGATACCGATTGTCAAATCAATTCGTTTTGTTCGCAATAATTAGAGTACGGTTTGTTAATTACCGATGAAGGTGTTGAGTTTTTTTAATTCAATAATAATTATTGGAATGGAAAGTGTTACAACGCCTGTTGAAAATAATGAAGCTCGTAAAAGGCTTCGAAAGCCCTCTACTTGGAAGCAAAATATACGTAAAAAGAAAAGGTATGTTAGATTAAAATGTCCATTTTTTTTGTTTGTTTACTTTGTAGCGTTTTTTATAGTATAGCAATATTACTGTGTATAAAGTCTGTAAATTATAAAAGTTTTGGAATTTGCTGTAAATTCTTTGAGTTTTGAAACTTCGTGGAAGCTATTTTCCTTATAATGACATATGGTTTTTTTCAGATATTATCCACATGAGTTGCCAGAATATCCTACTTGTGGGCATAAAACAAAGGCTTATCAATGTAGTACTTTAACAATGGGAGACATTAAATGTTTTCATGACGCATTTTACGCCATACCTAATAAAATGAGTCAGGATGCATTTCTTTTGAAATTTTGCAATGTTCAACCAACTAACCGTCGCCGTCCATCAAATTACCAACATACAGCAAAAGAAACTTCTGTGAGATGCTTTATTAGAAAAAATGTTTCAAAGGAGCATGTTCCTGTATGCCAGCAGACTTTTTTGACAGTATTACATATTACAAAACATCGTCTAACATACGTCATGAAATCGTTCCTAAGAACAGATGAAGCAAAAAAGAGGAGGCGACAGAAAAACAGCAAAGTTCGAAGGGAAACAAATTGCTGTCCAAAGATTTATTAATTCGTTCAAAAGCATCGAATCTCATTACTGTCGTTCTTCTTCCCGAAGAAATCATTTATCTTCGGATTTGTCTATAGCAAAAATGTCAAAAATGTACAACAATCAGTGTTCTCCAGAAGAAAGAGTGAAGCCGTCATACTTTCGAATGATATTCAATACGAAGGACAATCTCAGCTTTAGTGCTCCACGTGTATAGAACTCGCCGAGAAGATTAAGAGATCTACAAATGAGGGGGAGAAGAATAACTTAAACATTGAGAAGAATGTTCACAAACGAAGAGCAAATGCATATTTTCTGTTGCTTAAAGAAACTAAGGATAATTTGATAACATTATCTTTCGATTGCCAGAAGAATCTTGTACTCCCCAAGGTCCCAGATCAAACTGCTCACTACTCAAGGCAACTGTACCTGTACAATTTTACCATTGTTCAGGGGTCGTCTCGATCTAAACTTACCAAGAAAAATGTTTTTTCCTATTATTGGACCGAAAACGAATTTGGAAAAGGTTCCAATGAAATTTCATCCGCTGTGTTGACAGACTCAATAAAATTGAATTTGGTCCCACCGTAACCGTAGTCAGGCTGATGGCAGATGGTTGTAGTGGACAAAACAAGAATACGACTCTCATTGGAATGTGCTGCAAATGGCTATCGGAGAGAGCGCCAGAACGTATTCAGAATATTGAAGTGATTTTTCCAATAGTAGGCCATTCATTTCGTCCTGCTGATAGGGTTTTAGGTAATATTGAGCAGGATATCAGAAAGTTGGAGGTTATAACGCAACCAGAAACCTATATAGAGCTATTATCAAAAAATGGGACGGCAATCCATTTAGGAGAAAACTGCAACGTTTTTGATTGGAAAGAAACCATCTCAAATGTGGTGAGACCCACAGGAACATGGCATTTTTCTTTCAAGAATACAAAACGATTCTTGATACAGAAATGTAAAATTGGAAATGTTTTGATTAGAGGTGAGTTGTATTACCAGAATGATTTGCAAATCTTCAAAAGTGTCCTAAGAAAGGGAAAAAGCCTTCACATGATTAACCCTGTCATCATAAAAAGTGGTCTGCAACAAGTGAATATGTTGAAGCTTAAAGATATTGACAAACTTCTCACAAAACACTTTGGGGCTACTTGGAGATCAATGGAAGAACTCCGTTTTTATGTAACTACTCTTTCTAATGAAACTCTTGAGCCAGCGCAACCCGGCCGGGAAGAAGAAAACGCATTGCCAGCAACAGAAGAAGCAATCTGCAAATTCATTGAAGAAATACCATCTGTACTTGTATAATGAATATTGTTATGCTCATAAAAATATTTTTGATTATACGTTTTCTCGGATTAATTTCGATATTGTTATTCTTTCACCCGTGAATCTATTCCAAACACTTCATATTCAGTTCACAACTGATTTTAGTCGAACCTTTGGTATCAAATCAGGCAAAATCCAACAGTCAGTATCAAACACGAAATTCTCCATTCAGTTTTTTCTAATTTTTCCAAAAAGATAAAAAAATTAGGCATAATGACCCTAAAATCCGATGAAGTTTAGCATTTTCTTTCATTAGAAACTTCGCGTGCAGTGAAATATATAATTACCCTCGTAATGTAACTTGTCTGTTTATTTTTCTCCTGCTACCGTATTTCGATTCATGATGACAAATTGGAAGATCTGCGAACTTCATCGTTTAGTTTTCGCTAGACACCACCACTTCCTTAAACACTTTACTGTTAGTGGGGAAAGGAGGGACTTCAAATGAGAATTTTACGGCGTTTGACCAACTATATTTATATTATTAAACTATGGTATTACTTAGCGCGTGGTGATACGTAAATTTCATTTACGAATTTCTAAATCCGATATAGGTATTACCTAACCTTAGGAAATGGCAGCTTTTTCTAATATTACATATAAACGAAAAAAATATTACTTTGTAGAAAAATCCCCAAATTGATATTCTATGCCCACCTTGAGATTATCCGCAACTAATATTCCTGACGAAAGTACACAACATGATTCTGCACTGAAATATAAATAAGCAGGCAACTGAACGTAGGTTGGTTCGAGTTTCGGACGACATGAGTGTTAGCAGTAAAAATGGATTATCAAATGAGCAGAAAATAACGAACAATGAATATACCTAGGGCTACTCCAGCATCGAATCGACGAAATGTTTGACTTTGTGTATCATACTGTATAAAAGGCTTCCTTGAATTATTATGAATCAATGATAAATGGAGGATTTATGTGTACGTGAAGCTCAATAGTAATTATATGGATATTTCACGAAATAACAAAACCGACAAAACTTCCTGATCGCCACAGTAGGTATTATTTATAAATTCATTGTTTGTGACAGTAACTAAGCACGTAGCTACCGATTGGTTTATAAATGTATATTCTACGTCATTCTTAAAAAAATATCTTCATAAAACCAATTCTAATCGAAATTCAGGTGAATCATTGTCAACTTGTCAGAAATCAACTACCTGGTGTAGTATTACTATGGCTGTAGCCCCAGGACTATGACGTATTTGTTAAGTTGTCTAAATTACGTTTCCAGGAATTTTGACGTGTTTCTAATATTCTCATTCAACATTAGTTTTGTGATTGATAAAGCCTGTTGTTTAAGAGGTTTCCATTACAATTTATTAATACAATTTTTCAAATGGATCGCTTTCTTAATCCGGATAAATTTGACACTGATGATCCACTTTCGCCTGACGCCACTCAGGAATGGAATTACTGGTTGAGAACTTTCGAAAATTTTGCCGCTTCCTTTCAAGATCTTGATGATGCCATAGTAAGCTCAGAGTTTTTATAAATCACATATCTCATAGTGTATACCAATTGGTACTTATGAATCAGCACAAATTTAATCCGACTCCTACTCACTGGGTGAGGTAAACCTAAATGCAACCTCAACCCAAGACGAAAAAGAATGTATAATGGATTCAGCAAACCTAGCAACTGTTCGTACTATCAAAAAATGCTATTTTTGTGGGTATTCTCGCCACAAATCACGTCAGCAGTGTCCTGTAATTAATGAGGAATGTAATAACTGCAAAAAGATTGGACATTGGGCCACCGAATGCAGATATTTTAGTAAATTTCCGAAGAATAAATCCTCAGCACTAATGGCTGCTTCCTCAACAGCTCTGGATAAGGCTACAATAACCGTTAAAGTCAATATACTTACTCACGCTTTAATCGACACGGGAAGTTCAGAAACTTTCATATCAAAGCAATTTTTTTGATGGCTGTGGTTTTGATATGTTCCAAACAACAGGTTCCGCCTCTATGGCTTCAACGTCCCTCAGTTCAAAAATTATGAATTATTGCTTGGTACGACTCGAATTTTTGGGTCATCATTATGATAATGCAAAAATGAATGTGTTGCCTGATTTATGCACTGACGTAATTGTTGGTCATGCTTTACTGAATCTGCATTCAGAAATAAAATTTTCTCCTGGGGCTCTAAGCCAACACTCACTTTTTGCTTTCTAGCTCCTGCAATAATCGAATCACCCCCTCTTTTCGAGTACCTCTCCGGAAATATAAAACCGATTATTACAAAATCCCGAAGACATTCAAACGAAGATAAATTCATCAAGAGTGAAAATGATAAATTACTGGCAGATGGAATAATTGAAGAAAGTAGATCGCCATGGAGAGCTCAAGCGTTTGTATTAAAGAACGAGAACCACAAGAAGAGGATGGTAATTGATTATTCCCAAACAATTAATCGTTACACATTATTGGATGCTTACCCCCTATCTGATCTTGAACAAATAGTAACAAAAGTTTCTCAAAACTCGTTTTTCAGTACTATAGACTTCAAAACTGGCAGTTTGTGGAAAGGATAAAGAAGAACACGACCGAAACCTCCAGCGATTTATGGAAGCAGTAAATAAATACGCCGGTTTTACAATAAATCAGAAGAAAAGCAGTCATGCTCAAACATCAATAAATCTGCTCGGATATAAAATAGAAAACATTACTATTTCACCTGATCCTGATCGTCTGAAACCTTTGCTTAGTTTAACCCCACCGAAAAGCCCCAAAGAACTCGAATGGAATGTTCGCACATTATTCCAGGTGGGTATCTAACTATTCTGACAAAGTCAGAAGGCTTTTGAATACCAAAACATTTCCGTTATCTCCAGAAGCAAACAATGATTTTGAAAATCTTAAAACAGAGATATCGATATCAGTAGTAAAAACAATAGTTGACAAAGAACTCTTTTTCTAGTTCTGCTGTTTTTTCTCAAACTGGTCGTCCTGTAGCTTTCTTTTCACAAAAACTCAACGATAGTGAGCGAAAACATTCGGATGCAAAAAAAAGAAGCGCATGCTATAGTGGGTGCCTTGAAGAAATGGAGACATATTTTGATGAGCCGTAATTTCTTAATAATTACCGATCAGCGATCTGTATCCTTTATGTTTGACATGAATCATAAAAACAATATTAAAAATGAAAAAATTCAAAGGTGCTGTCTTTTTTTTTTTTTTTTTTTTTCGGGCCGAGATGGGAAACTCATGTTCGAATGGGTCCAGGACCCAAACAGTGTTGGACTCATCCCCAAGGAGATGCCTACCAACCAAACCCACCTCAAACTCGCCGTTACCCCCGCCTCGGAATCACTACCCTAGCATACTTCGAGACAGGCGGCGGTCCCTCGCACACTCTCCGCTCACACCGTCATCTTCTCCCTCCTATCACTCCTGCCTCTCATGCCATATCGAGTCCTTCTCTCCCCCTTACCATGCTCTCTACTACTCCTCTCACCTCCATCCATTCCTCCTCCCCCCTCAACATTATCTCCACCATGTTTTCCCAGTACACCGCCTCCCCTAGTTTCCTCTCCAACTTCTTCAGCACTTCCTCGTTCCTCCAGCATCTAAACACATGCCCCACATCATCCTTCACTTCACACCTCTCGCACACACCAGTCTCTCGTTTCCCAATCTTGTGGAGGTACCCTACTCTCGACCCATGTCCAGTGAGCACTTGTGTCAAGAAGTAGTTCACCTCCCCGAATTTCCAGTCCATCCAATCTCTCCTATTCCCAATCGCTCCTTTTAGCGCGCCCTCATACTCCTCCCACCTTCTCTCCATTTCCTCCTCCATCCATTCCCGTACCTCTTCTTTGGTCGCACCCCTCCAGCGTTGGCTCCTAGCTCTAGCCAACACGTCCAATGGGTAGGACCTTGCCAGCACCGCTGCTGCCAGTCCACCCACTGTCCTGTACCCCTGCACCACCCTCAGCAGTATCCCTCTCTGCACCCGCAGAAGTGGCCTAACCCTCGCATTCACCCCCGCTCTTTCACCCCACACCTCCGCACCGTACAGCATACTCTGCTCTACCGTCCTACCAATTACCCTCCTCTTCCACTCTCCCGGCCCTTTCACATTACACATCAATCTCCCCAGCCATGCTGCCCTCACTTTACCCTTCTCTGCCGCCTTTACCATATGGGTTTTGAAGGATAATTGGCTATCCAACCACACCCCTAGGTATTTCACAGACTCCTCCATGCGAATTCTCCTTCCCTTAACCATCACCCCCACTTCCCTTGCCCTGCTCCGTCCCTTCACTAGCAACCCCACCGTCTTCTCTTCCGCCACTTCCAGTCCGCACCGCTCTATCTTCTCCACAATCTTCCTGCACATTCTCTCCGCCTTTCTTTCTATCTCCGCCTCTCCCTTTGCCGTACATACCAGACACACATCATCCGCATACACCGTAATCTCACATCCCTCTTCACATACTATCCCACAAACCTCATCAAACACACACTTCCAGAGCGTCGGTCCAAGAACCGAGCCCTGAGGCACTCCAGCCTCCATCTCATATCTCCTCCCTCTGGAGTCTACAATCACACGCCCCGTCAGGTAGTCCTCCACCAGGTTAACCAACCCCTGCTCCACTCCAAGCCTCAGCAACGCGCTAGATGGTGTCTAGAACTTTCTTGTTTTACTTTTGACATTATCTACAGATCTGAAAAACAAAATCAGGTTGCTGATGCTTTTTCAAGAGTGTGTAATTTCATTCAACCAAACAAACTCTACTCATTTCATTGTGACTTGTGTCACCCAGGTGTGACTCGGATGATTCATTGGGTAAGAACTCATAATCTACCATTTTCCGTTGAAGAAATACGCAAAATGACTGTATCCTGTTCTTCATGTAAAGCTGTGAAACCAAAATTCTATAGAATCAATGATTCTATTCTCATCAAGGCAACCCATCCTTTCGAAAGACTCAGTATGGATTTCAAGGGTCCACTTCCATCAAGCACTCGTAACAAATATCTACTTACAATTATTGATGAGAACTATAGATTCCCATTTGCCTATCCTTGTTCAGATATGAATTCTTCAACTGTAATAGACTGTCTAGTAGAATTATTTTCTTTGTTTGGAATACCTTCTTACATTCATACGGATAGAGGTGCCTCTTTTATATCAAAAGAAATAAAAAAATTTCTTCACACACGCGGTGTTGCCACATCTGTCTACTCCATACAATTCTCCTGAAAATGGAGAAATAGAGCGCAAAAATGGCACTATTTGGCGGACAATATCTCTTGCCCTCAAAAAAGGAATTTGGAAATTTCCAATTGGGAATGCTTTACATTCCATTAGATCTCTTCTATGCACCGCTACTAACGAAACTCCCCATGAAAGAATGTTTAAACATAATCGAGGATCTGCCAATGGTTGTTCTTTACCTTCCTGGTTGGTTCCTTTCAACGAAGTTTTCATGAAGAAGCATGTACGATTAAGTAAATATGACCCACTAGTAGAAGAACGGGAGCTAATTAATGTCAATTCGCAATACGCCCGAGTTCGGCTAGAAGATGGAAGGGAGACAACCGTGTTTTTAAAGCACTTGGTTCCTAACGGTGAAGGGGATTTAGAACCGGAGTTTCAACCGCTTTCTTATGAAGACCAATACCATGCAGAGGATATTCTACAAGGTGAAAGACCTGGAGACCATCCGCTGATGAAAGGAAAGACCTGGAGACCATCCGCTGATGAAAGTAGTTCAGACCTCTCCTACCTCGACTGCCTGAACGATTCAAGGACTACAACATAAGTTATTGAGGGATGGAAGAGAGTAGTATTACTGCAATCTATTAATAGTCTACCAACAAATTTTGAGAAAGCTGCGTAGTTGAATTTGTGCTTGAATCCATTGAAAGCAAACTATCTCGTGAATTTGAACGAAAATGGAGAGAAGTTATCAATGACCTTTTTCTCTTCGAGCTAATGGTTTCTCATCTCTATACCCTTTTAGTATATGAAATTAAGTCCTCTATCTAAAGAATTCGTTCGTGGTAGAGATAGCCGTGGCTGTGTTCACTACGTAGTATAGACGGATCAGATGACCTTGACTGCGTATAACGTGCTGCTAAAAGACCAAAATTTGCGAATGACGTTCGCTTGATGCTAAATTGGCAGGATCAAGCTAAAATTATTTCTAAACTTTTTGTTAGCTTAGCTACCCATGCGCATGACCTTATGCGGGGTGTTAACCCTGTTATAGCTTCAAATGCTTTTTTCGTCAAGCTTCGCTAAATGGGAGTTTCCGGATGGATGAACATCAAAATTTCCTTTGTTGATTTGTTTATTTTGGAGACCGGTTTTATCAAATAAGTTTTTGGGCTTATGAGCAAGTAGTTTCATACGTTCGTATGCTAGTTTCCCATCTACTTCTGAACTACTGGACTAGTTTGAATATAATCAGTAGAAGTAACTATTTCATGAATACTACTTTCAAGCTTGTGAGGAGCAAGTAGATTAAGTAGATTGGAGAAAAACTTGTGGTTTTATGTTCCGTGGTATTTGAGGTACGTTGGAGTTTATGAATTACTTTCGACCAATCTGACATAAGCTGTTATATGAAAGTAAGATTGCGGCTATACTTTCCTTTCCTTTGTCATCCCTAAGGATGTATAAAATAAATGAAAACTAAACACAGGTGAAATGGTTGTCGCTCACACGTTTATATTATTTTTGGAATATTTGTAACGCGTGAATCAATATCTAGTGTCATCAAATAAACTCAATAAATAAACAAGAAACTAAGATATCTCAACGTTCAACTCTGCCCAAGCCAGGAAATCAGGTATAATTCTGGATACTTAACTTATCTGGAACTGGCACCTACTGGATAAAACGAACACAGATAAAATGGTCCTGATAACTGTAACACGACGATAGAAAGCACATGGGAACTGAATCCATAGATCGTACACTGGCTGTACACAACAATAGTAAGATCCATGGTTACCTATGGGGCCTTAATCTGGTGGCAAGAACTGGAGCTATCAAAACTTCAGGGTCTTGCCTGTCTGTGCATAACGGGTGCGATGAGTAGCAGCCCTACCGAAGTCATACTTAATTTTCCGCCTCATAATTAATTGATGACAACCAAACAAACAGCATCCAGCTAAACTGGTGTTAAACCGAAAGTTTACGGACCTTTGAATAAGTTTTCCAGGAATAAATACACGCTATTGATACGTGTTTTCAAATGAACGTCGTATATCTTATCCGATAGTAAGGCAGCTGATATCCTTAGCATACCTCCAGAATAAAAAACAATTTCATAACTAATCTCGATCAATATTTTCATTATCTCTGTGTAGTGTGTTGTTACTGTTAGTTAACTGGGATTATATATAAAAGAATATTATTATAAAAGATCCACATAATGAGAGAAAAAAGCCAATGTTTTATTAATAGTGGAAGCATAAATGAATTCAAATGTATATTTAATAGTTATTTAACAAACAATTGTATGATTGAGGACGATTAACAATAAAGATATATAGCTTAAAGCTCCAACATAGAAAAGCTTTATTGATACTTTAATTTAAATTGTAAATATTTTGATTGAAATAATTTATGTAGGTGTTGATTTTGACAGTATCAGATGTTGGTAAAAGTACAGCTGGATTTTGAGCTCTTCTTTATTTGTATATTTAGTTGTCACCGATTTGAATTGATAGTTAGGTCTGCAAAAAAAATTTATAATTAGTAGATTTAACTTATTTATCTATAATATTTATTCAATTGTTATAGTAGAATCGCAATCGAGACGGCGTATTAAAACTGCTTGAGCTCGTAATTTCAGTTGAGGGTATCTATTATTTTTAACGGGGTACAAAAACACAATTTTATACACATTATTCATTTTATTTTGATTTTTTCTTATTTAACACGTATTTCTCCGCTTCAACAAAAGTTATGATCAAGTTAAACATTTCCCTCTATTCCAGTGTGTCCTGGAATCCACACTAGTTCATTGAGTTTGCCTAGGCATTCCCACGCCATTTTGGAACTGATTACATAAGAGCTCAGATCTTTAATGGCTGCTTGACTATCCGACTTATGATCATCCTTTGCCTTCCATATCCCTTATCAACATTGAACTGGGCACACTTACTTATGGCGTGAGTTTCCGCTTGAAAGATACTTGGGGCTTGGGATTTTTCCCAATCTTTTAGAGTGTTTGGTTCCTGGCCCGTACACTCCTATCCCAGTTTCTTCCATTGCTTTTGAGCCGACTGTGTACCATTGAATGGCATTCTTCCCAAGTCTGGTAATGGTATTTGGATCCCATTCCTTCTTGTTGCTTAATTCCGTAACGAATTTCTTTGAAAAGTTATACTATTTCATCATAGCATCTTGTGGCATGTCCCAGGTTTTCTGATTTTTAAGAAGCGGGGAGATGGTTTTTTTAATGATTCCCTCTCTACTTAGTATGTATCTTGTTCTTTTTGCAACACTTTCCACGACCATATGTAGTGGTGTGAAGTTGAGAATCACTGGCCGCCGTCGGGCATGTTCTCACTGCTTCTGTAATGCATATACAGGCTAGTCTTTGAATTTTGGAGAGGTTTTCTATTGTCGTCAATAGGCTAGCTCTACTACTCCAGTGATAATTGGTCTCACTATGGCAGTGTACAACCAGCTCAGGATTTTTGGACTATAACCCCAATTTCTCCCTGCCAGATTTCTGCACACCACTAGAGCCATTTTTGCTTTGTATATATAATCTCCTTATTGTGTTTGTTCCAGAGGAGTTTAATGTCTAGGGTCAAACCTAGATACTTGACTTCTTGTCTCCATTCAACCTCGCTCCCATGGTGACTATACAAGGAGATTGAACACCATGTATTCCAATTTCTGGTCATGATAGAGGGCGCCACATAAACATTTGCACCAAAACATCTGACGGCAGAACAATAACAGCCAATCATAAAACTCGAGTTCATGATGTTTTATTGGTTGCCTAGCTACTTTGACATTTCGCGGTTCGCGTGTGAGGTAAGTCTGGTTAGGTCATATATAGAAATGGAAAATATTGTGCATAAGAAATCCGTTTTTTGTCCTCGTTTTCAAAAATATCGAAAATTGTGATCGTTTTGTGGTAAAATAATTAGCTGAATGTATTAATGTCTTACGTGATGAAAAATACGAACATCTACTATCATGTCTTCCCTTCTGTATGGAATTTTATAACATACTTAAAGGTCCAGCACAGAGCACAGTTAGAATGAGTATAAGTCTTTAGAAGAGAAATTTGAAGAATAAAGAAGACACTCTACGTGCAAGTAAATATATTCTAGAGCCAAGTTGGATTGCCCAATTATAAAAAATAAATTGAAGTTGAATAAAGAGATATTATGTTTACATTATGTATGAAGTTTTTCAGAATCTGGCTTCCTAAATAGTAAAATATTAGCTACACAAAAATATCAAAAAACGGAGAAAAAAAAAAGGAAAAATCACTTGAAATGCTAGGAGGAAATGTGCCACTTCAAATGTACTATATTAAATGACGATAGAAACGCTATCAGAAGCTTTCTTGTAATTCCCCATAGTCCAGGATATTTTTCAGGTATTTCTGCTTGCAGCCAAAATGTTTGATAGCCTCTTTTATCTCCTTCAGCTCCTCATTAGTGCTAAGCTCGAGTTTCTCCACTTGTAATATCACATTCTCCACTTCCGTTTCATCGAATGGATTTTTTATGATCCATGGTGGTACGGTATCCGCCAAAATAAACAGTACCGAAACAGAGAGTGTTGTGGAGTTGTTTATGTTATATGGATTTGTCATATTTGACTTAATTGTCATTAGTTGATATATTAATAGTACGCTGCAGTTAAATTTGATTTAAAAATGGTTCTAACAACGGAAGAAAAAGTGTTTTTGGTAGAGCATTATTTTCGTTCATACGGAAAATAGAATAATTTCTCGGGGAACAGACTTCGAATATCCTTCTCATTCACCTGATCTGACGCCACCTGACGCATACATTTGGGGCATAATGAAGGACAAAATATTTCACTCGGAAAATCCGCCGGCGAATATTGCCGAACTACGGGAAAGAATACAAAATATTTTTCGGCAGTTACATCAACCACTTTTTATAAATATGTTTATTGACTTACAAAATCGATATGAAGCTTGTTTGCGTCGAAATGGTGAACATTTTGAACACTTACATTACAGAAATTAAAAATTAATTTTTATTTTTATTTTCAATACTGTTTATTTTGGCGGATACTGTATTTCCATCGACAGAATATCTTCAAATCTGATTTTCAAGTCATCATGCAGAGCAATTAAATGTATAACGTATGTCTGAATATCGCTCCCATCAAGTTTATTGGTTTTGAGGTTGAGTTTTCTTTTCTTAGTTAAGGATATTAGGATAGTTTTGGTGGGGTTGATGTTAAGTCACACTTGCCTACACCACCTTTTGTATAGTTCAGACCATTTTCTACGTTATCACAAAGGGTGTTTTCGATTTTTCCCTTGGCTGTTATGACAATATCATCGGCATATCCTTGGCCGGATACTCTAAGGTCAATCAAACCACACAGGAGTTCGTCAACCGTCAGGCTCCACATTAATGGGGATGCTACTCCTCCCCGTGGACATCCTCTGGCTGTACAGATGGAGGCAATGTCTTTGCTCGTCCTTGTCTCTGCTACTCTAGTGGTGAGCAGTTCCGACATCCATTTGGATATTGTGCTGTCTACACTTCTTCTATTTAATGCTATTTTGACAGCCTCATGTGGAGTATTGTCAAAATCTCCTTCTTTATCTTAAAATGGACATTCTACGGTTTCTTAGTTGTCTAGAGCACCTCGGATATCCTCCGAGCATGCTGATGCGGGTGGAGAGGTAGTCTCTCTGGAATTTCCGTTTTAACATAATTATCAGTAGCTTTGTCCATCGTTTTGAGCACAAACGATGTTAGACTAATTGGTCTTAAAGGATTTGGGGTTTGTTTTGTTCCATTTTCCAGCTTTTGGAATGAAGGTTACTATTATCCTAATACATGCTTCTGGTATATAACCCAGTTCTAAGCTGCTTCTACTAATACTAACCAAATGTGGTAGAATTTCGTCTTGTCGTTGCTGGAGCAATGCTGGGAAAATCCCATCGGTTCCCGGTGTCTTAGTGTCCATTCGGGCTTAGTGTAGTAATCAGAAAACACCTGTGGAGAAAATCCATGGAACATATGAAGGTTGAACTGTTGTTAATTTCAGAGTATACTCTCTGGACTTTATTTTGATAGCTACATTGAAATACAGGGCTAAGCTGAGTTTTGATACATTTTGAACTTATATTGGTTGCTGTCTAATTGTCAATGTTACTGATTGAAGTATTTTTGCTCTAGTCTAGTGTGAAATCCCAAACCAACGCAGACAATTGTTAATCAATCATGTTTAATCATTGAATGTTTCAAGTGCGATCAAATATACCTAGATAAAAACTGGAACCAGTTTAAAAAGAATTACTTAATTTGCTCTAAATAGAATTCTGATGATACTCTATCTAAGTAGCTATTTATTTTGAATGTTTGTGATAAAATTGGATTGTTATTATACGTCACAACATACCTTCAGTAATTGGGTTGGGTCATTCCTTCGATTATTAAACAGATTAGATTCTCGAACAGCTTGTCAGCTATTAGCTCTGCTTATGGACTGAAGTCACTTGGTATAGAATATAAGGATTTATCTAGGCGAAGGCCCGGCACAACCATAGAAATATGATGAGTCGGGATTTCAACTGGGGACAGCTGTAACAAGTGGATCCACTTTTGAATTTTCATTTGACACTCCACAGCGAATCAGAATTCCGAAAATGATAAAAAGATATTTTATTGAAGTGCAACTGAAACTCTTTAAGTCTGATCCATAATCCCTCTAATATTATTTATGGGTTATTATAACACAGCGAGCGCTTCGTATGGCCGTATGCACCGTTTATTGTACTAAACCCGTTTAACTAAACAGGTTTGAATAGTTGAACGCATTTAATGTTGCCTTGGTATCATCGAACGAAGTTTAGTTAAACCTGAAAGAAGTTTGACAACGTAGAAAAATTTAGGAACTTTTTAGAGTGAAAAACGCTCGTTGGTGACAATGCTTGACGTTATTTGAGTTTTGAGTACTTTCGTTTACAGTTACGGACGTGACGGTTGTTATTTGAATTCCGAATTACATGTATTCAACAGTTTAAATAATTAGAATCAACACACCTGTGTTGACAGTTATCTTATCAAATCTAACCAACATTTTATGAGACATTGACATAAGTTACCCAAGTGTCAAGAACAAGAGTTCAAAGTTAAACCTCCAATATTGGGCGTTTGAGTTCAAACTGGCTTAACCCCTATAGAATTGATGGTGCATGCATACCAACTCAAAATTATAAAGTAGTTTAATGCTTAAACGAGTTTAAGTGTGAATGGTGCATACGGCCATCAATGGCTTCGGAGACGACAAAATTTTCTTAGTTTTTTGCACTAAAATAACAAAATGTTTCAGAAACTTCAATAAAAAAAGTGGTTAACGAGCCCACCTACCCAATTAAAATATTATAACTATCTGATAAAAAATCTAGTGGTTCTTCTTATGCTATTTTCTTAATGTTTTGAATTGAGAATTTGATATCTTTAATTGACTCTGGAGGATGTGTAGGTGTACGGCTTATTTCATTGTTTTTATTCCAAGGTTTATTCTTAATTTTTTGACTGCCTTTAGTTTATGTAATTCACAGATGAAAACAATTTTCAACTTCAATTGCCAGTTTAACACATCATAAATTTCAATTGAATTGGAAAGGAAAACATTATGTTAAGTTTTTATGCGATTACTTTTAAATCTATTATTAACTGATTCTGCTATTACTTCCTTTCATGCATGATAAAAGGAAGTTGACGTGTTCAATTTCGATATCTTTATTGTCCCATGAAAAGTATGCTGTGCTGTACCCATTTTTCTATTTATTTTTGTTTCGATAACACCCACTCGTTTCTGTCAACTCGAATTTCAGATGCAATAATGAGCTATTCTTAAAATGAATGGTGTAATTTGGGGTTTCAAAACTAACTTATTACTGTCAATACGATACTATACAGAGTGAGTTTTAAGTATGGAACGCCTCAATTATTTCGGAAACGGATAGCACGATTTCTATAGATTTTTGTCTTACAGCAGATACTCAAATTGTTGTCCGTTTACTTCAGTACAACAAGCCATGCGATTTTTAAAACTTTGCATACTTTTTGCAACCTCATAGTGAGGTGGAGCACCATCTTCTTGCAGTCTAATATTGTCGTTTGGGATAAGAAAGAAAGAAAGAAATTTATTCATCCACAAAATTTACACAAATTTTAAGAACAAACAAAAAAAAATGTATAAAACTTATCGGACTAGTCACATTATGTACATCACAAATGGCAAATTCAAATATAACAATAACATATATATATATATATGGCGTATTAAAGGTGGTTAGTTTGACGGTATCACGCAGCGCTTTTGACAACATAAAGGTTTACTCAGCGTCATCTATTTTTAGCACATCTATACATTCAAGTACATTTTATCCGTTACTCAGCGTCATCTATTTTTAGCACTTCTATTCATTCAAGTACTTTTTATCCGTTACTCAGCGTCATCTATACATTCAGGTACATTTTATCCGTTATTCAGCGTCATCTATTTTTAGCACTTCTATACATTCAAGTACATTTGATCGGTTATTCAGCGTCCTACTAAATATTATTAGCGTATGTTTAGTTTCCGTCAACGACTCAAGGGGACTTAATAAAGTACATGACCAGATCCATACTTTGATATATGTGATAATATCTGAGAAATCTCACTAAAGAAAATTAGTTGATTTACTAAAATTTAATAAAAGCTTTTTGTTTAAATCATAAGTTGTGGTTTTTACGAAGTGCAATGGAGTAAAAAAACACATGTTGAATATTTCTACTTTATTTAAAATACAAATCAGCCTTTTAGGAAATTAAAAAGATATCTCTTTGGACATAACAAAAAAACATTAAATATAAGGTTATACTGAAATTTAAAAAAAAACGAATTGAAATATTCCATGAGTCAATAATACACTAAGTGGAGGATTTACCGGCAGTTTTTCGCGACACTTCTTGCGTTCTTAACATTCGTCCCATATGTTTAATATTAAATATTTTTAAAAACAAAAAAATTGGTAAGGGATACTTATGTTTTTAAAAAAAATCAATATTAAACATACAGGACGAATGTTAAGATCACAGAAATCACGCAAAAAACTGTCGGTTAATCCTCCTCTTAAGAGAGTTTGTGACAGCCTCGTTTAAACCATATCCAAAAAATTTATTACATGATGTTACTGGAAGATAACTATAGTATATTGTGCAACAAGGGGGGAAAGTTCAACTTTTCTCACGAGTGTGGAAGTTTGTGGCACGAGCCCTAAGGGCGAGAGCCGCGAACACACGAGTGAGAAAAGTACTTTCCCCACATGTTGCACACTATACTTTTTCTACAACTGCACAAATTTAAAGAATACAAGTAAAGTAACTTATTATTTATTTTTATGGTTAGTAAAACAAAAATAACACTAAAATATCCCATCACTATACTGTTAAATAATTTCATTTAAAATTATAGTTGATGGTGAAATTTGTACAATTTTGTATGGTCAAATCCGGAACGTCATTTCTTTTCACTAAATTATCCGTTATATTAATTAATCTGACAATTTCATGACAACTAAGTAGGTATTTAAAGATGACAGAAGCCTACTAAGTTTTTCTCCATTTTATTTGATTCTCCATATAAATGTATGTGGTGTGTGCAAAGTGCCGTGAGAAATACACAGCATGAGCAATTTTGGTTTTGAAATTAAGTAAGGTATGAGAAATACGTCACTTTTTATAGCAGTTGTAGAAAAAATATTTTTATTTGAAAACTGGAAAATGTCAATTGGGTTTTTGAGTGCTATCGTTTGTGAAATGATTGAGATCAGTGATATCATCATATCATATTAAAGAGAGTATTAATGTGGATAATTATTTTTTCTACAACTGCTATGAAAAGTGACGTATTTTTCATACCTTACTTAATTTCAAAACCAAATATTGCTCAAACTGTGAGAAATAATATTTCTCACAGCACTTTGCCCACGCCACATACTTTTATATGGAGAATCAAATAAAATCGACAAAAACTTAGTAGGCTACTAACTGTCATCTTTAAATACCTACTTAGTTGTCACAAAACTGTCAGATTATATTAGAAGTTTTTAAATTCTAAAAGGTTGTTTCAATCATGCTTTGATAAAAATCTCAATTCCCATTAAAAAATATTAGTTTAACAAGACATATACTTATTTATAATAAATAATATGGATGCTGACAGTAGTGACGATTTTAATAATACATCATATAATATGCACCGTATATGAATCAACCCTCAACTTCTACTAATATAACGGAGAATTTGGTGAAAAGAAATGACGTTCCGGGTTTGACCATACAAAATTGTACAAATTTCACCATCAACTATAATTTTAAATGAAATTATTTAAAAGTTTAGAGGTAGGATACTTCAGTGTTATTTTTGTTTTACTAACCATATAAATAATTATTAAGTTACTTTACTTGTATTCTTTAAATGTGTGCAGTTGTAGAAAAAGTATAGTATGCAACATGTGGGGAAAGTACTTTTCTCACTTATTGCACAATATGCTATTGCTACATTTTTAATTTAATATTTATTTTTAACAATAACCAATGTCACTTAAACTCTGAACATTTTTAAGGATGTATTCAAAATGAGACCCTTCTATGATGAGACATGAGTTGAAGCAAGAGGTCATTTTCAACACCTCTCACAAAATTTTCACGATTTCAATGTTACTGTGGAAAATAAGTATTAAATTGAAAATGTGACATAATTATCCACATCAATACCATCATTGTACTACTCCGTTGAATTTGGAATAAAAAACCATTTCGTTTGGACTAACTTCCATCCCCTATTCATTTAGTTTTTTAGTTCGATGACGTCACAGCTCAATAATCACGTCGCTGATTTTAAGAATATCTTAAAGCTGCTGATATCGACTTTCAGCATAAAAACGGAAATTTCATACCGGGTGGCCAAGTGTATTTGAGCCCATTTTAAATGTCCGTATCTTGAAAAGTATTTCAGGTTTTAAGGTGTGGTTTTTACCGAACACCTTTACACCTTTACCGAATACTACATTTTATGTCAAGTTTGAACAGCTACTTCCATTTACAGCGGAAATGAGTACGCCTTTTTGAGATATAGGGCAACTTTGTTATTTTATATGGAACACCCAGTATATTTTTTTAGAAACCGTTATCTGTCCTCTTTCTAAAAAGGTATAATTTGTGATAGCTCTTTAAATTCGTGTAGATGTTAGAGCGGTTTTTAAATAGTTGTTACAAATTTTATTTCTTTACACTTTTACATCTAGTTCCTTATAAATTGAAATGTCTGAAAGAAAAACAAATAGAAAAGAATAACTGTTCAAAGTGTTAACTATTTAACATTTAAACAACGAATTAATTATTATTTGACATTTCTACTGCGACTAAATATTTTATTCCACGGGTAACTAGATGTAATAGTGTATTTTATTTGAATATATACCAATTATTTGAAACCGCTCTCACATCTACACGAATTTAAAGAATTGTCACAAATTTTCCCTTTTTCGAAATAGGGCAGATTAAGATTAGGGTTTCTTAAAAATATATATACATGGTGTTCCATATAAAATAACAAAGTAACCCTATATCTCACAAATGGCGTACTAATTTTTGGTGTAAACGGAAGTAGCTGTACAAACGGCGTATGCCAAAAAAAACTAGTATTTTTTAAGGTGTTTGGTAAAAACCGGACCTTTAATTCTGAAATACTGTTTAAGATACGGGGATTTAAAATGGGTTCAAATACACTTGGCCAACCGGTATTATTAAAAAAAATGCTCTTGTTGCCGCCTTCGTTTTTTTTAATTTAGATTAACGTGACTTGACAACGATGGCTATTGGCCCAAATACAAAAAGATATAAAATTTAAATATTCTAAAACATACTAACGTTCTTCAAAAAAGATATTGACATTCCCAAATTTTAAATTTTTCTTATGTTATTGATTGAAGTCATTTGTTGCTTCAAGACACCAGGTGTAATTCTTATTTTGAACATAAATATACAGTTAAAATGTGCAGTCAATTTTTAGGTTAGGTTTATGTTATGAATTTTAAAATTAAGTTTTGTTACAAGTTGAGATTATCTTAAAAGTAAAATAAATAACATATATTATGACCTATCATTTGTGTCTTGCTGTTTCTTTGCAGCATTAATGTTTTACGAATGCTAAAAGAATACATGCCACACAGATTTCAACTCAAAACACACCGATAAATTAAAAATTTTGCCCTCTTGATTTTTATAAAATACGCTAGGCCGTTCAAAAACAAATAAAAGAAAAAGCGAGAGTTTTAAGACGCCGGGTGAGTCTATGACATGAACTTTATATATATATACGTGTATACAATTAGGTGCCGTCAGCGCTACACACGGTCGAAGCTTGCACTGCGAATTAATACGCGAATCACTTTAGGGTGTCATACAACGACAGGCAGATTTTTGCACCAAACGATTGTAAACATCTCACAGGTCATGTGAAACAATTTAAAGGACGATGTCACTGGGCGTCCGTATAACCGGACGCCCAGTGACGATGGACGCGGCGTCAACCTAAGATTTAACATGGACAGACGCTCAGTGATACTGTATATATATATATAAAAAAAAGTAATCTAATTAGAAACTTCCTAAAAATTTAAAAAGTCATTAACACCGTAGAATGTCTTATCCATTAAAAATGTATGGTTTGGCGGAAACATCGACTCGAAAGATTGTTTATTGAGTTTGTGTTTAAAATTTTATTATAACATTTTATCCCAATATAAGCGGGCGCATGTTTAGATACTTCTAATCTAGAGAAAGGTTGTCGTAAATAGTATCGTATAAGTGCATGTCCTCATTTCTCTCAAACCTGTGCTTATTAACCCTCAATGTACAGTATTAATTGGAAAATTAAAAGGCTAGGAAGTGTCAGGATATTTGACGAGACGGTTTCTCTTAGGTTTCTTATTATATAACAACATGTGCTTAACTTTGCAGATACCTGATTTATGTGTGTTTCCCACGTAAGTTTAGAATCTATGGTTATACCCAAAAATTTTGTTGTAGTATAACTTTCAATAGATTTGCCATCCAGATGTAAATAAAAGTCATAATTTGGAGTTATATTTCTTGGTAAGAAACGCATAAAATGTGTTTTTGTTACATTAAGTTCAAGTCCATTATTTTTTCAGTATGTAGTAAATTCAGCAGAGGCAGCATTGGTATTATCCACCAGATGAGTGGTTTTACTGTGGGACATGATATCATCAGCGTATTGAACAATCTTATCTGGCTTTGAACACAACATATTTAAGTCACTTACAAAAATAAGAAAAAATATAGGCCCCAATATTGGATATTGTTATTGTGTGAACGTTTCGAATAATGAAATTTCTACATTAGTCTATGATTGAAAATACTTGGAAATAAACGAGGTATTTTCTAATAAGTCTAAATACGCCAGACCATTTCCAAGTTTCCCTCAAAGAAAAAGGGACCAATTATTTTGTCGCCTATTATCTCACCCCATACATTCAGTTTTTGTGGATATTTGGTGTGGGATTCACGCATCCAACGAGGATTGTTACGTGACCAGTATCTACAATTTATGCCGATTTACGTTTCCATTAATAAAAATGTAGCATTACATAATTAAAAAAGTTTGATCGTTTTGATTGTAACATTTTTCCATCATTACCTATGTCTGCAAACTCTTCACGACTATCGAAATCATCATCTGACAACTCTTGAACTAATCTTATTTTGCATGGAAGGAATTTATTTTCACGTAAAATTTTCATTACGGATGTTTGCGAAATATCAAATTCACTGGATATTTGTACGTGGTTTCGGCTCCGAATATACGGCAGAAAGTCAACTTTTATGCATTGATTAAGTTATATGCGCGCTCCGCGTTACTTTCCTTCATTGTGTAAAGATAGGCCTATCTTTATACAATGTTTCCTTTCAGTAACGTACTTTGCGCGCCTTTCACTTCGAGAATATGTATGTCGAGATTAATTCGAAATTTTGCACACTTGTCAAGGACCGATGACAATACAATAATTTTAATTAAATGAAAAATAATTATTATTATTTCCTTTAATTATGTGATAAAACGTCAATTTTTTTAAATTTTGATATAAATCATAATGGTCTATATAGAACATCTTGGTTGACAAATTATTATTTCTCCATAGCCGAGTGACATAGGGTTTGGATGCCGGTTGGCGTAAGGTTCGAATCCTGGTAACGGTGATAATTTTTTTTTGTTATATTGTGACATTTCTATATGAATAATCTTCAACATAGTTCCTACCTTCTGGCTTTTGACTCACATATCGCTCTAATTATATTATTCTGCAAAACAATGATAATTGGTGTTAAAAAATTAATAAAATGTACAAGTCATGTCGGTTGGACTTGAAACGACGACCCTCACTGTGGAAGGCACGTGTTTACCCATCGCACCAATAAGTACAACGAGAACATATGTCAAGCTCCGCCATACTGTCGCTCGAATAACCTCAAAATTTGTTTACAAGTAGCTAATGCTAATGTTGGTTAATTGTTTTCATATTTTTGACCAAGGTAGTAAGAAAAATAGTATACACTACATGTGCACAAACTTGAGTAGTGTAATATACTACTACTGAACCAGTTTAGTTAGGGGAGACCGGGTAAATACCGCCACCAAGGGGAATACCGCCACATACGATAATAGGCGTGCTTTGCATGCAACACTCTACTTTCCGTAACAGCAGACGCTGTGCGAACTGAACAAAACAAGGCTCAGTTGAGTTCGGTACTTCAAGAACGTCGCGTTTCACTTAGGGATGTTAAAAAATAATCGATTATTATTTCCGCATAATCGATTTTTGGTTATCGATTTTTATAGTAATATTAATCGATTTTTAGTAAATCGATTTTATAAATTACGTGTTTAAGTCGATTTTCGGAAACGGCTCGTATTATTTATTGACTATTTTTGACGATTATTGACCATCTCTCAAAATTTTGACAAGTATTGAGCATTTTTCAAAATTTTAACAATTACATATTGACCATTTTTCATAATTTTAACAATTATTGACCATTTTTGACAAATATTGACCATTTCGACTGTTTTTCAAACTAGTGACTTTGATAATTTATGACCATTTTCCAAAATGATGACAATTTTTAACCATTTTTGATAGTTTTTGACAATAATTGACAATTTTTAAGTTTTTAACAATAATTGACAGTTTTTAACCATTTTTGATAGTTTTTGACCATTTTTGACAATTTTTCAAAATTTTAGGCCATTTTTCATAATTATTTACCATTTTTGATAATTATCAACAATTATGGACCATTTTTCCAAATTTTTGAACATTTTTGACAATCTTTCAGAAACTTCAACAATTTTTGACAATTATCAACTATTTTTGACAATAATTATCAACTATTTTTCAAACTGTTGACAATTTTTAAAAATAATAATAATAATTTGAGAGTTTTTGATAATTTTTGATCATCTTTGATGGTTTTTGACAATTATTGGCCATTTTGACAATTTTTCAAAATTTTTGACAATTATCGACAATTAACCAAAATTTTAACAATTTTTGAAAATTATTGACCAATTTTGACAATAATTGTCCATTTTTTAGAGTTATTGACAATTTTTGACCATTTTTCATAGTTCTTGACAATTATTGACCATTTTTGATAATTTTTGACCATTTTTCGAATTTCTTTCAAAATTTTTTACAATTGACCATTTTTAACAATTTTTGACCATTTTTCAAAATTTTTTCAAATTTTTTGACAATTATCGACCATTTTTGACAACTATTGACAAATTTTTGAAAAATTTTGACCATTTTCAAATTTTTTTTTAATTTTTGATAGTTATCGACCATTTTTCAAAATTTTAACAATTATTAACAATTGTTGACAGTTTTTGACAAATTTGGACAATTTTTGACAATCTTTGACAATTATTTACCATTTTTGATAAAAATTGTCGATTTTTAACAGTTTTTGACAATAATTGACCATTTTTGACCACATTTCAAAATTTTTGACAATTTTTCAAAATTTTAGACCATATTTCGAAATTATTGACCATTTTTGATAATTATTATCAACAATTATGGACCATTTTTCCAAATTTTTTACCATTTTTGACAATTTTTCAGAAACTTCAACAATTGTTGACAATTATCAACTATTTTTCAAAATTTTGACAATTTTTAAAAATAATTGTCCATTTTTGAGAGTTTTTGACAATTTTTGATCATCTTTGATAGTTTTTGACAATTTTTGGCCATTTTTCAAAATTTTTGACAATTATCGACAATTTTCCAAAATTTTAACAATTTTTGACAGTTATTGACAATTTTTGACCATTTTTTATAGTTCTTGACAATTATTAACCATTTTTGAAAATTTTCGACCATTTTTCATTTTTTTTTCAAAATCTTTGACAATTGACCATTTTTAACAATTTTTGACTATTTTTCAAATTTTTTTAAAAGTTTTTGACAATTATCGACCATTTTTGACAATTATTGAAAATGTTTGACCATTTGCAAATTTTTTTGAAAATTTTTGACCATTTGCAATTTTTTTTTTAAATTTTTGACAGTTATCGACCATTTTTCAAAATATTAACAATTATTGACAATTTTTGACAGCTTTTGACAGCTTTTGATAGTTTTTGACAATGTTTGACAATTTTTGACAATTTTTGACAATTTTTGACAATTTTTGACAATTTTTGACAATTTTTGACTATTTTTGACAATTTTTGGCAATTTTTGACAATTTTTGACAATTTTTGACATTTTTTGACAATTTTTGACATTTTTTGACAATTATTTAACATTTTTGATAAAAATTGACAATTATTGACCATTTTTGACCATATTTCAAAATTTTTGACAATTTTCATATAATTTTATTTGATTTTTAATCCGATCAATTGTTAATGAATGAATCTTTTAGGTTTATTATCGGAATATGAAAAGCATGTACTTTTTAAAATAATACAAAAATACGATTTTTTCGCAGAAATAGATTTATTTTTTATTAAAATTGATTTTTGACAAATCGATAAATTTTTAATAAAGAAAAATCGTTTTTTATTTAATCGATTCTTTTCCATTAATCTCACATCCCTAGTTTCACTTGTAGCCAACGTTGTATGAATATTTCGAAAAGTGATCCAATTTTTGTACTTGGAAATTTTGGCGGAAATAAGTTGTTACCCATTTTTTATTTCACTTTTGTATTTATACCTCTGGAAGGAGATTATTTTATACTATGTTTTGCATTATTATTAGGTTTGTTTTAAAATTTAAGGTTTGAATACATTGTGGGGTAATGCCCAGTCCCAACAGGCAGCAATTCTATAGAATTTTGGTTTGTGATTAGATGTAGAGATGTCGCTGATATCGCACTCTTAGCATTTCCTTTACTGAGGCTAATGTATTGGTGTGGTATCAACGTAGTCTCTAGTCCATGATTATGCTCTCACAGCTTCTGGACGAATAGCATCTACCTTGTGCTGATGAGGCGCAAAAACGCCGAAACAGGTCCACAAGTGATGCTATTCCTTCTAATCGCAAACCAGAATGGTTGGTTCTATCTTAACAGATATACCAACCCCGTTTACTTTAGAAGTGTAAGTCAATGTCTGTCGGGGCATATAGCCCGAGAAGTAGTTGTTGCTTCTTAGTGGAAATTATTTTTCTAATTTTGTAAAGCGTTTAATAGTATTGAACTATTATTTTTTGACGTCTATAGATCACGCTTTACTAATATGACAATTATTTACAGGTAACTGTAATTAAGTAAAGTCATAAATGTATTACTTTAACTTCGGCGGATATAATGTAAATGTAGCTATAGCTCCGAAATTATGGCATTTAGGTATAGGGAACATTACATGAAAAATATTCACTATTTTTTAACGATTTCAAAAGGCAAAAAATATACAGGATGATTGATTTGAAATAACAAAGTTCATTATTATTCCGAAAAAAGGAAAGACCTGACAACAATGTAAATACCACCATAATATCGGCCATATAACAAGATCCTTGCATACAAAAATCTATAAAAATCCTGCGATCCGTTTCCGAGATAATTGAGGCATTCCATACTTAAAACTCACTCTGTATATAGCTTCAGATAAGTTTGCCAAACTATACTTCTATTATTAAGTACCATCTCCTCATTTTAATTAATCTGGAACTGGAATAAGTTTCAACGATAGATCACTTAGTTTTTCAAAAGATTATGATTTGTTTTTTATTTTGTAAAAGTTTTGTGAATATCTGTGTTGGATTTTCATTATCACTGGAAACTAAGATTCTTTGAAATATAAAAATCAGCTATCGACAAACAAAGTTCGTCTATGAATTAAGTTGAAATCAAAATTAAAGGAACCACAGAGAAGCAGAATACAAACAGATCTGGCCACTTTTTACCAATTTTGCACCATAGGAATTGAAATTTATGGACTTCTCTCTATAGGTTACGTCAACGCATAAGTCTAAAACAGTCTAGAACTGCAAACAGTCCCCTAAGCAACTGGCTAGACACAACAAAGTAGCTTTGTTATGGGTGCTGGAGTATAAAGGAATTGTCGGAAATGAGATTGAAGATGGCTTCGCAATGGAAGGGGCTTGTACTCCTTTCATCGGACTTGAACTATTATGTGGTATCCCAAAAAGCCCCATCGTGGAAGAAGTCCGAAAACGGGAGTATGAACTTAGTGCAGCCTACTGAAGAAATACTCCATACCAAAGACAGACAAAAAGATTATCACGACCTTCTTTCATTACGCTAAATTGCACTTGGAGTTTCAGAAATCTGATCTAAGAATAATCACAGGAATTCTCACTGGACACTGCTCACTCAGATACCATATCTGCGAGATAGGCAAAGTATATAGGCATTGGGACATGCAGATTTTGCAATGATGTGGATGAGTCGGCAGAACACATTATCTGCAATTGCAGGGTAATTGACCGCCAGCTCCTTAAGTACCTACAGGTCTACTTACAGCCTGATCAGGTTGGAAACTTAGCTTCAAAATGTATAATAGGCTTTCTCAGAAGCCTAGATCTCTTAGACTAAAATATATCTTTATTTCTTGTAAAGAAACTATGAATTGTCCTTTCAGTTAAATTATAATATTCGGATACTGAGAAATGCCCGAAGTAACTTTACTGGGAAGGTATCGTTGTGTGCACTTGGATCGCCTGCTTTATCCTTTGCGACGGTTCGTTGGCAATTTTTTCGTAGATATAAGGCTTTTAGATACACTTTTTTCCGTGTTTCCAGTACACTTCTCCGACCGTGGACTTTAGGTGTGTTTCGATGTAGGAACATTTCGCCGGTGGTCTGTCCAAACTGTTTTCGTGCACTATTATCTTGTTTCTGCTAACTTTTGTGCCACCTTTATCGAATCGAATCGAATCGATAGAGGTGAGGTGTCCAGAAAGTCGGGTGGAAGTTCGTTACGTAGAAGTCGTAGCGGTGGGTATGGTAATTTGTTTTTTGGGAATCGTGAGAGTCGTTGTCGAAGTCGGTTTCTCAGCATAGGTGATATTTTCGGTGCACCAGTACCGCCTTGATGCCATCAATCGAAAACACCATCAAAAACTAACTATAACCAAACATATATTCAACAATAAAGTATTATTACAGTTTGCTGTAAAAATTGTCGTATTTAGTAGAGCGTGTTACCAATAGATATCGAAGAATAAATATACTATTCTAGCGCTTTGAAACAAAGCTTTGAAAAATATTTTTCAAAAACAGTGACCGTTCAACTAAGAACATGATGTCCATTCTAATTACAAACCAGAATGGTTGGTTAAATCTTGTAGATCATATACCGACCCCGTTTGACTTAGAAGTGTAATTCAATGTCTGTCGGGGCATATAGCCCGGGAAGTAGCTGTTCCTTCTTAGTTGAACGGTCACTGTTTTTGAAAAATACTTTCCAAAGCTTTGTTGTAAAGCGTTACTAGCGCTTCGTTAGAATAATATGTTTATTCTTCGATATCTAAATATTTAACGTTTGACGAACAAAATCAAAAGTGAGGTTTAAATACGTTGCCTTAACCGGCTGCAACCCTTTATGACAACAAACAAACGTCACTTAAGTGTCACTTTCTCAGTTTTACTTGTAACATCATAATATGAGTTTTTCCTCCTAGTTCTACCGTAGCTAATTTTCGCTCCATACTCTGATCAAGACTAAAATCGCCGCACATTCGTTCAGATATATTATTCCCATAATAATATCCCCTCTGTTATAGACAACTTATCTTATATCACAGTTATTTGAATTGCTTCAAAAAGATGAGCTGTGCTGCTGAATACCTTTAGAATCGAGATCAGTGTCAAAAATATTAAAAGAAACCACTGAAATGTCAACTACATTTTCACGTCCTTAACCTTACTTTTGTAGCAAATATTTTGTACATTTAATCTTTTTCGTTTATTACTTATTAGGTATCTCTAAAATGAACGGTGAAGATTCTATCGAGAAATCAGATTTCTTCCTTAGAGAAATTCCAGACGTTAAAATTTCGTAAGAAAAAATATTTCATAATTTTACAACATCTAAGTAACTATTTCTTTTAGGAGAACTCCAGCTGTTCCAAAGAAGATTGTTAAAGAAGAATTGCAATTTCTAACAATCTCAGAAGTAATTCAAGAAAAAATATTAGACACCTTAAAGTATATTTATGGTCCAGTAAGTAATACATTTTATATTCCTAAGGATATTGTTTTAACATCATGCATCATAATTATAGATATATTGCAAAAGTGTGGACATTGAAGTACATTCATGGTGATTTTATCTAGGTTTAAATACATCTAGTTTCAAATTTCTTCTAGTCAGCTAGAGCTGTTTTATTTTTTTATATATGTAGTTATATTACAAGGGAATGCCTAGGCAAACTAAATGAACTATGCGAGAACAATATAGTCACCTTACTGCGGATTCCAGGACACACTGGGATAGAAGGAAATGAAATAGCAGATGAACTAGCAAAGAGGGGACTGGAACACCCTTTTTGGGGGCCGGAACACTTTTGCAGTATCAGCTCCAATATAATATTGGAAGAAATAGGCAAAGCTAAAGAAAAGAGAAGATCTGACCATTGGAAAGATACATACTTGCGAACTGCACAGCAATTCAGAATCCTAGTGCACAACACCTTGGAGATTACTGAATAGAAGAGGGACATTTACCTAAGTTAAAGCCTGCAGATATCCTAAAATTCCTCCGGGAACTTGGACTAAAGGAGCTACTAGTCTCTGAGACTTTCATCAGGAACTAAGTAGAAGTAAGGGGGCACAATAGATCTTTTAGGTCTCAGTGAATGTCACCCCAATTTACATACATACATATTACAAGTTATTGAAGGGTTTAAATAATCATCAAAAAATGTTTGTAGACATATTATCTAGATTTTACTAGTTATGTCACATTGAAACTCCTAGTTGTTTCAATAAAGATAATTTTTCATTTGAGTCATATGAAACTCTAAGAAAAACCTATTTCCAGCATTTGTTATTGTTGAGGTTATTGTGAGCAATACTTATATTTCTTATTTGAAAATTTGTATAACATTTTACATAAGTGATTATATTTTGTTTAATACTAAATTCATCACTTTTCCAATAATTGTAGGATTTCAAATTGAATAATGCTTCAGATTATGAAGAATCTAAATCAAATTTACTTAAAAAATACTGGGTAGGTCAAGGTTCTTTGGTTGTAAAAGGTGGTGTTGATTTTTCACAAAGTAGGGACGAACCAGAAGAAGAAGCTGAGAGGTTAAAACAGTTTGGTCTTATGAGATTGGAAAGGTAAGATTTCAAGATTACTGGTTTTTATATGAACTAGGAACCATTATACTTATATTTGTAATAATTAGTGTTTGACCAATGAATGGGTATAACGTAGAAGATTAGAGAGAATATTTAACAAAAATATAAGTTTGAGCTGTTAATAGGTATAGATATATTTTATTAGGTACTTACTGCATCAAGTAAATTGTTTAGTGGATTTGTACTATTTTACAAACTTATTTGTTATATTTGAATTTAAGACTATGTTACTTCCATCATTTCTTCAAGTATGAGGTGAAATACCATCAGAAAACTATAAAATTTTGCATTCCCTACAAACTTGACGTACTCTTTCACAAATTGCAGTAAAAAAAATAAATGAGTCTATTGTTTCAAAATAAAAAAATCAATGAACTCTATAAATTTGGTTTAAATTTTGTTGTATTTTCAATGAACAAACTTCACAAAATAAATTAGAAAAAATATAGGTACTAAATATTCTAAAATTGATTATGGTTATGTTTTCTCTAAACACTATTCCCTGATTCATCCCTTAAATTACATACATTTTAGTTTCATCTTCATTTAGGTGTTCATTTAACAATAAGTATGCCTTTAACTGTGGATGTTGCCTCCTTTAATCTATATTTGTAGCTGATAACTATGAAGTGCCTATAGTTAATGTTAATATCATAACTTACGTTAAATGAGGAAATAATATCAAATTTTTCAGATTTAACAAAATTACTTGAAAGGTTGCAGTTTTGTTTTCTGAAGACAACATATTTGGTACCTACTAATTTTGCAAATATCTTTCAAGTATCCTGTTTTAGTACTAGCATAATCAACACTGAACCATCAACTCATGTATTTTCAAGAAAACTTTTTCTCAGCTTCCCTTTTGAACTGAACATTGTTGACTTAACTATTGGCACAATTTACTTAAACTGTAGTTAAAATGCCTAATCTGAGTAGAAGTCTCACTGTAATATCTTTGTTTTTAGTTATGGTTTTCATAAAAATCACTGTTTAGAAGCATTTAATTACTGTAAAGGAGATATTGAAGATTCTATTTATTTACTATATTATAAATACTTTAATTGGGAAAAAACGCCAAAAGAAATTGAACATGGCTTATCAAAAAAAGAACTTTTGGAACAAAGAGTTGATGAAAAAAGTTCTTTGGAATCTATATATGAACAAACTTTTAGTGTAAAAACGGAAAATGTGTGGATTCTAACATTAAAATTGGAATATCTAATAAACATATTCCATAATAAAGAAATAAAGCCAATTAAAGTTATTAAAAGTGATAAGAGAGAAAAATGTAGAAATCTCCTTAGAGGACGTTGTAAATTTGGTGATAAATGTAGATTTTCTCATGAAGTAGAACAAAAAGCTGAAATTAAAACGAATTCTCATTTAGAAAATTTCATATTTGAATTAGAAATACGTTTTCCAGAAAATACCAAATATCCTTATGAACCGCCTTTAATATTTTTAAAAACAAATGCTGTGCTTCCACCTTTAGCAAATCTTCATATATGCAAAAGATTATATGAAGAAGCTAAGTTACTTGCTGAAGATGGTATACCTTGTGTATATACAATTACAGAACTTTTACAAAATGAAGAAGAAATTAAACAATGTTTAAAAGAAGATATAAACTTTATACATCCAAACCAAAAACTTTTTGACGAAAAAAAGTTTGTAGAAAGAAAAATACACAAACCAAGCCATTATGATAAAGGAAAGACCAATAGATCAAATAAAAAGCAGCTAAGTTTAGAACAGTTACAACGGGATGATAGGAAGATTGTTGATTTATATTTATCTAAAATTAAGGATGAGAAATATAAGAAAATGTTGAAAATTCGTAAAGAATTACCTGCTTGGACTTTAAAGAAAGATATTTTAAATACTATTAATCAGTCCCAAGTTGTAGTTGTGAGTGGAGAAACTGGATGTGGAAAAAGTACTCAAGTGCCTCAGTTTATACTTGATGAATGGATTAAGAATTATGGTATTGACAATAAACATATTGAAATTGTTTGTACACAACCTAGAAGGATATCTGCGATTGGTAAGTTATATTTCAATACATATATATATTTGTGTAAAAAGAGCAGGAAATAAATTACACTTTGCCTAGTGATTATCAGTTTTTGGCTCAAATTACATACACTTTTTCTATTATCACCATTCATTAAAAATTTGCTTTTTCTTATACAGGGTGTGGCACCTACAAAATAATAGATCAAATTTTAGTTAAGTACATGACAAACAAAAATGACTGAATTATTTGTAATAGTACCTTTTCACTAATATGCCACACATATGGGGGAGGGGTATGACAGTTAAAGATATGATAGAAATATGTACCTGTAATATAATATCCTTTCAATGAAGGGAAAAGTTCTTCCAAAGTTGGGTCGTCGAGGGTATAGAACTGAAGCCATATTCATTTGACCAAACTTAGTTCATTAATAATAATAGACCCGTAGCCCATGACACATGTAGGCTTCATTATTTCGAATGGATACCATCGAGTTTCATGTGAAAAATAAGTAGAATAAGGCTATTCCCCAACACCTAAGCTGAATAATCGACGCTATAGTGAACAATGAAAATCTAAGAATTTTCTCATTTCATGGGTACTACTTTTCATCTAAAAAGAACATGGCATACAAATCCAAGTGATAGTAATGGTTGATAAGCAAGTGTTGAAAATTGATAAAAGGGTGAAAAAAAAAACAAAAATTAACTTATGTATCAAATCAAATCTTTATTTAGGAATATTCCAATATAATACATCATTAGTTAAACTTTTAGACCTTGAAAAACTAATCTAATAATACAGGTAATTAAAACAATGCATCATATACATGTACAGGATATCCCAAGATTTTTTTACAGGCTGTAAACGAATAAGTTTATTAGAAAATTGGGTAATCTTTTTGGGACCTACAGTAATTTCATCCGAGGTATACAGCGTAACTGTGACGTCAACATAGAATCAGGGACGTCACCGCAATGAAAAAAATTCAATGGAAGGGTGGGATCAAACTTAGCTCAAATGAAAGAGCTTTTTTTTCAAATTCAACAGTATCACAGTGAGAGTACTCAAGTGGATAATTACACTAAATTTTCAGTTTAATGTTTTTTTGCAACAATAACCAGAACATTTCGACTTTACAGTGATTTTATAAAAAATGTTCAAAATGGCCTCCGTCTGCAACAACACATGCATCGATCCGACTAAGTAGTTCACGTGTACATGCCGCATGTATCATCTCTTGCGTAAGGTTATTACAAGATTGTCTAATTATATTTTTTAAATCGTTCGTGTCTACAGGTTTTTCATTATAAACAAGCTCTTTTAAGTATCCCCATACAAAAAAATCTAGGGGTGACGGCACCGGCGATCGTGGAGGCCATTGCAAGGGTCTATTAGTTCCAATCCATTTGTTTGGAAATCTAGCATTAAGATAATTTATTACAATACCGCTATTATGTTGGGGTGCGCCATCTTGCTGCCATATCATATCTCCTTTTTCATTCAAAGGAATATTCTCCAGTAACGCAGGTAGGTCATTTTCTAGAAAATTTAATATCTCTGACCATTGAGATAGCCTTCAAAAAAATATGGGACTACTAACCGACCATTGAATAATCCACACCAAACATTAACTCCCCATCTGGTTTGAAAGCGAGTTTCCCTTACCCTCCGCGGATTTTACACTGACCAATAATGAGAGCTATGGCGATTCACGACGCCATTATTATGGAAATGCGCTTCATCACTCCACAAAATTTTACTCAACACATTTGGAGTGACTTGCATAATAACTTGCATGATGGCGATAATGGTTAATCTCCGATCCAGATCGGTGGGTCGCAACTAATGAGTCAAATGCACTTTAAATGGATGGTAATGGTGGGTTTTTAAAATTCTATGAACTGAACTTGAAGAAACACCAATTTCTGCAGCAATGGTTCGGATGGACACATGGGGATTAACCGCTACATATGCTAAAACATTCACCACATTCTGTTCGGTCTGTATTGGTTTGTTATGATTACTATGCTTTGAGTTTGGAAATGAACCTTGCCGCATATTATCAATCAAAAAGCTATTAAGGTAGAATTCCAGCGCCAACTGTTTTCTTTAACATTTATGAAAACTAGTTAAAAAGTAAAAATAGGCCTATCTGAAGCGAATCCAGACATGATAATTGCGGCATTTAAACGATCACTGGTTATTGTTGCGAATAAACAATAAATTGAAAATTTGGTATAACTGTCTACTTGACTACCCTCACTGTGATACACCGTTGAATTTGAAATAAAAAGCCCTCTCATTTGAGCTAAGTTTGATCCCCCCCTTCCATTGAATTTTTTTCATTGCGATGACGTCCCTGCTTCTATGATGACGTCACAGATACCCTGTATACCTCGGATGAAATTACTGTGGGTCCCAAAAAGATTATGCAATTTTCAAATAAACCTATTCGTTAATTCCTAAGTTACAGCCTGTAAAAAAATCTTGGGACACCCTGTATATATATATAATAATAAAAATTTACTGTTTTCGCATGTAACAAATAAGATGCGCTTTAATTTGATGCAGGCTTGTACTATCTTTAACATATTGCGGCAGTTTATTCTCATTTAGAACTTTATATAATAGCACTTTCATTGAGCTAGACAAATTGCATCTGGGCAGGTGGAAACTATCCCTATGCCTAGAGATATAATTATGTACATTACATTGTATGCCGAAGATACTTTATATTTTATTATCTTAGTAGTAGATGCTGAAAAAATGAGTGGCATACATTTTGTGTGTATACTTCCATTTGTTAATAATTTTCCAAATATGATGTAAAAGTTATAAAAGAACAATTAACTTATGCTTGAAACTTTTTGTACTGTGAAACATTTCTATTCTAATGCTAACTGCAGACTGGCTTCCAATTCCTAGTGTTACTAATTGTTATAAACTACTGATAATGAATAAAAATATTGAGCATTCCCGAACTATTAACTCCGGTATTCCATTAAGTATTAATTATAATCAACTAATTATTTAATGTACTTATTTTTTTTATCGTGGCATACAATTTAATGCCCTAGTGATAAATAAAATTAATTTACAAAAAATATATAAGCGAAGGCGTTGCTTTGCAATAGCCGTGTAATGTAGCAGCCACTATACCTATAAGCTATGACTACTTAGGTTGTCATTAGAATTTGCTAGACGTTTATAAGTTATGGTCAGACCATAGAGCTAAAATGTATATGACATAAAAAATGTCTCGATTATGAACTCTGAACACATGAATAAGTATATCTATGTATTTTTAGTAACATACTATACAGCACTGAGGAGAGGCAAACTGTAGGCAATTGTTATTACATTACTATTCAACATCAAAAATGTACGCCATTTATTTTTCAGTTGCTTCTTACTAAAACATTAATGGCATCCATCAGTTTATTGTTCTAAAAATTAATAAATTCCAACGTTTTAACCATGTTTTAACCGTGACTGCCACTAATTTATACCCAATAAAAATATCCGCCATTGAATATTTAAAGAGTATTCGATAATGTTCACTTATATATCAAACGGAATCCATAAGTTAATTGTTCTTAATTATAACTTTTACATCATATTTTGAAAATTATTAAGAAATGAAGTATCCGATGAAATAAAACAAATTAATTTGTTTAAATCTTCATTATTTATTTTGAACCAAAGTTCAAATTAAAATTAGTGACGCGTTTCGCTACACAGTAGCTTTTTAATTTGAACGTTAGTTCAAAATAAATAATGAAGATTTAAACAAATTAATTTGTTTTATTTCATCGTTTAGTATGGATCTTCATCAAGTAAAAGCCTCATCTATTCAATCAAATGAAGTATCACTGCAAAATGTATGCCACTAATGTTTTTAACATCTACTAAGATAATAAAAACCTAAACTCTCTTCGGCATACATAAGTTAATTGTTTTTTTCTTCACCTTTCAATCAATTTTTAACCCTTGGTAACCCTTGGATTTGTATGCCATGTTGGTTTAGGATGATGAAGTAGTACCCAAGGAATGCATCCAAGTACATGGCATCCATAAGTTAATCGTACTAGTTTTGTGAAAATTCTAAGATTTTCAATGTTCACTATAGCGTCGATTATCGAGCTTGGGACTTGGAGAATAGCCTTATTCAACTTGTTTTTCACATGAAACTTGATGGTAAAAACGGCATCCATTTGAATTAATGAAGCCTACATGTGTCATTGGCTACTGGTCTATAATCCTCAGTTTTCTACCTATTTCAAGATATTGCCAATCCATAATTATTGCAGGGTCCTCAAAATTATAACAGTAGATATCGAATAATAGTTTTATACTATTAACGCTTTACAAAGTTTTGGAAATATTTTCAAAAACGTGACAGTTCACTTAGAAGAAACAAATACTTCTCGGGGTATATGCCCCAACAGACATTGAACTATACTTCTAAATTATAACATTTTACCTATGGTAATTTTCAGGGCAATCAAGTATATATCCCCTCTTTAAATTTATTTTTACTCTAGATAATTTTTTCAAAATGTTTGGTAGAAGTAATTTTCAATTTTTCAAATTGACAGATTGTATTCTTCTGGATTTTTTTAGGTGTGGCTGAAAGAGTAGCAGATGAAAGGATTGAAAAAATAGGAAATACTGTTGGATATCAAATTAGGTTGGAAAGTAAAATGTCCTCCAGTACAAGATTAAGCTTTTGTACAACTGGAATATTATTGAGAAGATTAGAAGGTGAACCAACTTTACCAAATGTAACACATGTGATTGTTGACGAAGTTCACGAAAGAAGTGAAGAAAGGTAGTCAATTTTTATTCAGATTCACTATAAACATAAATAGACTATGTTTATTTTAGTGTATCCTAATCATTTGATCTTAAGGTGCCTTTAGACCATAGGATTTTGCATTTGATTTTAACAAATCGGATGAAACCGTCACTTTGTATTCGTTTACACTGTTCGATTTTAAATTTGATTTGCTCCGTCTGAGTTTGCATTTGACAAATCATTCGAGTTTTGCTAAATAGAACCGTATTTATTTCGGTTCAATTTTTCATCTGATCCTTGCGATTAATCATGTGAATTGCGCATTAGTTGTTGTTGATTGATTCTTATAGGATACGGGCAAAAAAAGGAGATAATTAAAAATTTATCGGAACAAAAGTTCATTAAAAATTAAATTCGAAATACCACGTTCCCTTCGACGCAATAACCAGTTTCTACACCAAAATTTCCTATTTCCTTTTTTTCTTTTTATAAGTTTGCAGTTGTAATAATAACAAAAGATTTAAAGTTGCAACTGCAGCAATTTCTGTGTTTCTCAAAGGCATTTTAATTATCTCCACACTTACAAAATATATTCTTCTGAAAACAACCAAAAAGCAAACAACTTTGAATTTGTGAAAACAAAAAAGAATAGAATATAATTTGAATTTACTGTTTGGACCCTTACTTTGTGGAATCTACTCATATTAATGTTATAAATGAAACTAACTGTTTCTAATTAATTCCACTATTTAATTTCATAAATTTTTCAATTAAATAGTGGAATTAAGAGGAACATAATACCTAGTCTTAATTTCAAAAAATCGTATCTTCTAAACTGTTGAAGATTAAGGCTTCAAATTCGGGCATATTAAAATATAGGTATTTTTCCAGGTCTGGCTGCATGTACAGCAAGTAATCTTTTACCGTATTTAAGATACGACCTAGAAAATCTTTAAAAATTGATAGTTTTCAAAATCCATGCAGACAGCCCTTACTAATGAAAAAGTGAACACACTCCTTGAATTTCAGCTCTTAATTTTCAATCGTTTAGTTGTAGGAATTTTTGAAAAATTAGTAATTTTACGTCCGAGACATGGCTCCCTCTGCACTACTAGGAACCAGTGTACAGTCTGAGCGACAATCGCAGCCGCTCCGGCAAAGAAGGCACGTACGGCTGAGCAAACATATTGCGAAACAAATAATATTAGGACCCTGTTGTCTGTTGTATAGTTTCTTATTCTCATAGTAGTTTGGTTTTGGACTGTAATTGAAAAGGTCAAATATAAATTCTGAATTATAGGTACCGGCATTGTAACAAGTGTTTCAATACCTAGTTGTGATTATACTTTATAGACATAGTGCAGTGTAATTATTATTGACATAATAGTGAAATAAAATTTTGACTATATAAAAAAAATGGGAAACAAACGCAACAGATCAAAAAAAAGCAGCATTGTTTTATCGAGAGGCAGAAAACGACGGTAAGTTGAATATTTTTTCGGTTAGACAATAGGTACCTACATAAAATATTTTTCAGCCAAGAAATAATTTTTGTGGCGATTAGGTAATTGAAATATGTATGTACCATGGTCGTACCTAATACAGAAATGGATTATTGAAAACAATTTAATAAATTATTGCTTCATTATCTGTTTATTTATAATAAGTATTTGGTCGGTAGGAAAATATTTTTCTATAGGGTGCATCATTGGTCCTTACTAAATATACAGGGTGTTTTGTTCAAAAACAAAAAAATGAACCTCTATCATTATTTTTATACCACTTCACATTTTCTTATGATATTTGGAACTAAGGTCAAGTATTTTGGAACACATAAAATTGTAGTGAAAAAGAGTTTTTCGCTATCAACAGAAGCGTACGGCAGCGACATTGGGTTGTCTTTTCCTTTACTCTGCGTGGTGGAATTGTTATTTTAGTATAATATTTAGATTCTCCAATGCTTTCTATTTAAATAACATACATAAAGAAATTGTCATTATTTTTTCATAAATTTTAAGTTAAACATGAAAAATTACTATTTTGTTGAATACTTTAGTTTTACTAGTAAGTGAAATTATTCAATGTTTGATAAAATTATGAAAATGAAACAAAAAGTTTTTTTTACTAATAATATCTAAGATAATCATTTTTATAACATTTATTTTATGTAAAAATCACCCAATTTTGAATGGATCCAATAGATAATAACTAATAATAACGATTTTGTTAATGTATTATAAATATTTGGCAAATGTAACACGTGTTCGTGTTGTATATTATTATTTCTTTGTTGTTTTTAAGTAGGTACCTATAGTATATTTTTATTACAAATTTACTCTTCATTTTTGTAAATTAATATTTTTTACCAAAAATTAATTTTACTTGCATTTGAAATATCTATTTCTGTCAAAGTTTATGGTCATAAAATTAAAATACTTTCCTTTTTTAATAATAATTTAATCGTTTATTACTAAAAGATATATTCAAGGAACCTGAAATATTTTTAGGGCTGCAGAATCCCGTTGGCGATTGGGTCAAGATCCGCAGGGTAATGATGACAAAGTAGTCGATGACGTTCCAGTTGACACAAATAATTTAAATGAAGATAATTTACCAAATTTAGACAAAGAAAAGGAAATTCCAAACAAACAATTTACCTTAGAAGGAAATAGGATTATTGACATTGCCTACTTTTTTGAACAGCTTCAAAATATTCAGCATGTGCCAAGTTTTGCCTGTTCCTTATCCAATTGTCAAATAATCAATGAAGCGAGAAATGGTCTTTCTTCAAAATTTATTGTAAAATGCAATATGTGCAATATAACATTTGCGATAAATTCCCAACAAGCAGATGAAATTGATGTAAACTTGGCAGCAGTGCTTGGTAAACATAAAATATTATTCAGTTTTATAATCCTGTGGCAACCGTAGCATGTCACACGGTTACTCTGTTGCCGCAGGTCAATTAAAAAATTTAATAATAATTTGTTCATTGCAGGATCTACGTCAAGCGGTTGCGGATTCTCACAACTAGAACAAATTATTGGTTGTCTAAACATACCCCCTGTACAATTGGTAAAATATAATTTCACTCAAAGTAAACTAGAAAAAATTATTGAAAATGTATTGTTATCGCAATTACAATTAGCAGGTGAAGAAGAGGCCAAAATTGCTAGGGAACAAGGAAATGTTGATGAAGATGGGTATCCATTTATTACTGTAATAGCAGATGGTGCTTGGTCCAAAAGATCCTATAAAACCAACTATAACGCGTTATCAGGTGTAGCGGTAATAATCGGAGAAATGACGAGAAAGGTCTTATATATTGGTATAAAAAATAAATTTTGCATGTTTTGTACTAAATACAAGGATAACATTCCCAATCATGCTTGCGCAAAGAATTGGACCGGTACATCCACTTCTATGGAAAGTGCAATTATTGTAGAAGGTTTCAAGAAAAGTGTAGAAATGCATGGGGTAAAATATTTGAAGCTGGTTGGAGATGGTGACAGTAGTGTTTCGAAGAAACTTCTATTGGAAAAGCCCTATGGTATGAAACTTGTAGAGAAAGTGGAATGTGTCAACCATCTTTTGCGGAATTTTTGTAATAAACTGAGAGTTATATGCAAATCAACAAGGAGCGCATCTTCTTTGAAAATAGTTCCCGTTAAGTTTAGAAAAAAACTGGAAAGTAGTATCCTTAGGTTTAGAACATCAATAAGGAAATCAGCTGAGCACTGGACGAAAAGTGATATCACAGTAGCTGAAAAAATAATAAGATTCCAAAAAGATGTGAAAAATATTGTTAACCATATATTTGGAATGCATGACTACTGTGAATTATATTTTTGCGATAAAAATGCAGAAGAAGAAAATTTGGTTACACTTATCATTAGTTATGGATTAAAAACTGACGTAGACAACTGTTTAAAAAGAGTCCTCGAAAATGCCTCTTCTTTTTTATTAAATAAAAATAATAATTGCGCCGAACAGTTTAATAGTCTAGTAAACAAATATGTAGGTGGGAAGAGAATTAATTATTGTTTTAAATCTTCCTACCAAACAAGATGTAAATTAGCTGCTGTTTCCTATAATTGCAAAGAAAAATATATTGAAGAAATAATTAAATTCAGTGGAATGCCATATGGGAAATACACCAAGCAGTTAATGAAGAGAAAAGAAATTGGTAGGCTTAAACACTCTTTAATGAAAAAGAGAAAGGGATATAGGACTAAGACAATAAGAACTGCTAATCCAGATCAGGATTATGGAGATACCGAAGATCCCATTCCAGAAGAAGAAATAAAATCCCGTCGAGAAAAATACTTCAATTCTATCCAAAAAACTTCAGACGAGATTAAGCAGATCGAAAAACTGACAGTAGGACAAAACAATAATCCTTTATGGCAGCAAGAACGGGTATATAGAATAACGGCATCCTCTTTTGGAAAAATATGTCGAATGAAGCAATCAACAAACCCTTTGAATACGGTGAAAAATATGCTGTATGGAACATTCAAGGGAAATTCGGCAACAAGATATGGACAACAACACGAAGCAATAGCCATAAGCCAATTTGAAGAGTTGACCGGGCTTAACGTTACGAAATGCGGTCTATTTATTGGAAGAAATGATGAATGCTTTCTTGGAGCGAGTCCCGATGGATTAATCGATTTTGATAACTCTATTGTAGAAGTCAAATGCCCCGAAAATCTAAAAACAATGACCGTCAGAGAGGGCATCAAAAGTAAAAAAATCAATTACTTAAAGTTTACTGAAACAGAAGAGATCACCTTAAAACAAAACCATCAATATTTTTACCAAATTCAGGGGCAGTTACACTTAACCCAAAGGAACTCGTGCTATTTCTTGGTTTGGTCTCCACAAGGTGAGCCTCATATTGAAAAAATTGAACGAGATGATCAGTTTTGGGACAGCCATATGAAACCATTATTGTTCTCATTTTTTCACAATTCTTTTTTACCGGAAGTTCTTAAAAATCCATTATAATTAGGTAATAATGAGTTACGTCTACTTATACATCTTATTGTGGATTTAAATTACAGTGCTTTTTGCCAAAAACAATTATTTTTTTTAAAATCGGCCAGAAATTAGTACTTTCAGGTTTATTTTTAGGTCAGAAAATCCCATTTTGTCGGACCGAGCCAGAAAATTATTGTGATAGTCCGGTAAAAGCTTTTACCGGACTCATTTTTATTCACTTTCCGGCCTATCTTTCATAAAAAAAATAATAAAATAATTAGTCTAAGATAGCGGTCAATTGGTTTCTATAGTAACCGAGTTTTGTATTATTCAAAACTATAAAATAACTTGACATATTTTGACGTTTAGTTGAAAACGTGACATTTATTATAAAATGGATATTCAAAATGATGCATTTGATTGAAAATTAATGGAAGATGAAATTATACGAGATGAAATTGTTAAGGCGGCCTTAACGATTGTTAAAAAAAATTGTTAAAATTAGTTAATAAAAAGTTATTGTTATAAAAATGTAAACTGAATAATATGAAGTTTATAGTACAACAATGCCCGTTTTAAAAAAAATATTGTACGTAATACGTCCCAAAAGTGCTTTCACTGGTCTTGCAGGCTTGCAGGACTCGCCTGCGGCTCGCCCTGCAATTTGCCCACTCGTCCAGTAAAAGACCACTTTCGGGACTTGTTACGTAAACTACTATTACAAATTATATTATATATCTCACTATAATTACCTATTATTTTGCTTTTTATCGTTTTTTAGTCATTTTATTAGAATCTTATAAATAACTAGACGACCCGACAGACATTGTCCTGTCTTGTCTTCTAATATTATACAAATTTTGAATATTTTCATTTTGATTGAAAAATATCACATTGTTACTTGACCGGTACTAATTGTAAATCTAAACCATCCACTTACTTACTCAAACACACACAAAAACTTTCATCAAAATCGGACCATCCGTTTAGGAGTTGTTCAGCATGAACCCGATTGCAGCGCCACACGCGGTCGAACGGGATAAAAAGTATCCTATGTCCGTCTCCCGGTTCTAAGTTACATCCCCACCAATTTTCAGTCAAATCGGTTCAGCCGTTCTTGAGTTATAAATAGTGTAACTAACACGACTTTCTTTTATATATAGATAATATTTGTTATGATTTTGGACTGGCCTATGTTTCCGTTATAGTGATTGGCCTATAAATAGACCACACATGCGCACCCCCACTTAGATGTAGGTACATTGTGTAGTTAGTTAATGACAGACGTCAAATAAAAAGAGTGATTGATGTTCTCAAAACTGAGTATTTTTATTTATAAAATTATAACAAATATAACAATATGTTTTATTGACTTTTGATAAATTATATTTTTCCATTTATTTGTAGTTTTTATTAAAGTTTTGTGCACGCGGTATACCATAGTTTTCCTTATATACTCCTGCATCCCTCCTATGAAAGTGAACCTGACACACATACAAACACACGCGCACACTCACATACACAGACTCGCACAAACATTCGTTTAGTTTGTTTAGGATCTGCTATTTTTATTTTCTAGGGTTTTTTAAATTTTCAACTCTCTTACAAACCCCATAAAAGCACGCTAATGTAAAAATGTAAAATAAAAAAAAATAAAAATGTAAAATAAACATCACAATTCTGATTAATATTTTTCAAAATTAAATTTGAATCTGTCACTTTTGTTTATTTTCTATGTTTTTATTAAATACCTATTCAACCCTTTTGAAAATCGCTTTAACATACACCAATGAGTTTAATATTTTATGTGATAAAGAAGATCCTTCTAGTTTACTTACATGATTTTTTCAAAATCATTTTTAAAATTCTCAAACCACTTAAACCAGCCCCTTAATCAATGAATTTAATACCTATTATGGAAAAAGGGCATTGATCTAATAAATATGTTTGCTAATTGTTGTTTGAACCTTTATTCGTTTATTTTCCAAATTTTCATTTCTCCTAAAACCCCATTAAAGTACCTCGATAATGAGTATATTTTAGAAAATTAAGAACATTGATCTTAAGCTTAAATTATATTATATCGCTTTTAGTATGAAACGGTTACAGAATTTTGGATATCTATAAAATGCAATATGGTTATATTAAAATGGTTATAAAAAATCGGGATTTTGCATGGTTCCCCAAAGCATAGAATTTCCATTTAGTTGGCGTAGCAGAGAGGGCTGCCGCTGCCGGTCGCCGCTGGTTTAATATGTTTACTCAGCGAAATCTGTATGCGAAATGAGAGATTTTGTAACGCATTTTGAAACTGACTGTACACGACGAATCGCTGTACAGTAAATTGTATTCTCTATCCTCTTCTGAACTTTGTGTGTTTTTCCAACACTGAATTTCTTCCAAGGTACTATGTTCCTCTTAATTAGAAACAGTTAGTTTCATTTATAACATTAGAATAGAATTTATTGATCTTACAATATCAAATGACATAAGACAGGTTAAGAAAAAAAAATATAAATACAAATACAGTAACGTGAAATACAGAAAATATTACAACAAACTAGAAACACACAGGCACATCAAAAATTACAAAAATTCCATCAAAATTTAAAATCAAACAAAGTATATGTTGCAGTTCAGACAAAATTCACCGAGTATTTTCAAAATACGCCTCAACCGAATATGGACACATATCAATCAGATAGTTTTTAGTTTTCTCCTTAAATTTAAGCTCCAAGACGATATCTTTGAAACATTGTGGGAGACTATTATAAAGTTTAATTCCCATTACTTTAGGTGATTTCTTGCAGATTTGTATACGCTGGTAAGGTATAGAGAAATCTGATTTATATCTTGTGTCGTGTGCATGAATGTCACTATTCCGCAAATACTTGCTTATATTTCCATGTACTGATGTGATTAAATCCATAGTATAAAGGCCATACATAGTTAAAATTCTCAAATTTATAAAATCGGGGCGACAGGAGTCTACAAATGAGATGTTTGAAATACACCTTAGAATTCTTTTCTGTGACAAAAAAACATTTTAGCGTGAAAAAAACTCCCCCAAATACAAATTCCATAACTAATCCTAGTCTGTATTTCACTAAAATATAGTAAACGAATGTGGTTTACATTAAGTGTTTTCCTTAAATTTCGAATTTAAAATCTTTGATAAATATGAACAGTGAGTTTTAAAGGACAAATCTGAATCAAATAACACTTCCAGAAATTTTACATTTTCTGTTTTTGTTATGTTTGAGTTGTTAACCAGTATACCAAAGTCAGGGGAAAAGGTATTTTGGCGAGGATGAAATGAAATGAAATTCGTTTTAGTTGTATTAAATAACAAGGATTTATCACTAGACTATGCAGAAAATCTCAATAAAGCATTAAGGATTTTCGCTTTTAAAATGTTTGGGTCTCCATCGCTGAACAGAAATGTTGAATCATCTGCATAAAGAGTAGTAAATGACTCTGATATAAGAGAAGGTAGCATATTTATACAGAGTTCGGCAAAAGTCCGGGACCGGACAAGTATTGAAGAAAATATAAAATTTTTGAAAAATCCTCTTTATACCACAAATTTTACTTTAACTTAAACTACAATTTGAAAATATATTAAAATATACAGGGTGTTCCAGTTTTGCGTCCCGAACTAAACTTTTTTTTTTCAAATGGATCTTTGGCTATCTAATGGCAGATTTAAAAAGATCACGTTTTAAGCCTTCAGAAAATATAGGGTTTTGCTATCCTATACCGAGTGGTTAAAAAGATATAGCCACTTTCACAGAAAAATCACTATCCACTTAGAGACATTTTATGAAATAACCACTCGGTATAGGATAGCAAAACCCTATATTTTCTGAATGCTTAAGACGTGATCTTTTTAAATCTGCCATTAGATAGCCAAAGATCAATTAAAAAAAAAGTTTAGTTCGGTACGCAAAACTTTTTATTTAATACAACTAAAACTTCATCCTCGCCAAAAAACCTTTTCCCCTGACTTTGGTATACTGGTTAACAACTCAAACATATATACCAACTGCATGGAGAGAGTCAAAGGTGGTGTTTATTCCTAAACCAGGAAAAGAAACGTACACCCAGGCTAAATCCTACCGACCAATCAGTCTGACATCATTCATGGTGAAAACCATGGAAAAAGTCTTACAAATGTATTTACAATAAGGAGCGCTTAAGAGCATCCCTCTACATAGACTACAATGGGCCTATCAAGCAGGGAAATCAGGTGAAGCTGCCCTGCATAATTTGGTCTCAGGTCTCGAAAGGAGCCTGAATCATAAGGAAGTAGCCCTTGCAGCATTTCTAGACATCGAAGGTGCTTTTGACAACACATCGATGTCATCAATTAACAGATCCATTAAAAACAGAGGGATCAACAGTACCACATGCAAATGGATAGGATCCATGCTTGGGCATAGGAGAATAACAGCACATATGCATGATAAAACATACACCGTTAGGACAACTAAAGGATGTCCTCAAGGTGGAGTACTTTCACCACTTTTGTGGAACCTAGTTGTGGATGACTTGATCTGTAGGTTGAATGATCAAGGCATATGGACGCAGGACTTTGCGGACGACATAGTGATTGTCACCAATGGGAAATTCCCGGAGGTGGTTATGAATGTCCTACAGGAAGCACTGCGAATTGTGGAGGAATGGTGCCTTACAGAGGACCTTTCAGTTAATCCAAAAAAAACCAAACTAGTTGCTTTTACGAATAGAAGAGTTCTCCCGCAGGGTAGAGTACTGTTGTTCGGAGAATAACTAGAAATATCCAAAGAAGTCAAATATCTGGGAGTGACCCTTGATTCCAAACTGAATTGGAAGGCACACCTGGAAAAAATTACTACCAGGGCGACTAGGCTTTTCCGGCAATGCAGAACAGTTATGGGCAAAACCTGGGGAATACGACCTGAGGTGGTTCACTGGCTCTACACAACTGTGATAAGGCCAACGATCACCTATGGATCAATAGTCTGGTGGAGGAGGACAGAAGTGTCCTCTGCAGTTAATATGTTAACTCCAATCCAAAGACAAGCGCTTCTTGGTATTACCGGGGCAATTAACAGCACGGGGACGGCATCAATGGAAGCCCTTATTGGACTTCCTCCTCTAGAACTTTTTGTAAGGGCGGAGGCAATGATGGCAATTCTTAGGCTGAAATCGGGAAACTTATGGTCCCCGAACAATGTTCGAGAAGGACACACTGATACAAATGGGACATTACTAGACGAACCCATATTTCACATGAGTTTTGATAGCATGACACCAGAGAATATATTCACTGAGCGAGTGAATATCATCATCCCATCTAGGGAACAGGTGATACACCCAGGTAATTCTGGAGAAATCATCTGGTTCACCGATGGCTCCAAAACAAACCATGGCACTGGGGCTGGTATAAAAGGACCTAGAAAGAGAATGTTCTTTAGCCTAGGTCGATATACGACTGTGTTTCAAGCAGAGACGATTGCCGCTATAGCTTGTATTGATGAAAACATCAGAAGAGGATATACCGGACAAAAAATTGAAATATTCACTGACAGCCAGGCTCTGCTTAAGGCTATCAGTAATCCTACAACTAGGACTAGTCTGGTGAAAAACTGCAAAGAATCCCTCAACAGGCTGGCAAGAGACAACAAAGTGTCTCTAATATGGGTGCCGGCACATGAGGGTATTGCAGGTAATGAAATGGCGGACCAGTTAGCTAAAGAAGGCTCTAAAGGAGACTTCATAGGTCCGGAACCGTTTTGTGGAATCACAAAAGATTGCATGAGAGGGGAAATCGGAAACTGGCTAGATAGGGAACACCAATTCAAATGGAGGGTGACACAAGGGCACCTTCATACAAAGAGTTTACTGAACAAGGTAGACAAGGAACTCTCAACCAGGCTACTGAAGCTGGGTAAGAGACATTTGAAGACAGTTATCGACCTGGTGACTGGACACTGCACTTTGAGGAAACATCTGTACAATATGGGCAAAGTTAGTGAACCTATGTGCAGAAAATGTGAACTTGATGATGAAACACCTACTCACATACTCTGCTTCTGCGAGGACTTACAAGAACTTAGACGGAAGCACTTTGGAGAGGAAGTTATACAACCATCACAACTACTGAAAATCCCTCCAGCCAAACTAGTGACCTTTATAGAAGACACGAAGCTTCTGGAATGGAAGTAGATAACATGGAAAATGGTACAAAGATTCAGATCAAGTGCCTGGGCTGATGAGCACAACCCACATTTATGAATGAAATGAATGAATGAACTCAAACATAACAAAAACAGAAAATGTAAAATTTCTGGGAGTGTTATTTGATTCAGATTTGTCCTTTAAAACTCACTGTTCATATTTATCAAAGATGTTAAATTCTAAATGTTTTCAAATTAGAAATTTAAGGAAAAAACTTAATGTAAACCACATTCGTTTACTATATTTTAGTGAAATACAGTCTAGGATTAGTCTAGGTTAGTTATCAATAACAAACTTCCGAATATCTTATCAATCATTTTTGATATAATGGATATTATTATTGGTCTCTTCTTCTTAAGATAATTGGCCAGCACATTAATTGCTTCTTTTTGGGGCCACTTTTACATTAGTCTGAGAGATTCTCTTGTAACGAGGTTATGTTTGCATCCAACAGGTTGCTGCTTTCCTATTGGCTCAACTATTAGCATTAAATATCATGTGCTGTGATTGGCTCCGGGAATGCAACGGTAACGGGAATGCTAAAACTGGGCCAACTTTCCAGTTCTCGTTCCCGGGCATCTTCTCGTTCTCGTTACCGGAAATTGGTTGTGCATGGGTACAATAAAATATGTGTATCTTAACTTTTTTTCCGTTCCCGTTCCAGTTACAGTCCTGTAATAATAAATATTTAATTTTGCAGTGATTTTCTCCTTCTTATATTGAAAGAACTTCTACTAATTCGATCAGACCTTAAAGTAATATTAATGAGTGCGACTTTGAATGCTTCTCTATTCTCCGAGTATTTTGGTGATATCCCAATTATCAACATTCCCGGACGAACATTTCCCGTAGAACAGTACTTTTTGGAAGATATTTTCGAATCAACGGGGTACGTTTTGGAAGATGGTTCGGAATATTGTCGAAAGTTGAGACGCGATGATGATTATTTAGAAATTATGATGGCTACCAGCAGTGAGATTAGTTATGCTGATAATAAACCTAGGGATAATGTAAGAGACGAAAATTTAAATCCTGTGCAAATATTAGCTAGATATCCAAGTAAGTATTGTTTGAAAAAAAAAAATATTTGCTAAGAACATTTATAGTCTGTTTGAAATAGAGAGTACTAAAACCTAATTTGAAATGCAAAACCCTTACCGGGTGGGTAACTGACACTCCAGAATTTTAAGACGATTTAGATTATAATTCACATCTTTTTTCTTTTATTTGCCTACCCAACGCCGGTATACAATAGAAATCCCATCTTCAGGTACCTTTAAGTAGGGCTGTCAGTAGGTATGATATTAAATGAACACCATGATTGCGACAAAGACTCGCCATATAATACAATATCAATTAATAATAATACGTTCATTACAGAGTCAATTATAATAATATTTATAATAATCAATTATTTTTATATTATGATTTCTATAGAACTTATTTACAACACGGGGTTATTAATATTATTCGAACACGAAATATTAGTTATCGGAAAATGAAAAATCTGATGAATTTTCATCTGGTCCGAACTTTATAACTATTGGCTCTATGGTTTGTTCCATTAAATTGTCTAATTTCCACATTTGCTGCTCTTCTTTGATTACAATGTTCTATGCATTTTCGCCATTTCTCTGCATTAACTTGTTCCAGAGCTTCTTCAACATGTGCACGGACATCTTTCATTTTATATGTGGTATTTTTCCTTGCCACCAATGAAAGGCATCTGAGCCTATATTAACTCTATAGGGTTTAACTCGCAATGGTAACGAGGAAGTTGAAGTATTATAATATTCCGATCTCTTGCCATTTTGTCAATAGTATATCTCAGGAAACGATGTTTATGTATATTTACAATTGCCAGCAGTTCTTTTTTCAACATATCCTCTTTAAATGTAATTTTTTTTTTCTAAAAGACAGTGAATGGTTTCCGCTTTTTTCCAAGCGGTGGTAGGCAATTTCTCACATCTCCTTGAATAATAAGGAGCGTTGTCCAAAACAAATACCGGGTTGGGCGAAATTGGAGTTACTATTTGTGAATAATAGTCCTAAAAACATCAGCATTTCTTATCTTCGTGATAGTCTCCGATGTGAATTGTCTCAAATGCTAACAAACCATCTGTACTTTCAATATGCGTAATTATTAGTCGTTTTCCTTTTCCACAAGGTGCTTTTATTCCTACAAATAAACCATTAAAAAACGCTTGACGGTAAGAGGTTACATTTTTATCTTGCATAATTTTTCCGACGGTGTAACCTTCGTTCAGCCATGTCTCGTCAAAATAGTAGATTTTTCTAATTTCAATGCGAAAATCCCTTATTGATCGCAAATAATTCCGTCTCCATCATATATAATATTTCATATTTTTCCATTAAAAGCGATTTTCTGTTTACTTTTTTCGATCTAAAATTCATCTCTCGCAGAATTTTTCACAATTTATCTTCTCCAATTTCAGAAATAGTTTTATCTTCCCTCAACGTTTATAAAATTTTATCTAATGTCGGAATTTCACTGTTAAAGTAGAATGAATGTACTTTCCTTCCAATTATTCCTCGCCGATAGAAACTTATCTATGTCTTATGTCTTCTTATGATTTATGTCTTCCTGGGGATTGCTTTGAAGGTTTTACTGTACCACACTTTTCCTCACTTATGAGTCTGTAGATGGTTGACTTTCCAATCCAGGTCATTTTTGAGCAAGCTTCCACTACACCATCGACACTTAATTAATTTTTTTTTATTTTTAAGCAAATTAAATACGTTTAATATAATTATCTTTTCGTTGACGAATAAAGCACATTTAGATATACGTTTAACAGGAGTGAAATGTGAAAGATTTTCTAAAATAATATAATCTGCTTGATTTATTAAACGTTGTTTCGCGTCACAAATACAGTCGTTGACTGTTAACTATCATTGAGACCTTTATCCTATCAGGTAAAGTGCTTGTCAAGATAAATGGTCGACTACAATAAAAGTTTATGATCATTGCAGGCCGGATTTTAACTATTTTCTAGGTATATCTATAAATCTATAAATGAAAAGATGATAAGCAAGGGCTTTCTAATGGCGAAAACCAAAATAAGCTATTGTTGAGTCAGAACCATTTTTAGTGTAAAGAACTTCACCTGATTTTAGGATATTGCTTAAATATAAAATTCACATTTATTGAGATTTTTGGAATCACAAGCAGGTACGCCCTAGGAATGGTCATTTTACAAGAGTTTATTGCTCTCTGCCTTTTTCAAATAGAGTATAGTTAATTTTTAAATCAGAATTCAATCAGTTGCGGGACATCAGACTAATTAGATAAATAGTTGTATGGAGGCTTTGGAATACAATTGTAGAGCAGAAACATGCTTTAATTAATAAAGAATTTGAACAGTTTCCGACTGAAAAGGCAAATTTCAATCCCTTACTAAATCGAAAACCTCACTATGGTAATTTGAACTTTATTTATTCTTAATATTGTTTCTAGATTATAGTTTAACGACATGCAAAAATATATTTCTGATGGATCCCGAAAAGATTAATTATGATCTCATAGAATCAGTATTAGAATGGATAGTATCTGGTAATCACAGGTATCCAAATCTAGGAACTATCCTCATATTCCTTCCAGGAATCACAGAAATTACAACCATGTATGATCAACTTAGTATCCACCCTCAATTTGGAAGGAGAATGGGGAGATATATTCTGCTTCCATTACATTCATCTTTATCTAGTGAAGAACAATCTGCCATATTCCGGTATGTATTTTTTTACAACCTTCATTGACTGAACATAATGGAAAATTATTTTTACAATGAGTATTTAATTGTATCTGAATGTTCAGTATCCAATGGGAAAAATTAATTGTGTTTTCATAATTTCTCAATTAAAAATCTTTCCATAAAAAGGCTTTTAAATGGGTAATATTTTTACTGCTATATGTAGCAAACAGAGTGGCTGGCAACATTGTCAGCAATATCAGCCAGACTATGCAGTATAGGTTAATATTTTTGGTTTGTCCTGGCCATATAGCCACAGATGTAGACTTCATTATTTCGAATGGAAGCCGTTTTCACCATATATTTGAAAAATAAGTAGAATAAAGCTATTCCCCAAGGCCTAAACTTGATAATCGACGCTATAGTCAGTGGGTCTCTACTGCGACTTGCAAGAGTCACACCTATTCAAATTCCACCAAACAAATTCAGCTTCTTAACAGAGCCGATTGGTACCGATGACGGGAGAGACCCTGCCTAACACCAGGAATCTGATTATAAAAGCAGTGGCTGGACATGCACAAAGTATATGCTCTGCTGTTTCATCATCTTCCAGACAAAGACGACACGTCGGATATTCTGACAGTCCAAGTATTACTATTATGATGATTCAGACGACAGTAACATGCTAGCAGGTCCCTTAGGAAAGGTAGGTCATACTTGCTATGATCTAACACTCGTTTGGTAACATTGTACAAAATATGTATGAAGGTCTTTGAATTGAACAATCCTGGTGAATTTTGCCAGTACAGGTATTCAATGTTTGTTTAGCAAAGTTTGATGACATGACAATGGCAGGTTCTGGTCCATTAAAACTATCCCAGGCACCCTACTTGCAAAGGATGTTGCCTTTTCATTTCTATCCATTCGACCATGTAGATCGTGAGTTGGGTTTCCTACAATATCTCCACACATAAATCAATGGTGTAAATTTCTGCCTGAATCACTGTTGCACAGGATGCTAGTCAGGTTGATATTCTCGCTACTGTATAGTTGCGAATTTTTATATTTTTATGAAACAATAAATTGAAAAAACTTTTTAGACAACCTAAATATGGTCAGAGAAAAATTGTCCTGTCGACCAACTTGGCTGAAACTTCTGTAACAATAGATGATTGTGTCTTTGTTGTGGACGCTGGTAAAATGAAAGAGAAACGATTTGATCCTAATAGAAACATGGAGAGTTTAGAAACAACTTGGGTTACAAGAGCTAATGCATTACAAAGGAAAGGAAGAGCTGGAAGGGTGATGAGTGGTGTTTGTATACATCTTTACACAAATCATAGGTATGTTCTATTTTACTGTATCATTTTGTTTTAATTTACTTATAGTTATTTCTAACTTCTATTCGTTTTATCTCCAAACAATTACAATGACTTTATACAAGGCAGTGGGGATAATGCAACTTAACCCCGCCCCTTCCGCTATTGGTCGTTACACCTTCTGATTGGAGTGTTTTGAAAACTTCTTACATATTAAGTTTTTTTAACATGATGCACAAACACAAGTAAAACAAGTTTTTGAAGTTTCCACGATACTTTTTTATATATCTTAAATTATTATCCCATCAAAAACATAAATGTGAAATGAGAGCCACGTTCAATATTATGTCATATGTCTTAGTTGTTGACTTCAACGACAAAAGAAGTGAGACTAAATGGGTGCCAAGTTCAATGGTCAGTCCTGAAATTTATTTATAACAACATAAAATATTTTATAACAACTTAAAATATCATTTCTTCTTATAACTTAGAATACTATTATATTGAAGCCTAAGATCTAGTTTTCATATACGAATTATTATTAAGTACCTACTAAAACAGTCATCAAAGAGCCCTATGTTCGATGGCTAGTTTCTACCAGCAAGCCAAATTTTCGGAAGAATAAAATAAGAACTTGCAGCTTTAGAACTTGCGAAGGCTATAATATAATTCATATATGAAAACTAGCCAAGTCACACCTTAGGCTTCAATATATCATCCTAAGTTATTGTAGTGAACTAATTAGACAATGTGTATAAGCACCTCAGATTAATAAAATATAGTTAACTGTCAAGTAGAAATGACAGACGTTAATAGTTGTATTCAGTATTTCAGAATATAAAATAAGATTCTACATAATCGTTTCATTACCCAGTCACAACAGTTATAAGATGAAATGATATTTTAAGTTGTTATAATAGTATGTTATGAAACGATCATGTATTAATAACCATTACATGAGAGTTGCATACTCTATTTTTCTACACCCGATAAATAATGAAGAACTATAAATATTATATTTATATTTGTATTAAACAGAATAACAGTAATTACTCGTATTTTTATAAGAAACTCTACAAAATTGTAATTAATGGTATTACCTCGGGTATTTCTTAAAAATATTGAGATTATTTATTGTGCAGTTTGAAAAGTTTATTCCAGGTCCCACTGATCTGAAAATTGAAGGAATATTTCTTCTATATCGCTGATATACGACATTTTAATAATATAATTATCGACGTTTAGCTATATTCTACGAAAATTTAATAATTTATTTTGACAAATAAAACAATTAGATAGGAATCTATGACAAACGTCAAGTGCACAGCATGCTTATTGAAAAATTATGGGTTTCTATTGTTTAAAAACCTGTATCGTTATGAAACATCTGAATCATAATGGATCTCATTATGAAACGGATTATGGGCGTATAAGTGTGTCATTATAGTACGGGCGTAGAATAATTATTTATGATACAAGTGCGTGAAGTGATACTTTTGCGCATGAGTATACAATGTTTTATCTACGACAACATTAAAAATACTTTCCCTTAATTATATATTAGACAACCTCTCTTTTTAATAATTGTGTTTGAATTATTGCCTTCCTTCATCATAAGAAATTCATTATCTGGTGCTCCATTTATAAAATCCAAAATCTGTTTCCTTGTGAAAATTTTTGATTTTTTTGGTTTATGGCTCTCTGATTGTCGTTTTATGAAGGTAATAAGTTTATGAAATTTACTTATATCAATGTTTAAATTTAGATTTATGGTAGTTTTCAACATTGAATAATGGGACCATAACGTTGATGATTTCCATTGACTTTTCCGAGAAATATGCAATAAGAACATTTTCCGTCTAATTTTTTATTTTTTTAGTGTTACACCAATCCAAAAAATAGGTGAGCGGTCGTCGGACCGCCGACAGAAGCTTGCTTCTTATGCACAATAAAATGACCAGTTTTCAAAAATTTTCACAATTTTTGACCATTTTTTCAAAATTTTTGACAATTTTTGACCATTATTTCAAATTTTAATAATTATTCACCATTTTTGACAATTATTGATCAATTTTGACAGTTTTGACAATTATTGATCATTTTGGACAATTTTTCAAAAATTTTGACCATTTTAGGCCATTTTTCCAAGTTTTAACAATTATTGACAATTTTTAACAATGATTGACCATTTTTTACAGATTTTATAATTATTGACCATTTTTTCAAAATTTTTGACGATTTTTCGAAAATTTTGACCATTTTTCAAAAAATTTGACAATTATTGACCATTTTTTCAAAATTTTTGACAATTTTTGACCATTATTTCAAATTTTAATAATTATTGTCCATTTTTGACAATTATTGATCAATTTTGACAGTTTGACAATTATTGATCATTTTGGACAATTTTTCAAAAATTTTGACCATTTTAGACCATTTTTCCAAGTTTTAACAATTATTGACCATTTTTAACAATTATTGACCAATTTTGACAGTTTTAACAATTATTGATCATTTTTGAAAACTTTTCAAAAAATTTGACCATTTCAGACCATTTTTTCAAATTTTAACAATTATTGACCAATTTTGACAGTTTTGACAATTATTGATCATTTTTGACAATTCTTCAAAAATTTTAACCATTTTAGACCATTTTTCCAGATTTTAACAATTATTGACCATTTTTGACAATTTTTCAAAAATTTTGACCATTTTTAAAAAATTTTGGGAATTTTTAACAACTATTGACCATTGTTGACAGTTTTTTATGATTATTGACCATTTTTTCAAAATTTTGACATTTTTTGACCATTTTTCAAAAGTTTAACAATTATTGACCATTTTTGTTAGTTTCTGACAATTATTGAAAATTTTTCAAAAATTTTGACAATTTTCAACAATTATTGACCATTTTTGACAGTTTTTTATAATTATTGACCATTTTTTCAAAATTTTGACAATTTTTGACCATTTTTGACAATTTTTCAAAAATTTTGACAATTTTCAACAATTATTGACCATTTTTGACAGTTTCTGATAATTATTGACCATTTTTGACAACTTTCAAAAATGTTGACAATTATTGACCATTTTTTTTAATATTCAACAATTTTTAACAATTTTTGACAATTTTTGACAATTTTTGACAATTTTTGACAATTTTTGACAATTTTTGACAGACTCTGACAATTATTGACCATTCACGTTTCACACTTCTTAATGACAGTACAAAATTATTACAATTTCAGAACTTTTGACAGAAAACAAAACACAAAATTATCTAAGGTAACTTAATGAATATACAAATAAAAAAGAGTGTTATAATGATTATCCCATTTAAAAAGCATTGTACTTTTTCGCACTCTTTTGGGTGTTATAATGAAACTTCCATTTAAAAACCATTGTTCTTTTTCGCTCGCTTTAGACGTATGTATAAAATGTAATTTCACGTATTTATATGAGTTTGTAAATGCTTAATTTTAATGGTCGTAGATAAAAAATATTTCATGTTACTATAAATAAATTTCAGGACTGACCATTGAACTTGGCACCCATTTAGATCTCACTTCTTTTGTCATTGAAGTCAAGAACTAAGGCATATATCATAATATTGAACTTGGCTCTCATTTCACATTTATGTTTTCGATGAGATATCATTACTTTTTGTATAGAAATTATTAATAGGTACTTATTCCTAACAAAATTAATACCCAATGGTTTTTGTTAATCTACTGTATTTTTCTACGTTTACCGGGTATAATTGTATTTTTTGAGTTATCACTATACTCCTCGCTATACTCAAACAGAGAATATGCAATCGAATGGAATAGACAACTTCCATCAGGAGGCATTGGAATAATTCGGTGTAAGATAAGTGTGTCACCCACCAGTAATTCTATTGTACGACTCATTGTACAGTATAGGTAGTGAAAAGATAATTATTTAAGACGATTACGCAACGAATTACCTGTTATTTATTGAATTTTCAAGAAAAATATAGGTACATAAATTAACTATCTGTTACCAATAAGTTAACTCATTCAGAGTTAAGTACTTATCTACTTATAACTATTATAGCTATACTAAAAATATTATTAACTTTCCATTTAAACTATTGCCTATACCATACCTACTTACTAAAAGAATTGTAATAATAATATAACCACAAGTATTATTTAAGAAAATCTATGAATTTCAAAGCATAAATTGCAACCTTATAGGTCAGGTATCGAGAAACAACCGGTCAGCAAGACGGCGCTCGCTTAGGCAAGTTCGCGTCAAGGTTTTATCGCACCGCTCCCCACCCCGCTGCTCCACGGCCACCGCACCGTGCGCCGTGGTCCGAAATACCTATTATTTAATTATTTATGATCTTACACTATTGACGTGCGCTAAATATTGAAATAATAATAAATACTAAATCCCAGTTAACAAATTAATAAATTCGAAAGTCGCGACTATACTTTTATTAGTTATAAGTACTAAAACTGATATGTTTATGATAAAAAAAAATTAAGGGTGTTATTCCACTCGTTATATATTCACGTGAAGACCTTAAAATCCACATAAAGACCGACTGTAATCAATTTTGATTGCTGATTCTTACATTACAGGCACTATAAGTAAGTGTTCCCAATAGAATCAATTAATTGAAAAATTATAAAATAATAAAATGATAAAAATTTACTAGTTTTCTAATTTATTCCGTTGTATTCACCCAACTACCTATCTGGATGCCAAATTTGAACTTTCTAGGACATATGGAACTGGGTAAGAGTCTTGGTCTATAGGTCAGTCAGTAATAAAAATGACGATTTTTTGACATTAAATAGTAACTGTGTGAGGTGTGTTTATGAAATTTGGAGCACATATGTATCTCGCAAGTCTCAATATATGAGCCAAATTTGACATGTTTATGTGAAATAGTTTTTGGGTTATGAGGGGGACAAAAGTGGCTACAAATGGTTTGTGTAATATTACACACGGTACTTCTCGCCATTATGTTAGCTTGAACTTGGCTTGACACGCTACCGCGTGTCTAGGTACAGTGAATAATTATTTTTCTATTCGAGACGTAGACGAATCCAACAAATAAGATATCATTAAAATTGGTTCAGCCGTTATTAAGTTATAAATGGTGTAACGCAAAACTTGAACAAAGCGTTATTAGCCTCAATCAAAAATGGGTTACTTTAATGTCGCTACTATTTTGTATAAAGTCGCTGTACAAACAATATGCCTCTAGCGCACTCTATCTTCTTTCATTCACCACATGATCATATATATTCTAATTATTCACTCATTTGATTCTTCTCTGACTGTCTTTTTCACCAAACTGCTTTTTTCACTAAGCTGCCCTGGTTGTTTGCTTTAATTTATTCTTCATTTAAGTGATGTTCGAGAATGTTCTCTTCAATCTTTCTAGAATGGTGAACGAGCTTCTATTGCTGAGCATAACCAAAAATTCTCCGTTATAGACATGCTCGTTTCAAAAGGGACGTGGAATAGGACAGAGATAGGCTTGATGGGGCTGAACAAGACCAAAGAGCCTAAAATACGGAATGGCTTAAAATTATGAGAATTACATGCACAAATTCAATTATTTTTCTTTCAGACCTTCAGAGATCTCTTTACTTTGAAAATATGATAAGTGTCATTGTTTTTTTGTTTGAACACTTGTAATGATTTCTAGATAATTCCACCTCACTTTTCGATTTTGCAATATATTTTTTATTCACTGTATTATTGTGTTAATTTTTTAAAAAATTTCAATTTTTTATAGATTTAGATACAATATGCTGCCTCAACCGATTCCCGAAATCAATAGAATACCATTAGAACAGTTGATTTTGAATATAAAAGTGTTGCAAAATTTTGAGAATAGAGACGTAGTTGAAGTGTTGGGTAAGTTTTGATAATTCTATGAAGGTTATAGGTGTCATATTTTACATAACGAAAGTGCATCTTTGGGGTTATTTAGAAAAAGAACATTTTTGATAAAAATCTAAGTAGGCGGTTCTTGATTTGGATCAAAAATATATAATCAATCAAGTATCCTTGTTCCAATGACCAATTTTATTGTTTTATTTCATAAAATGTGCTTCATTTTAAGCTTTTCGAATGTAAAACTCATTTAAGACGATCCTGTACAAAATAAAAATTACAAAATGAGTCTCAAAAAAATCTTCAGTCCTTTGTACATTGGTTTAAATTCAAATATTTTTGATAAAATGGTGTTTTCTCCGTTTGCAAAAAAATTATGGGGGTGTGTAGTATTGACTATGTCGGTTCCTAAAATTTAAATCAAGTATGGCATAACATTTAAAAAAAACCAAGTCATTTGCCTATAAAAATGTTTGCTTTCAACCACCATTAATGGATACATTTCAAATAAATCTGTGAGATTTACACAACAAGAGTTGTAGAACTATGGCAGAGGTTTGCCAGACCCTGTATACACAGAGTGAGTTTTAAGTATGGAACGCCTCAATTATCTCGGAAACGGATCGCACGTTTTTCAATAAATTAGTATGTGGTCTTCATTGAAAGTCACAATGGATCGTATATCTGAAATAGAACGAATTGAGATTTTAATGCTTAAATACGCCGGACCATTTAAGTTTCCCTCAATGAAAAAGGTACCAATTATTTTGTCGCCTATTATTCCATCCCATACATTCAGTTTTTGTGGATATTGGGCGTGGGATTCATGCATCCAACGAGGATTTTTACGTGACCACTATCATCTTTGCGAAATATCAAATTCCCTGGATATTTGCCTAGTATTCAATTGTGGATCGTCTCCTAACAGGACACAAACATCTAAAGATTTGTTTTCAGTTGATACAGTTTTTCTGCCCCCTGATTTGGATAAATCTTCCACTGAACCAGTTTCGTTAAACTTTTTTACTAATTTACTGACAGTAGATCTCGTTATGTTAAGGATATACATTATTAAAGATACTACATGCTTCTTATTGACTTATTCGCATATCACCATATCCTAATATCATTAAAATCTCAATTCGTTCTTTATCAAATATATGATATGATACTAATTCATTGAAATGTCAAAGTTGTTATTGTTTCAGTTATAGCCATCTAAATGTATCATTTTAACTTTGGCAATGATAATGTAAATGTAGTTATAAGTCCTAAATTAATGCATTTAGGTATAGGAATAATTACATGAAAAATATTTAGTTTTTCTTGAGGACTTCAAAAGGCAAAAAATATACAGGTTGATCCATTTGAAATAATAAAGTTCATCATTATTCCGGAAAAGGGAAAGATCTGACAATAATGTAAATACCACCACAATATCGGCCATATCACAAGATCCTTGCACACCAAACTCTATAAAAATCTTGATATTCGTTTCCGAGATAATTGAGGCGTTCCGTAGTTAAGACTCACTCTGCATAGTATTAAATGATTAGGTAATTAATTTTCTCCACGGTCATCACAGAATTTGCCATTTCTGAAATCAAATTTGATTACAGAATGCTGGAATTCTCTCTCTGGAGATTGAAGAAATATTCTGCAACACCTCTGCCCCCATGCAATTTAAATGTATTTATAGTAAATTTTATACCCATTTAGAATAAAACCATCCTTATTTATTATTAATAAATCGGTTGAAACAAAAAATTACCAACAAAAATGAACGTCGTAACTAATTTATTAGATGTCACGTTTTTGAAGTTACGTCAAATTTTGATTTCATGTTAATGTCAGATGGTTCAAGAAGCCGCATACGTTAAGTTACTAAAACGGCTGGTACCTCTAAATAGGTATTAATTTTACTATACATTCTCTCTCTAGTGATAGAATAATATTCTCACACTGGTTAGCAATAATAGCATTAGCCTTGACGCAGTTGATTGTCATCGTAATGTCAAAACATGAGTAAGTGTCAAAATTATTGTTGTCACTCAACCTAACCTAACCTCACAATTGTTGAAAATTCCTCCAATAATGCACCAGTTTTTCATTTCGAGAACTGTACAAATATAACAATTAATACAAAGTAGAATGTTTCTTGAATTATTGAGTGTTTACCTAATATAATAATTGTGATTGAGTTCAGTAATATAAATTATCTCTTGTTCATTTCTATTTAAAAATATATATTCAAAATCTTCGATCGTGGAGAAAGTATAGTCTGCTACTTGGTTAGAATGAAAATTCGTGATAATCGTGGTTCCACACGCTCGCCTTCGGAACTTTCCACTCGCATCGAATTTTCATTCTAGCCTTGTTACAGAATATACTATTCTATTTGTATTTTTTAGGAGCATTCATAGAACCACCAAGTTTAGAAAATATAGTAACAGCTGTTAAAAGATTGGAGAATGTGGGTGCCTTAGACAAAGACAGCAATTTAACTCCTTTAGGTCATCATTTAGCAATGTTACCAGTTGATGTTAGAATAGGTAAGTACATTTTTAAGTTATGGTGTAAATGTAAATCGAAACAGTTCAATTAAGTATTTGTTCGAAGTCTTCATTTCTTAAGATTCTTTTTAATACGAAAAAAATTCATAAACGCTTATTATATTCTTATTGTTTTGATGTTCACCTCTAAAAATCATGTGTTAATGTTAAATATAGTTCTGCTTTTTACATATTGATCTATTTTTCAGGCAAGTTAATACTCTATGGTGCAATTTTTGGTTGTGTTGATGCAGCTTTAACAATGGCGGCGTGTTTAAGTTCTAAATCGCCGTTTTTATCTCCCTTTGGTAAAAGAGAGGAAGCGAATAAAAAGAAAAAAACTTTTTCTTTGGGTATGAGTGACCATCTTACAACATTAACGGCCTATCAGGTAAGATGATTACGCACATCCCATTCAAAACTGTATTAACTCAAAATCTGAATATTTTTCAAGAGAAGCAAAAGAAAATTTGAGTTAATACAATATGCTGCTACTTCGTTATCACTAATTTGATATGATTATTTCATTTGGATTTTTATACAATTTCATTGGTATTCTTTCAAAGATGTGGAAAAAAATTACACTTTTCAAATTTGCGCCCAAAATCGAAATTTGATTTGAGATAATACAGTTTTTCCCGGAAATTTCCAGTTTAGGTTAATATTTGGTCTTGTTCGAGATACTGAATAATACACTAAAATTTAATTAAAACATTTTTTTAATGAACTTCGAGGTAAGTTTACATTACTAAAAAACTACGGTTAGAGAAATAAACTTCAAAAATGGGATACCTACTGAAAGAAATCTTTGCTTATCAAACAGTAAACGACTACTATTGAAAACAAAAAAAACTAAAGTAAATGAAATAAATGGCAAATTAAAAAAACTGATCAGGTTATACAAATATAAGTTAAAATAATAATGAATTGTAGAAGTTATGGTAATAACTCGGTATGAAATTCTTATCCAAAAGAAATTTAAGATCTTTCTTTTTGTTGTCATTTAGCAGTAGTTTTGTTTTATAAGCTTTTTCTAAGGAAGGTAAGGTATCAGAAAATGTTAAAGTTCGGGATCCCGAAGTTCTTACGGATTTCTTTTGACGTCTGAGGTCAACCATATTCCAATCATTGTTGCTTTCAGAGTAAGAATATTTGTGAAAAAATGAAAACGGTACATCCTTTTCTACTTTTACAACCTTCATTTTACTTAATAGAACTGCTTCCCCATTTTGGTTAACGTTAAAATTAGAACCCATTGCTGCTGCCAGTTGTTTAATATCAATGAAATCGCTATGGGATAATTCCGTCACTGAATATGGATTTCTTTTTTTTTTGCAGTTCTTATCAATGTAATAAATTGATCAGGAACAAATAACGGTCCAGATTTTAAGCATCTTCTGACCTAAAATAGGTGAAAAATCAGGTATTAAAATAATAAGGATACTGGTATAGTTTGATCATGTTCTGATCTTTCTCGTATAAGGAGTGGGAAAGAATGTTGAACTCGTTGTTAAAAATGTCTGCGTACATGTGGTAATTTGCGTATTGCTTCCCTTCAGCCTCACATTCAGACTTGTAATCTCTATGTAATTCTGCTATTGTTCTACTGCCTTCGATAAATTCTTTACTTGTTTGCTGCCTAAGATAATGACTCTCGATTCTTGGAATTTGTTTAATATGATTTCTGACGTCGTTTTTTATGTCTTCATCCACCGTTTTATGATTTTTGTGCTTACCACGTGCATCTTCAGAAACAACACCTGAAACATTCGTTTTATTCCTGACTGTGAGAATGGTTCTGTCATTAATATCAAGGGTAGCTTTAAAAAAGGTCTTGCAAACTCTAATTGTTTGGTTGCCATTTATCTGAAAATAGAAAGCGTAATTCAATCTTCTATGATTTTCATTCCTAACATATCGATACTTGGGATTAATCAGTTCCATATTTTTTGAAAGAAAATCTCGCTTTCTATTTATATTACTAATGTTGTAGTATTCACTGAATAAATTCATTCTCTGTTCATAATTTATTTTGCTTTTACATTTTAAAATCGCTTATGATTGTTCTGGGATCCTAAATTCCCAGCAATTTGGTTTTACTTCAGGTAAATCGGCAGAATTGAGTTTGTTAATATATGTTGATTTTCTATCTGAAGCCTTGGAAAAGGGATTACAAGTTGATTCAATTTACACCGACTTTTCCAAGGCGTTTGACAGAGTTAACCATGAGCTTTTGGTCCAGAAACTTAATTCATATGGCATATGTGGTTCCATGTTGAAGTGGTTTAATAGCTACTTAATTGACAGAACTCAACAGGTACGAGTAAACCATTTCTATTCTCATGCATTTTCTGTTACTTCGGGAGTACCCCAGGGGTCTCACTTGGGTCCATTACTTTTTAATGTTTTTATCAATGATATTACTTACTGTTTTCATGAGAGCAGCGCCCTTCTATTTGCAGATGACTTGAAATGTTTTAAAATAATTAACAATTGTGTAGATGCCTCATTGTTGCAAGTAGAACTAACTAACCTGTCTTCTTGGTGCTCATGTAATGGCATGGATCTTAATACCAGTAAGTGTCATGTAATTAGCTTTCATCGCACACATCATACAATACCATTTAATTATCACATTAATGGTCAGTTGCTAGATTCTGTCAATCAGATTAGGGATTTAGGAATTACTCTCGATTACTCTCTTAGTTTCAATTGTCACATCACTAATGCCATACAAAAATCAATGAAAATGTTGGGTTTTGTAAAAAGAACAACTCGTGATTTTACCAACATAAATTCTATAAGAGTTCTTTACTTTTCCTTAGTTAGGTCCCATCTTGATTATTGCTCATCTGTTTGGTCTCCTCACTACTTAACTCACATTACGAAGATTGAACAAGTTCAAAAATTTTTTTTTCGCTATATAGCATTTAAGCTTAATAGTTATCAGGATTACAACACATGGCAGCATCAATTGGGCATCTCTTCTCTCGTGAGCCGTAGAAAACAAAAAGACCTTTTATTGCTATTTAACATCTTAAATGGTATTTGTAACTGTCCTCAGCTTCTTAATAAGATCTGCCTGTCCGTGCCACCTCGTTTAACTAGGCAGGTAAGAACATTTAATGTGCCTTTCCATCGATACAATTATGCTTTCCACTCGTTTTTGCCCAGAGCCATGAGACTAGCTAATTCCCTTAATAGTTTACAGATTTTCAGTAATTCTATTAATCAATTTAAGAACCACCTGTCTCAACTAAACGTTTGAATTTATCGGATGTAATTTCCATAGTTTTGTTTTTGTTTTGTACTATATACTTAGTAGTAATGTTTTTTGTTACGCTTTTAAAATTCTTATATATTTTTTTTGTTTTTGTTTTGTTTTGTTTATTTTACCATTTTTGCTAAATTGTCCTTTTAATTCTGTATTCATTTTTATCATTGTATTGTATTTTTTTATCATCGTATTGTATTTTTTTTATCATTAATTGTATTTTTTGTATTACTGTATTTTATACTGCATTTGTAGGTATTTCAATTATAAAACAAAATTTTTCATGTTCACTTATTTTTTTTTATATGTAATTGGGCTTGCCCGTAAATAAATAAATAAATAAAAAAATACATTTATCTCCACATGGCTCTTTCATGCTTTTAGAAGCTATAACTTTTTTAGTTTTAGCAGAAGAAACATACTCTTTGCCAGCATTTCTTAATGCCTTTTTCTTGTTTTTCTCCCATTCGCTTTCACTACGATGTCTTTTTTTAACATTCTTTTTTTGCATCTCGTTATCTCTTATTTCTTGCACTCTTTCTTCTTCGATTGTGTTTTCTTCAGTTTCTCCGTCATTAGACGAAGTTGAAGAGCAAGATGAACAAGAGCTTCCAGAGGAAAATGTAGGGTCCTTAATACTATCATCATCATCTTCACTAAATTCATTATCAGAATGTATCTCCCGTACTATAGGTGGAGTGCCTATTTGCTGAGAAGTACTAGGCAGAGACAAATAGTGTATTTTCTCTATAGTATCAGGTGCTTGAGTTCCTGAACAAGAGTTGGAAGATTTATTGTATTCCTCGTTAAATTCCTCATCCGAATGTATCTCCCTTATATATAGGGGTATAATCTTTTTTCTCTATTGCATTAAGTGCTTCAATTCCCAGATAAGAGGTAGAACTGATATTGTTTAAGGCCGCCATCAAAATTTTCTCACTCCTTGATTTCCCGGATTGATTCTTAAAAATAAAAATAAGAGTAAGCGTACATATTTTTTTAATAATTATTAAGGCAAAAAGAATTTTCAATTATTATGATTATTGATTTTTTCCTATTATATTTTTCTTGTTTTATGAAAAAATAGAAGAAAAGAGTACTAAGTTGAAATAATACATTTCTGTTTTCCAAATTTCCGGTGAAAACAGTATTGAATCAGGATAATACTCTATTCTTCTACAGTTGAAATTAAAAGTTTTAAAATATTCCGCGGAAAACCGTATTAACTCAAAATAATACAGTTTTCTACCAAAAGTTTACACTATACTTACCATAATGTTTGGAGAAAAATAGCACTTATTTGAATTAATACACTTTTGACCGGAACTGTCACACATGTACACGTAGCAAGTTCGGTTCATACTGTTTTGAACGGGATATGCACGCAATTATGCAGAACGTGTCATGTCGAGTGGCGACATCTCAGGTATATATCTTTAATTTACAATAATACGGTTTTGCAGGGGAATAAGTGACATTGAAAGAGTTTTGTTTTTGGAATAATCCAAAAAAAACTATTTTTTGACATAATACACTTTAGAACGGGATGTGCGATTAGCAAATATGTTAATAACATTGTATTTATAAGTTTAGATACTAATAGAAATATAAAAACGTGAACAATAGACTTTTATGGTTCTAAAAACGTGAAATTAACCTAAAATTCTTGATATGCAAGTTTTATCTCAATATTTCATTTTATTATCAGTTTTATTTAAGAATGTATAAATAAATAATCCCATTTTAAATGCTGCTGATTGACTATGTCCTAATGCCCATGCCACAGAAGCTACGAAACGTGCTGAAACTTCCAGTCTATCCGCTGAAGAACGCATTTTTTTACTTAAGGTAGTGTTGTGCTACAATACCCAGATATTACTCAAAGAACAATCTGCTTTTCTTTGTCATCACCCCACAAATTTTAACTTCGCACTCTTCTAAAACACACATCGCCGAAACAAGAAGTGGTGCGCATCATATAAAACTGGTATAACTATAATAATCGAAAATAGTGTTTTTCTAGCTGTGTAAATGGATCTTTCAAAATGTGTCAATGCTAAACTAGTTGTTGTGGTATAATTTCTAGGGCAGTGGTACCAGCTCATCAAAAATGTTAGTAGATGTTATGATAAAACTAAATTTTGTAAAGCAATTAAAGGAAGTGGAAAAAATAAAAATTTGTTATAACATTTATACAAAAAGAGTAACTAGCTTATATTCAGAAATATTGTGATATTTTGATAAATACATAAATATTTCATTGTTACTGGTTCGAATATTTTTTCAAAATAGAAGATGGTTGATTTATTAGATGACTGACTTAAAAAAAGGTGGGACAAGGATCAAACTGTTTTTAGAGCAAGACATGCAAAAGTGGCAATAAACTTTAATGCTTCAGTAACAACAGCATTAAAAAGAATTAGAAAACCCGATTTAAAGAATTTTACACATGTAGCCATAAAATTTCAAAAATAGCAACAAAATTTTAATAAAAAAGAAAAAGTAAGGAGATCCACGTAATTCAAAATTAAAGCAGTTCAAACAAATAAACTAACAAATAGATTATAGACCATGATAGCAGAAACAGAACGACGTCAAATTAAAACAAACAAAACAAAAAACAAATTCCGGTCATGGAAGCTTACATTCAATAATTAATAACGTGTTATAGCTCCATTATTATTGATAACTTCTTGTAATCGTGTAGGAATTGAGTCATTTAAATTTAATGTTAAATTTTCATCTTCTGTCAAGCTTTCCCAGGTTTCTTCTATTAAGTGTTCTTTGTTTTGTGGAATTACATTTGAATTTTTCAATTTTTTTACCATAAGCCCCCAACATTCTTTATTTTATTAATATCTGGACTTTTAGCGACCGATGGAAGCGTTTCAATGTTATTTTCAGCAATACAATTGCGTACATAGCAAGCAGTACGCACTTAGCAATTATCATTCTAGAAAATAAAATTATTGTTGGGGAAGATTTCCCTAACTGATGGCAACATTGCCCCATCTAAAATATTTATATAGCTCCTCGCATTTCATCTTCCTTCGATTTTCCAACACACTCTTAAATCTCTATACATCCAAGCCCAGATAATCGTCCAGACTTATCATTCGAAGAAATATAATTTTCATTAAACCTACTTCGAGGCGGTCTATAAACTCTAATATGGCCGTCTTGATTCGATTTTTCATTAGAAAAAATTAACCTTCCCCAAAAATTTAATGTATTGCTTAAAACATAATTTAAGGCAAATATTAACCTACCTTGTTTATGACGAAATAAAACAATTTAATTTGTTTAAATCTTCATTTTTATTTTGAACTGACGTTCAAATTAAAATTAGTGACGCGTTTCGCTACACAGTAGCTTTTTCAAACAAGTGAAGATACAATGAAAAACTTTTAATTTATATAGTGTTAGTATTATAAACAAATTAAATTGTTTTATTTCATCATTAGTATGGATCTTCAGCAAGTAAAGGCCTCATCTATTCAATACCTTGTTTATGTTCTTCAAATTTGTATTTTCGGGCGGCAGCACAATTCTGTAAATTGGTTTTTCCAATTCTTTCTTCTTAATGCGGTTGTTACTGACTGAATCAATAAAGTTTACTGCAACTTTTGCATGTCTTGTTGTATTAAAGGGATTTTCCCTTAAGTAATTAGTTAATGCTTCGTCTTGCTCCGCTGTAGTTATAACTGGTCTTCCAGTTCCTCTTTTTCTGATAACAGTTTGATCGTTATCCCACCTTTTTTTTTTAATGTTTTGAATCGTAGTTTTGCTTCTATTAAACTCTTGGGCCAGTCCTCTAATAGACCAACCATCCTCTATTATGGAAATTACCCGCATTTTATCAAACTCACTTAAATGGGCTGGCATCGTGGATAATACGCTTTGACAAAGTTGACACACGTGAATGATTGTCATTTTGATTTAGTTCAGGCGCTTAAGTTTTCTGATAATATCCTTGATAAACACTGTGTTGATTCGAAAATAACCCACCCATATTATAAAAAAATGCCGAAACACGACAATTTTTAACTTGAGGGGGACACTTTTTAGCGCTAATGTCATAAACGTCAGATTCACCCCCATCCCTACTGGAGATACCCTTTAAATTTTTTCAAATGGCGTTAGGTATCAAGTTATACCTCATTTAAAAAGTATGGTGAATCTCTATTCAATGATTTTGTTTTGCCTTTGATACCAGCCTTCCATTGTTATTAAATCGTTGTTTAAAATTGGCTCTCTTTCAACTTTTCATATGCCATTTGGTAAAAATTAAGGGGTATCTCCAGTCATGGACGTAATACGTCCATGTCTCCAGTAGGGTGGAGGTGAATCTGACGTTTATGACGTTAGCGTTAAAAAGTCTTCCCCTCAAGTTAAAAGTTGACGTGTTTCGGCATTTCTTTCTTATATGTCGCATTTCTGAAATATTAAGGGTCCTTTTTAAATGAACACAGTGTATAATTTAATAGATTCGTGATTTGTGCAAAGTTATTGTTGAAATAGCTTATATCAATTTAAACACCTTTTGAAGTTGCAAGGAAAACTAGAACAAAACAGTAACCGAAAATTATGTTTAATTTAAAATAAAACTTCGGAAACTTTTGCACGCTTTTATCGGCACTCGCCAGTTTTTTATTGCTTTTTTATACATGTAGACAATCTGAATTATATTTGACGGGAGTTTCTAAGTAGATGCGAGGCATTTTCGAGCATAGCAGGGGCTTAATTATAACTTTTACATCATATTTGGAAAATTATTAACAAATGAAGTATCGCCTCAAAATGTATGCCACTAATATTTTTAACATTTACTAAGATAACAAAATCTAAACTCTCTTCGGCATACTTAGTTAATTGTTTTTTTTTTTTCACCTTTTTATCAATTTTTAAACCTCGCTTATCAACCCTTAGTATCACTTGCCATGTTGTTTTCGGATGAAAAGTAGCATCCTAGGAATGCATCTAAGTATTCGGCATCCATAAGTTAATTGTCCTAGTTTCTTGAAAATTCTAGGATTTTCAATGTCCACTGTGGCGTCGATTATCCAGCTTGGGTCTTGGGAAATAGCCTTAGTATTCTACTTGTTTTTCACATGAAACTTGATGGTGAAAACGTCATCCATTCGAAATAATGAAGCCTACATGTGTCATGGGCTACCGGTCTACTACCTTAATACATTTTTAAATGAAATTAACTCTACATAAATTTAAAATTTGCGATTATTGAATTTACATAAGAACTGAAAAATATTTTTAGATACACTTTTGACGCTTAAATCATTTTCCCATCGGATACTTTCTGCTTCTTGACTCTTACTGCCTCCGGCACATCACAATTGATACCCGTTACTCTATACCGTCGGATTTCATATCAAGCGCAAGATTCTTAACGTTGGTAGCTACACGATTCCTTGAGCATTAAATTCAAGGCTCTCCAATAAAGCAGATGAATGTTTAATAAGAAAGGTTAATAAGAAAATTATGTCCAAACAATAAATAAAATAGGTGCATTGTATGTGGGGCGACTGGTCGTATCTCGGAAACCGTTTGTCCTAGAATCTGGGGAAAACAATTCTTACAAGAAAATCGGCCCTAAAAATGTATTAAAATGTTTTTGAGTCCATAGTTTTTCGCTAGGTGGCACAATCTATCACTTACAAAATATAATTGGATTTTTTACAAAATATTCCCCAATTTAGGTGGTAAAAATATCTACTTTAGAAACTACTGTACTTATTCTACAGCTTTTGTTAAAATCATTTTTCTGTATCACCTATTCTGAAGTGGTGGGGGAAGTGATCGTTCGTTGACATGAAAAAGACTGTAACTTCCATATGCCTGAACCGATTTTCAAAAATATATACTCCATGCAAAGAGCATTAAAGGTAGATTCTAGAAAAAAATAACAACATATGATTTTTTCTGAGAAATTTCAAACTCTATCCAGCTTACAATACGGCAAATAAGATGACTTATTAACCTGTCAAAACCGAGAATTGATATCTCTTGTTATTCCAAAGATATTGGCATTTTTTGGTGAGTGTTGATGATTGTTGGCTCACCCAGTAAGTTGTGAGGGAAATTTTGTTGCTAAAATTGTTTTGAACAAAAATAACATGTGAAAACGCATCACAAAAATATTTATTAACATTACATAATGAAACAAAACTAAGGGAGCTACTCATAACAGAAATTTAAATGCACCTGTCGGGGGTAAAAATTGCAAGGATGGTATTGGAATATACACTTCACCAATACCAATTAGTTGAGACTAAAATAAATAGCTAACGTTTTGTATGTCATAATTAATATTGTAATTGTCAAATAAATAAAATAATGTTTAACTTAAACTTATCTTCGTTTGCTCAATTTTAATCCAACAATTTGTAGCAGAGCGTGGTTAATCTCAAACGAAGCAGTTGAACAAAAATATATACAAGAGAATAGTGTAATGTTTTTGTTATTTATTTAAATAGTTTTTACGGGTTTTTTACAGAAAAAATAGTGGTCATGACTATAAACCGCAAGGACCTTTCTATAGTAAAAATCGTAAATATTTTGATAATAAGAATGTAGGTTTTAAATTTAAATCGAACAGATAGAACGTATGAAACAGGAGGTATAAGGAAGTTAAAATATTATCTTTTGACTGGCTCGTACAGCTGATAAAAAATACAAATGCAAATCAGATGTATTTCACAGGATCTGTCTCACTTTTGCGTTCTCTTCTAGTGTGTTTATTGTTTATATTCAACAACAACTTTTCTATATTTCCAGATGCAAATTTCAAATTTAATATAATCATTTATTCATACTGTTGTATATTTATTACATTTGTTTGATATTACATATAATGTTTCCAGAAATTCCTGCAATTGTACAAGAAAACGTCCGTGGGAGCCAAACATTTTGCCAATGAAAATTTCTTATCTTATAGAACTTTAACAACTATTGCAGATGTGAAAAGACAATTTTTGGAACTCTTAGTTGATATAGGTTTCGTGCCAATAGATTTGAATAAGAAAAAAAGGCTAGGTTGGGATGACGTGTACGAAGTTACTGGACCTGAGGTAAGAAATCTGTAACTTTCTATAAGCTTGTAGACAATTTGAATTTCTACGCTTCCTGTATCTCACAGAAAATTTTATAGAATTGTAAATATTTCCAATTGGGTGTTTCAATTAGTGAAGTTGAAATCGATATTTTCGATCGTTTTATTTTTATGACATTCCCGCCTTTCGTTTTTTACCATGAACGTTATTATTCAATAGTTCTATTTAAGAAAGATTATTCTCTTTTGCTCTGACAATTAACATTTTCTTAAATTTATTTTCAGTTTAATAGAAACGGTGAAAACATTCGTCTTTTATCTGCCGTATTATGTGCTGCTCTCTATCCAAATGTAGTGAAAATATTAACACCATCTAAGTCATACATAATGAGCGCAGCAGGAGCAGTACCCAAAGAAAACGAAGTCAAAGATTTGAAATTTGCAACGGCAAATGAAACAGTAAGTACACATTAATTACCGAACACGTCAAAATTAATACTTTTCACTCTCCGGCGCACATTTCATTATCTAACTTATCTTGAATGGTTGAATTAATTAAATGCTACTCAGTTATAGCACACCCCCTAATCCTAACCCGGTTGAAGTTTTTGAGGTATATTTTGCTCTGGTTCAGTCCTGAAAGATCTTTTCAGAGGGATGTTCTATCTTTTTCTTCCTTCCTTTTTATTTCGGCCCTGAAGGCATTAGGACCAATCCCGCAGAATGGTTTAGGTCTTACAAAGGGAGTGGCCGCTCATCAGCTTTTGCATTCCCTTGTTCACCAGCATCGCCTGGTATCTGCAGCAAGGAGACTTCTTTATTTTCTCCTAGTTCAATGAGTTCGCCTAGGCAGCTCCAAACCATCTTCAAGCTGATACAATACGAGCTCAGCGCCTTGATGCTAGCTGATTTAAAATGAAGACGTGAATGGAATTTAAGAAAACCAGAGTGTTTCCAAGTAAAGTGGGAATCCATAGATTTGATTTTCTCAAATTCCCATCATCACACATCTGTACTATTTGAAATTTCTTCTCTAAACGTTTCACACTTGGAATTCGAAGAATATTTTTATGATTTTAAAAATGCTCATTATATTGGATTGAATGATATTTTTGCATCCATTGATTGGAATTCGGTTTTTCAAGGTAAAAATATTAATATGATGGTTGAAAGTTTTTAAGATATAATTTATGCTGGGTTGGAATAATTTGTAGGTACCTGTAAGACGATATAAAACAGGTACCTAATTATCCATCTTGGTTTAGTTCTGAACTTCGACAAAGTATCACAGATAAAAAGATAGCTCGTAAAATATATAAATTATATGGCGGTAGACAGAGTTATGAGGAATTTTGTATATTACTGGAGCAGTGTAAAAAGTTGAGAAATGAATGTCATCAGGGCTACATTGATATAGTCAAAACAAGCATTAATAATGATCCTAGGTCATTCTGGAAGTTCGTTAAAGAAAAACAAAAGTCACATTAACTCTCCCCAACTATGACGTATGAAAATAATTCATCTGGCGATATATCTGAAATTGTAAATATGTTTGCTAAATATTTTTCTACTGTGTATGATTCAAGTCAACCAAATGTCATTCCAGAATATAATTACAACTATGTTATCAATATTTCATGGTACTCTGTAAATGTTAAGGATATTATTGATCATATATTGAGAGCACCACCGAAATCATAGTGTAATTAAATGTTAGTACATGTCATGTAATTAGATTTACTAAGATTAATGATCCTCTAATATCAATAACAATCAATTAGAATTAAAACAAAATTGTAAGGATCTAGGAGTTATATTTGATTACAAGATGAAGTTTAATATACATATTGAAGATATTGCATCACGATCAGCTAAAATGTTAGGTTTTATTCAACGAACAGTGTCTGAATTTCGTTGTAGTAACAATGCATTGAAACTTTTATACTTTGCATTAGTTAGGACAATCCTAGACTATGGATCTACCATTTGGAGTCAAAATAGTCTAACTAATATCGAGCGTATAGAAAAAATTCAAAAGAAGTTCCTACAAATTTATGCTTTTAAATCAAACTTTAGATATGTTAATTATGATGACATTCTACATGTAATTAACATTTCCACTCTTGAACATAGACGCATGGAAAATGATCTTATGTTTTTTCTATAAAATTATTAATGGATCTGTGCAGTGTCCTCAAATTCTTGAAATGATTGATCTCAATGTCAATGATAGGAGAACATGTAACATGAATCTTTTTAAAACACCAAATCATCATAGCAACTATAGTTTGAATGAACCCAATACAAGGATGCTGAGGTTTGCAAATGAATACAGTTCACAATTAAATCTTTTCAAACCTTCACTTTCGCAATTTAAAACGGCTGTCAAGGATTTGCAATAGTCGTTTATTATATTATTTTATCCCTGTTTGTTTCATAATTGTGAAAGTGTTAATTATTTTTGTTTAAATTGTAATTGCATTTATGTTTTACATGTTTTATCACAATTTTATACACAATTGTTTATTTAATTTTTTTATATAAAAATGTATATTTCCGTAAATATTATCTGTTAATTAAAAATATGTTTTATTTTTTATTCTTATTAAACAGATTGAATATTGTGCATTGAGATTTTGACGCATACACCAAGAGAACCAGTGAGACGAGCAACTTAACGTTAATTTTTAGTTTGTTTTTACAACTTAACTGGCCTACTTTGTGAAAGGGAGACGTAGATGTAAAACAGTTAGGATTTTGGCGCGAAATTTAAATGTTCATTTAGGCGGGAAATTTAAACTGCACTCAGTTGCTATCCAAATGAAAAAATCTAAATAAAACTTTCACCATAACTACTGCGAACATTTACAAATTTGTTTTACAACTTTCAGTTTGCTCAATACTGACAAGATGAAAACAAGTTGTATGTTCACAGTAGATATAAGTGAGTTAGAATTTTACAAATGATAATGGTCAATAAAAAAAAGTCAGATAATACAAACAGTTTATTTCGTCAACAACTAAAATATAATAATTACACTTTAAAAAAGAGCCGTTTTAAATTCAGTTAATGAATAAATATTAAGTCTAAATACTAAAAAAATATATTATACATAGGGAGTTTTAAGTATGAACGCTTCAATTATCTCGGAAACGGATCGCACGATTTTTATAGATATTTTTCCTTTTCAAAACCTCAAGTGTTCCCTATATCTAAATGCCATAATTTAGGAGTTATAGCTACACTTACGTTGTCTTCGCCGAAGTTAAAATAATACATTAGATGTCTATGATTGAATAAACTAGTTTAATTTGAATAATATTCAATAATTTATATCCTAACAGAAATATCATAACAAGGTCTGCTGTCAATAAATTGGCAAAAAGTTTAACGAAACTGGTCCACTAAAATATTTATCTAAACTATGACGCAGAAAACCTACAGCAACTGAAGAACTGTTTGTTTCACGTTAGAGGTATGTCCACATTTGAGTAGTAAAAAAATTAGGAGTTTCAGAAAACATACAATAAAGGCGATCACAGCAGATGCTAAACATTTACTTTACTTCTTTACTTTACTTCAATACAACAAGCCATGCGATTTTTAAAACTTTGCAATACATTCTGCAACATCCCTGACTGCTCAATTCTTCTTATCTCTGTGGTAATCCTATCTTTTAATTCCTGAATATTGGCAGGTTTTGTTTTATAAACGATGTTTTTTAAGTGACCCTACAGGAAATAGTCTGAATAATTCATGTCGAGTGATGGCGGGGGCATTCGATAAAACCTCGCCTTCCAATCCATTGCATTGCCTCACCACACGCGCATAGTGTCTTGTTGCAGCCAAATATTGTCGTTTGGGAAATTGTTATTTTCTGAAAGTTTCGAATAATGAAATTTCTACATTAAAATGTAATTGAAAATACTTGAATTTGGAAATAACCGAGCCAACTCAATACTATTTTCCAATAAATCATAATACGCCGGACCATTTAAGTTTCCCCTCGATGAAAAAGGGACCAATTATTTTTGTCTCCTATTATTTCAGCACATACATTCAGTTTTTGAGGATATTGGGTGTGTGGTTCACGCATCCAACGAGGATTGTTACGTGACCAGTATCTACAATTATGCCGATTTAAGTTTCCATTAATAAAAAAAGTGGCCTCATCGCAAAACATAACATTACTTAAAAAATTTGCATTGTTTTGATTGTAACATTTTTCCATAATAAGGTCTGCAAACTGCTTCAGCAATTATGGGCACCTAAGACAAAAAATGTTTAATTAGAAAATATTCACACTCAAATGCTATATACAACATACACTAGCATCACTATTCGATGTAGCTGGCATTGAACAGCGACGTTCTTCAATAGTAATGGGAACCTAAAATAATACATGATCATATACTATTAAAATTGTTATGGTAATATTTGAGACATCTAGCCTTGTATATATGGTGTTTATTTTTAAAATAAAAGTTCAGAAAACTTGAAATAAAAATGATTTCAGGTTATTGGAAGTTTTCTTCTAAGGACAAACTGATGCAGCTTGAAACTAGTCATAAATATAAAAACAATAACCTACCTTTAACTGTATTTCCCCCTTGCTAGAAGTATATTCGGTAAAAAATTCCAAAGGCAAACAGATATTCTTCAATTTTCCACAAACACAATGTTCCTCTCTGGAATGATTACTGCAAATTCTAGAGTTGCGTTTAACATGTGGAAAAAGTTGGGCTCCCAAACTCTAGGCATGATCTACACCTAGAAATTAATATATTTGTCACAAAGCCAATTATAATTTTTACGGATAGTAAAAGTTCTGTGAATAGATAAAAAAATTTGGATTTTACATCAAGTCTTAATCACATTGAAGTTGAAATTTTAAAGACACATTTTGAAATTAACCAACAAAATAAAACACAAAGTGGCGTGGATAAAAGGACATTCAGGAATTAGAGGAAACATCATCGCAGATGCATTAGCAAAATCGGCATCAACTACAGGCAAAGCAATTAAAAAAAATTACATACCACTGATTTGTACCCAACATTCAAAGAAGAGATGAAAGAAAAATGGTATGAAAAGTACAGATGTTTAACAGTTGGCTTAAATTACGTCACAACTCAAAGCAACCTTACAACAAGAAGTTGGTTTAGTGCAGTTAGCAAAAGACATTTTATTGTAACAATCAACAGAATGAAATCACCTCTTACACCTCAATAACAGCATAAAATAGGGGTCGCATACAGTCCAAACTGTGTATGTGGCACAATAGGTGATATCAACCATATCATTTTAGAATGTGAAAGAAATATGAACAGCATTAACCAACTAACTATATGGAGACTTAAATGAAAACAAATGTAATTTTCCCGTCAACATAAACTGCATTATCTTTAGCCATAACACTAACATAATATTATTGTATATGTCAACATTTATCAGATGCAAAATAAAATTGTAAACTCTAATAGAAAATGTAAGCAATATTGCGACAGAACAAATTGTAAGTGTGTCAATGAAAAATAAAAAAAATAATTGATAAAAAAAAATAATTAAAAAGAAAAAAATATATTATTTTAGTAACCAGAGCAGTTACAGACACAATTACTAACCTATTAACAAAACGTATTGTAGGTCGCTGTAAAAACTGTGTAACAATAAATTTTAAGATATAAATAACTAAAAATTGATCTGGCTAATTGGTTTTGCCAAAGCCATCTAACTGAATTATAAAAAAATAATACTTTAACGCATTTTGTGGAAAATAATGTATTCTAGCGACCTAACTTTCGTTGCACCCACAAAATACACAACGAGTAGAAGGCATGATAAAATAGTTACTGTTTATTAATTTGCTTCAATAGCTCACAAAACAAACGCCTTTCAAATGTAAACACAAGAAAAATAATGGAGAAAGCAAGCCTGAAGCACCTTTAAATGACATGACAATTGCAGCGCTGTCAAGTCTACTTTTTCACATAACATTTTTTTTTCAAGTTTTAGATTCTTATGTTTGTTTTCTCATTGTCTTATTAATTGATTAAACAATCAAAATCAACATTACATCTATTGGTGAAAAGCATATTCTACCCTCCTTTTATGAAAAATTAGCGGCAACATTGAATTTTGCTTTGTTAGTGCCTTCTGGCCTTCCATATAGCTTAAGAGAGATAGTCTGATTGATAAGTCTATAGTTATAAGCGAAACAGAAGATACATAATATATATATCTGATCGACCGAACCTTTTTCTTTATTAAGTTACCGGTCTCATTGGTTGTCTCTGTCTACACCTGTTGAACCATTTCACTATTCTGTTATAAGTTTTTGTAGCTCATTCACTGTTATTTTGAGATAATTATGACTGATCATAGCAATGTCATATACATACTGTAATATCTATGTTTGCAAATTTAAATGTTCTGGTGCTAAATAACCTGGCAAATAACCTCTGTCAAAAAACAAAAACCGTTTGCATTCTGCAGGTTGTGGATTCCACATTTCTTCCTCGTGAAGAGGATTAATCTTCACTAAGTAGTCCGAAGGCATGTCTTTGCTTTCATTTTTTCTACCCTTAGAATACCATCTATTCCTGTGTAAATTTCCTGAACACGATCCTTTAACCACTCATGTCTTGGTGCTTTTTCATTCACTACGATGGTAATATCTTCCATTTCAATTAGACTGGATTTTGAGTGCCATTTTTGACATTAAACCAGCGTCAGCTGGTTTACTAACACCTCCAATAGAAATAAGCTAACCATTCAACTATTCCCCACTGTTACTGTAGCTATTTGTTCCATCTGCACAATTATTGCTCTTGATGCTTTTAGGTCTGAATAAAAAGAAATGGTTCGGCGTGATAGCTTCTGGCTTATTCAAATGAAAAAGAAATATGAATCAGTGGTCTATAATTCACAATATATTCTGCTTCTCTCAGTAAATTTGCAAGTAGGTACCTCTTTTTAGGATTGATACATTCCAGTGTAACTCTCAAGGCTATTTTTATTGAGAGCACCATCCTTTCACACACATCCCCATGTGTGGAGCAGCAGGTGAATTTTTCCTTATTAATTCTTTTGAAATAATTTCTTCAAACATTTGTGACTGGTTTAATGATTGAACTCAAATTTGTTTCGGTTGACCACGTATTGCCATGTGATTGGCCCAAAAAATCAATTCCAAGACCAAGAAACGAGAGTTCACCTCAGTTTCAATCACGATATAACCTGCGTCTTGATGGCATTTTTGAATTAGTAATTTTGTGAACTTTTACTTGGGGTCCAAAATAACCGAGTTCCAAGCATTATATTCAACAAATATTCAGTAAAATTTCCTTTCAGTCACAATATAACATAATGATCGCAAAATCGGGATATATAGTAAATTCGACTTACTCTTATTTTTCTTGAGTGCAGATAAATCTTCCTCCAAAATGTTGTGTTTAAATTTCTTTGCCCACATGTTAAAAGGCTCCTCTATCAACTCAATCTTCTTGGTCTGTTTTACTTAACTAAACGTGCTAGTTTTCCAAAATGTAAAACCTAAGCTATTGAACTAATGAGGCTGTTAAGCGATTGAAGCTATTGAACGAATGAGGATGTTAAACGAATAAGGCTGTTCAACGAATGAGTCTGTTCAATTTTGAAAGACTACTTGTCTGGTTAAGTGAGTTTGAGTCAATTAAAAAGGTGAAATGATCTTAACCTGGACGTTCGGTCTTCTTTGACCACAGTTCCCATTGATAAACCAACCTGATTAGTTGTCAAGTTGTAATAAAATATCAAATATAGCTAATTTAGCGAGCTTTATTTTAACAAAAATCTTACAAAATGTAAACTAACTTGAAAAGAATAAATTATATTAAAATTAATTCATTATTTGCAGGTATTTATGCATCCCAGTTCAATAAATTATTCGACGAAATCTTTCACGAGTCCATATTTGGTATATCAGGAGAAAATTCAAACCAGTAAAGTTTTCTTCAGAGAGTGCACGATGGTACCAGTGATGCCACTTATACTGTTCTCATCCTTTGATCTAAATATCAAAGTACAAGGTGGTAATACTTTTATAGTATTAGAAGATGGCTGGATAGTTTTTCAAGTTGGCGAACACAAAATAGCTGAGTTGATTAAATTGATAAGGCAGGAACTTTTTAATCTTTTGGAAGAAAAGATTAGAGACCCTCTTCTAAATCTGTTACATAATGATAGAGGTGAAAAAATAATTTCAACGATATTATGGATGATTAATTCGTAGTAATAAACACTGCCAACTTTTGTAAATAAGATTATTTATTTTTATAAAAGTTTTTGTGTCACCAGAAAATTGGGATTGATTTTTTGTTTTGTCAGATTTTATTAAATTAAATTGAAGTTTTTACGCAGGGTTTTTTTCTGTTCCCTTAAATAACAAAGGTGAGATATTTTGAATATGAAATACATATAATAATTGTTTGATCAGGCGGAGGAGTGTTAGGAATTGGATATAGTACAAACATAATTAACAGTTATAAACCCAATAACAGAACATCCCCCTTTTGCAAGCTAACTTAACTAAGAATATAATGATTCAAATAATCCGGTTTTTTAACTAATCTTTTTGGTCTGTTTGATAACGCAGTTCGCGGCGACGATGGAGATATTCCTTGAGAATCTTGAGATGCAATCGGTGGAGAATGAGACGCATCTACACAATCATTAGGATACACACTCGGGTTAATAGTATTAGATTCTGCCGGAGCTATGTCATTTTTTTGTTCTGATACTTCTGTACTCGGATTTCTCAAATTTTCCGTTCTTACAGAAATATCAGATCTTGCATTAGAATTATGGCTTAACGTGTTGTCGGGAACCCATGCCGGAGTAAATATAGGATCGGTATAGTAGGGCGCCGGAATCAAATGCCATCTGTTTCGACGGTAAACCCCTAAATCCGATTCCACTAAGTAGGAATGTGGTTCGTCTAACACCTTAATAATTTTCCCATAAACTCTTAGATCTGTTACCCAGACATAGTTTCCAACTGATAAATTACTTAGATTTCTGGCCCGGTGTCGTTTATTAAATTGTAAAGCCGATCTATCCTTCCCACCAGCCTCCCTTTTACAAACAGAGTCTGTATTTACTCTTACATTCAAACGACTTGGCAACACGTAATGGAGTTCGTACCTTTCTTCCATACAGTAATTCACAAGGCGAAAACCAGGGGGGTTGTGCGATAAGACAGTAGAGCTATATGAATATTATCATTTTTTTAATGAGATTTTTTGCTATCTTAACAGCAGCTTCAATACAGTCATTGCTCTGCGGGAAATACGGACTACTAGTAACGTGACAAAAGTCTTACTCTAGTGCAAATTTTTTAAATTCGGACTGGAACTGAGGTCCATTGTCCGTACGTACAATTTCACTTATTTCCGTATCGTGAAAATAACTCTTTTAATTTTTCAATTATTGTGGATTCTGTCATTTTTGTCAGCTTAAAAATTTCGAAGAATCTCGAATAATAATCGGTCACTATAAGGTACCAGGTCTCCGCTTTAAACAAATCTAGTGCGATTTTTTGCCATGGCCGATCGGGGAATTTCTCTTTTATAAAAGGTTCTTTGGAATTTACCCTATTTTCGACGCATTGAGGACAGTTTCTTACTAGATTCTCAATTCGAGTTGAGAGGCCTATCCACCACACCGATGATTTAGCTCTTTCCCGACTTTTTACAATGCCTAAATGTCCTTGGTGGATAAAATTTAAACACCTAAGTTGCAGTGAAAACGGAATGATTCTCAAATTTCTCAATAAAAACCCTTCTGAAAATGAAATCTCTTGCCGGTAAGGGTAAAATTGTCGAAGATCGTCGCTTAATATACTTTTATTCGGCCATCCAGTTTCCGTAAATTCTTTAATTTTTGCAAGAGTTTGATCTTCACCTTGTTCTTTTTTTATTTCTTCTAAAAAATGTGGTTTTACTAGTACAGATTCTACTATTAATTTTACGTGCGCTTCTACATCACTTGCTAATTCGTCTTCGAGAGGTGCCTCTTGATCTGTGGAAAAGCTACGCGACAAAGCGTCTGCAACTACTAGTTCTTTTTCAGGTAAATAATAGATTTTATAGACAAATCGCATAAGGCGAATTCGGAAACGCTGCAAACGAGGAGTCAATTGGTTTTGTTTGTAACACTTGAATGAACGGTCTGTGATCGGTTTGGAACATAATGGGAATACCTGTGACGTATTCGGAAAACTTATCCGCTGCCCAAGCGGATAAGTAATAATTCATCAGTCGGAAACTATGTCTGGGTAACAGATCTAAGAGTTTATGGGAAAATTATTAAGCATACCATCGCTAACTACCTCTCTTGGGATGCATGTAATATCTGCTCCCGAATCAATCAGAAATTCCAAGTTTTTATTAATTTTTGACACAAAGATTAAAGCTAATCATTCTTTTGACTCAACGTGATTAAGCCCAATTGAGCCTAAAAAAAAGTATCACCGTCGTGGGAGTTGTCTGAAGCATTATTCAGTGAATTAAACTCTAACTCTAGCTGCTCTAAATCTAAATTGTCTACTAAGATAGGTCTGACCTGGGTGCTTCTGCATATTGCTGCCCAATGTCCTGATTTCTGGCACTTCCGGCAAACTGATTTTCCAGAAGGACACTGCTCTCTTGGATGCGACCGTAGTCCACATAATCCACACTTGTCACCTGGTTGTATTTTTTTCTTATTTCTATCCACTTTTTGAGAAATATTTGGCGAACTGACACTGTCACTTTTACCGAATTGCACTCTTCCTACTTGCCTGGTAGTGTTGTGTAGTTCTTTGGACTGACTTGCCTGGAGTTCTGCATGTTTCGCCATTATGACGCACTCCTTCAGGTTTAGCTGATCTTTTAGCTGCAGTCGTTCAGATGTTTTTGAGTCCAGCATCCCAACAACTATCCTATCTCTGATGAGTTCTTCTTTAAGCGTGCCGTAATCGCAATGTTCTGCCAGATAGTGTAAACTTGTAATGAACGATTCAATGGGTTCTCCAGGTTTTTGAACTCTAGAGTTGAATTTAAACCTCTCGAATATAATATTCCGGCGTGGAATGAAGTATTTTTCGAACCTCTTTAAAGCTTCCACATGTCTGTGGTTGTATAGGGAACTGCAGCATAATTTCTTCCGACTCTTCGCCCATGGTGTATACTAAGATGTTTATTTTTTCCTCCTCTGGTTTGCTTAGTTGCCCTGAAACGGACATATATCTTTCGAATCTTTTTATCCATGGTGTCCATGTTGTTGGAGAAGAAAATGTAAATTTTTCGAGCGGGATTACGTTTACTGGTGTTACAACGTTAAACACCTGAGGCTGTACTTGTAATGTAGAACTAGCTCCCTGCTCTTCGGTAGGATTCGGCATGATAATATCTGGATAATTACCACTATAACTTCTATAAAATCTTTTAGAGATCGATTTAAATACAATTCCGAAAAACTACACCGCTGCCACCATCAGCGGGTTCTTTAAATAAAACAGTAAATTGACTAACAGTTTTATTCCTTGAATTGTGCACGTCAACTTCCCTCAATCTGCATCCCGGCAACGTGATCATTCCGCCATGCTTTTTTGACACCCAACCCCCAGCGTTGCCACGTATTTTCCGGTTTCAGGCGGAGGAGTGTTAGGTATTGGATTTAGTACAAACATAATTAACAGTTATAAACCCAATAACAGAACAATAATAATAGTTTATTCATATTCACAAAAAAATACAAAAAATATATCTACAAATTTCGAAGATATTAATACATAGAGTTGAGTATAATAATAGGATAAAATGAATAAAACATACTCCATAAGCCAGGAAACGCTTTGTTTCGAGAAAATTTTAAATACAAGTACGTACAATACATTACAAATAAATAATAATAGTTATGGTATATACACTGTGTTCATTTGAAAAGGACCCACCCTTAATATTTCAAAAATGGGACAGATTAGAAGGAAATGCCGAAACACGTCAACTTTTAACTTGAGGGGGACACTTTTTGGCGCTAATGTCATAAACGTCAGATTCACCCCCACCCCCCTACCGGAGACACCTCCTACATTTTTTCAAATGGCATTAGGTATCAAGTCACACCTCATTTAAATAATTTTCAAATAAATTTAAGAATTTCCTCAGATACCTTGCTTTCATTCAGTGATTCAGTAATTTTCAAGGACAGTTTAAAAATGGCATCTTCTGATGATTTTTTTTCTCTAAACCCAAATTTTTGATTAGAAATGATTTTGTATTTATCTAGAAACGATTGCAGTCGTATTTTTATTACCTTTTCAAAAACCTTGGAAAAATGTGTTATTAATAATGTTATAGGTCTCTAAATGGATATTTCGGTAATTTCGCCTTTTTTAAATGAAGGGATAACGATACTGTTTTTTTTTAAAGTAGGGTAAATTGCTTCATGTATACACCAATTTAAAATAAATACAAAAGGCTCCAGTATATATGGCGCTATCAATTTAATTGTTTCGGTTTTTATATTATCACTTCCAACTGCTTTTTTATTCTTAAATAGAGATTTATGTTGTTTATTTCACAAGAATTTATTGTAGCCAAAATGAAAGAATTTGGATTCCTTATTCTGTTTTGTTTAAAATCCGGATCAACTTTTATTTTTTATGCTAGATGTTGTACCATACCAGCAAAGCGTTTAATAAACTCATTTGCTATATCGTATTTATTCCTTACTAAGTCACCAGAGTGGGACTTAATTTTGTCAATTGCTTTTCTCTGTTTTACATTGTGTCTTATTTCATTTACAATTATTGCCCATAGATTCTTAGAACTATTATTATTTTCAATTTTTTGTTTGTAGTAAATAGATTGATTTGATAATCAAATTGTTAAGTTTATTCCTATATCTCTGATATTCTTGTTTCAAATTATTATTATAGGGCAATTTTGAAAACTCAAGTACAATTTATTATCTTGTCAGGTTTTCTACGAATTTTTCGAGTTTCTGTACAATTCTTAATACTATGGCATACTATCTTTTGAAAAATTCTCATTATTTATCTGACATGTATTGAGAGACGATTATGTGTTGGATCGTTGGTCAGTTATGTTTACTATAGGTTTCAAGGAACAAATAGTTAAAAATAGTTAAAACTAAAATAAAAACACTGAGAAATTAAAAGTTTACAAAAGTCCATCTTGCCCGCCTATGTCGGGCAAAATGGCATACTGCAAAGTTATGATAAAATCCGATGAATAACCCTACATACTAATAAAACCCTGATCAAGAAAGAAGACGTTCAATAGACATATAACCAAACTTATTTATTAAAAAAAAACTTAAAACATAATTTTCATTTCAATTTTTTTCTAAAAATGAAAAACAAGTTTTCACAAAAAATTAACCTGAACATAGTCTGTACATAACTCGCAAACAAAGCGCTTTGCCCTTCTTGGTAACCCTGCACAATCCGCATGAGCCCACTTACTGCATAGCTGACATTTAAGCCATGCCTCTTGACTTCGTGATCGGCTATACAGGTCGTTACAATACAAACAAGCCGCGTCTTCTTCGTCATCACTTTTACCTTTAAAAACTTCTGGTTCTTCATCGTCACTGCTTTCAATAATTTTCTTTTTCACTATGTTTCTGTTGCTTTTCCTTTCTTTCTTTAGTTTCTTAGCAACTTCCTTTTCCTTGAGTTCCTGAAGAAACGGACTAACAGTCAAAAACATCTTGGTATTTGGTACTTTTACGACTCGCGGCTGCTTTTCTTACATTTCCTTGGGGCCTTAGTGAGAACTTATCTACTATTAACTTTGCTTCCTTGTCTGTCAAACTTGTCCCGATTTTCGAAGGTAATCTTTGCAAACAACTGATGTCTGGGACTTGGCTTCTGTGATCTACGTTGTCCGCCGACTCTAAATGCATATCTTTAAACGTTGAGTGGGAGCCCGAGGTTCCAGGTTCATCACGATCAGGCACGTGATGTGCCTGATCGCCGTGGTCTCCTACAACTAAGGGAATTTCCGTTGTGGTACTAGGCATAAACAAATGGTCGGGAAATATGTTCCGGTTAAAAGGTGATATCCCTGTTGCACGGAATCCACTCACGGCAATTGCGGTAGTCGCTGCTTTTTCATATGCCTTGTTGAAAAGACCCGAAATTTGGTAAATTGTTACTGGTCGTCCAGGATTAGCCCTCATCCATTCTGTAACCTCCTGGTTATAGTATGTCTGCAGGGGTCCAAAGAATGCCACATCAAGTGGCTGAAGCCGGTGTGTACAATGTGCAGGTAGACAAAATATAATAACATTGTTCTCTTTGGCCAACTGTAGGGCTTCCAAATATTTGTGGCTTAGGTGGCCATCTAAAATTAAAAGGGCCTTTTTGTTTTCTGTTGGCCTCACACAATCTACAAAATGGCTAATCCACTTTAAAAATAATTCTCCAGTCATATAGCCTGACTCGTTGTATACCGCAAGGGTGCCAACAGGTGCCGCATCATAGAGCAGATCATTTTTCTTCTTGCGTGGAAAAATTATAGCGGGAGGTACAAACATTCCTCCAGAACTCATACATACGACCACAGTGGTGTGAACACCCCGTTCAGCGCTTGTGATGGCTCCGACTTGCTTCTTCCCCCTTTTGGCGAATACTTTGGATGGTGATTGGACAGTAGTTAACGCGGATTCGTCCATGTTAAAAATCATAGTTTTGTCTATCTGATTATCCTCCAAAACCTTTTCCAATTTGCGAAAATAATTCTCAACTTGAGGTTTATTAAAGGCTTGGGCCCGTGCCAAAGACGTTGCTTCAGGAAGTCTGAGCGAAATTTGGGAGTGGCGATTTCGAAATCCTCTAAGCCATGATATCCCGGCTTGCTTTTTCTGCTTATTGAAAGGGTGCCTAACCTTCATATGTTCAGCTACTTGATAAGCTAGACGACAGACATCTTTGGGCGTTAAACCGAATAACTGGGACTCTAGTTCGATGATATTTTCCACTATGGCTTTTTCTACATGATCAGGTAATGCGTTTTCGTAACGCCCTAAATGTTTTTTGGCACTTGTTGCAATTTTATTTTCATTTGCAGCTCGACGTCGAAGAGTGGTAGCAGGGACATTAAAAGTTTTGCTTGCGAGTGCCCATCCCATGGTTTCATTTTCCACTGCCTCCAAAGCTCTTAACATATTTTCCTTATCCCAGTTTGCGCGTTCTGTCTTTCTTTTGTAGGAGTACACCATCTCTGATACAAAAATATCATATTTGCAACAATGTTATCACTATCGGGCAAGACGGCATACCGTGCCATTTTAGCGAATCAGTACATAAGCCAATTTGCCCGATGCACATGGTTGACACAAACATTAAAGAAAACAGCCCTGAAAGTAACTTCTTGGAAAAATCATTACATGAACACAAAGGCTACATTCAGCCGATTATTGCAAAACATATATTTTGTTATGAAAGCTCTTTTTGTTTATAGAAAATCACGTGTAAACCAACGTGTAAACGTCAACACGCTCCAAGCACTTATTCACAAATAACTAGTTGGTCGTTAATCTAATCGGCGCGATATAAAGTGCGCACAGCGTTGCCACCTAATACATCAATTTCAGGTAGGCTGGAAATCTATACGCGGTTATAGTTCCTTAATACATGTGGTATGCCATTTAGCCCTGGTATGCCATCTTGCCTGCAATTCCCCTAAGTTTGTTGATGACCAAATAATCGGCAATATATATTGGAAAGAAGGAGTTGAGAAAAATCACTTGATATTTTCTATCAAGACAAAACAAACAAATATCTTATTCGCCACATCTACCAGCGACTTGTGAAATTTTCTCTGATGTCTTTAAATTGGTTGAAGAAAGGAGTGGAAATCTTGCAGCGTCGGTTTTGCTGAACTGAAAGCTGCAAATAGGTGTTGTTAATTCCATTTTTTTAGGTAATTTACTGTTTCAATAATTTTCATGTATTTACAAATAATGACTTTATTTGAAACATGATTTTTTATTATTTATTAAATTTACTTTATTCATCTCTCAATTTGTTTTAAATAAATTATAAATTGAAAATAACTCATTTCTTTTACCTTCCTTTTCCCTATTGAATTACCATAAATTAAAATGCTTTAATAATTATTTATTGTATCTTCTGTATGTTCCTGTGGTGTATTCATTAATCTTTTTGTTGTTAATTATTTTCGAAAATCGAACCACAATCTTTTCCATATTTCTTAATTCAAAGATAACAAAGATTGTGGTTTTATTTCCCAAAATAATTAACAAGAAGAATTATTTATTGGTTTTATTTGAGTTTTAATTCTATTATAAGTGATATTACTCTTTCGTTTTATTCAATTTTTATTAATATTGTAATAAATATTTTGTTAAATGTGTTTTTACTCACTTGCTGGACTTCACTATTATTGTTTTCACCTATTGATTAACAAAATGTTATAGACGAACAAGTTTATTTGATGTGGTTCAATACCATCATCTGCTGATTTGATTTATTCTAAGGTGAGTAATTTATACACCAGTCATTGGGTTCGGAATGACGTCTGAGTCGTATTGCAGCCAAATATTCTCATATCCAAATTTGGTTTGGAACCTTCCCATAATTCATACCTTTGAGATCTGGGGGCATGCTAAGGATTTCAGTGCTGCCCAGCGATGTGATTGTCGTCGAGTTGGATTACGTTGTTCAAATAAGTGCTCCAACTGCCATGGGCAGGGCTGCCTAAATTCATTACTGGAAGAGATATTAAATGGGAAATAGTATGACGAAGATCACACGTTTTGCGGAATGTACCAACAGCCCTCGGGTGGGACGTCCACACCAGTGTGGGCCAGCATTTTTCTGGAGGCACATCAATAATTGTACATCCTTCCTTAACTGCTGCCAGGAACATTGAGAACATTCCCGAATATTTTGTTGCTCCTTATGTTGGCTTTATTGGAAATTACTTCCTTCTGATATATGATAATGACCGACCACATGCCGCGCGATAATAACTCGACAGTACTTATAGGAGGTAAACATTCCTGTTATGGAGTGGCCAGCGTTAAGTGCAGATGCTAACACCATATAGCATATTTGCGACGTGCTTGGACGGAGGATGCGAAGAGTCGTGTTCCTGTTCCTTTATATTAGTTGCAACAAGCTCTTTTGGAGGAATGAGAACTTATTCCTAAAGCGGACATTCGCCACTTGCTTTTAGGCTTGCTAAGGATGATAGAGGAAGTAGTTCGAGTAAGCGGGGGCAGCACCATATTGCTAAAGTTGTTTCAGATTTTATTAAGGTGTGTATAGGATATAATAATAATAAAACATCACAGAGCATTACAATTTGAAGTTTATTTAAAAAAAATTCAACTGCACCATTTTTCTTACCGTCGAGTATACATTTGAAAACCTAATCTTTTTTAAAACAATGAAAACTCCTTTACGTACATAGATATACATACAGTTTATTAAGCAATTAAAACGATGAAATAACACCCAATATATTGAAAAGACTGAAGAGAACCATAATTTTAAGTAGGTAACATAAATGACTTCACGTATGCTGCAACTCCATCACAACATCGTGATGTACCCAATCTCTAATCATTTGTATTACCAATAATAATCTCATCTAATGATTCCGTACTCGAATGCAATTTTCTTTTAACTATTGTTCGCGATTTAACACTTTCGTACGAATATTGAGCTATTCAATTTATACAGAGCATTTCAATGGAAACTGTCCACCCCACATAATTCTGAATAAAGCGTCACTTTTATAAAAAAATTGAAAAATCACGTCAAAAATCATATAAAGGGGGACGTCTTTTTGCTCATATGTAAACGTTATAACTTCCTCCTCCCCTCTATGGTCACAAGTCCTAATTTTTTAAATGGAACAATATACATTATTGCATTGTTGGTTTCTCCTCTACAAGAAGATTATAAAAATGTATAATAAATAAGTGAAAAGTCAATCAGTTGGGAGTTACGGATAATTCCAATGTAAACTTTGCCTTTACTGCGGCACTAACTCTACTTAATAAGTAAACGATGTTTTGCTTGGGGACAAAAACATAGCGACCGAAAAACTGGTGTTTGACGTTTTTTAAAGTGTCAAGTATGTAGCTTAGTTTTCATTAGAATATCAACATTTACAAGTAAGTACCTATCTACCGTAAAAATGATGTATACTCTGCAAGATATAATTGAAGTTGTAGGATTATACCACGAAAACAATAAATCTGCAAGAGCCACAGCTAGACAGTTTAATGCTGCTCATCCCGGAACTACCTACTACCACACCTAAGTACGTAATTGAAATAATGCAAACATTTTTTGAAACAGGATCAGTTGCCAATAAAAATCCAACCACAATGATGCTATGGAAGTTGCCGTTTTAGGACAACTCACGTTGGAAGAACAACAGTCAATATATCACAAATTTCAAGTGCAGTGGGTGTTTCTCTCAGAATTTTACATAAACACAAATTCCATCCTTACGAAATTAAATTAGTCCAAGACATTAAGACGATTTCGACCGACATCTACGGTTTTGTGAATTGATGAGTGAACGACACTCCAGCTTTATTGTATAATATCTGCTTTTCCGACGAATGTTCATTTGCATTAAATGGTGGAGTAAACAGACATAATTGTAGATATTGGACAGAAAATGACCACCCACATGTAATGCGGGAGTCAATCACCACAAAAATTGAACGCGTATGATGTATGCATTTTTGGTGACCATCTTGTTGGACCATATTTTATTGAGGGAAACTTAAATGGTGAGTCTTTTCTACAATTACTCAGAGAAGCTATTGATTCCGAAATATCACGAGTACTAGAAAATGATGATACCATATGTCAGAAGTTTTGCTAGCGTTTCAACAAGATGGGGCACCTCCACATACGCTCTCGATGTAAGACGGTTTTTAACCCAAGCAGCATTATTCTGACTTCCATCATAATGTTTACTTAAATCAACGTTAGTTTTGGGTATTATCTAGTTGTTCATAAGTTAATCTGACATTGGAACTTCGAATTCGATCAGGCCAATGACTACTCGACGTCAGTAAATCGAACATTATTTTTACTTAGACAGACATCGTTTGCTCAATTTTTATGATGCCAAACTTTGTGAGCGCCTTCTTTGTGATGAGTCCGACAAACTTTTCCTATGCGAAAACTTTCGGCGTCGCTGAATTTTCGAATGACGGGTTCCCGGAATTGTCGAAATGACGTCACTATGACACCCCGTATATACAAGTTTTATTTTATTGAGAATTGTTTGATAAAATTAATTAAAAAATTGTGGTCAAATTGTCCGACAAAAATCATGCTGCGAATGGGGTGTCCACCACCCCGAAGATGTCGATATGACGTCATTATGTCTACCCATACATACATGTCGGACAAAAATAACAATGATAGATAATAGTATTCAATATACAAATATCGACTTGTCCGACAAATATATTGAGTAATATACTCAGTCCGACAAGAAAATGAAAAATTAAAATCATTACTAATGACAAACTTCTTTCTGACTGAATAAGCTTAAATATTCACATATATTATTTAAATATACCAAATTCACATAAAATTTGTATGAAATAACAATTATAAAATCATTTTATTCGAAAAATCTGGAAAATTAATTAAAATTTTTTTTATTGATATTTTGTTTTATTAAAAAGTAAAAAATAAGTATTTTTTTTTATTTTAATATAAGAAAATTCACTCAAAATCATCATCATTATCATAATTATCATTATCGAAGTCTTCATCATCATTTTCATTGTCATCTTTGGAGAAAATATTAGTCACGTGGTTCGTGTGGAACTATGGCGCGTAAATTCAAATAAAATATGAAATATTCAGAAAAATTATTTCAATTACTTTAATTTACTAATTGAATTAAACTAGTTTATAATAAAATATCAAAGATGAAAAAAAAATTAAGAAGAGGCGAAAGGGTTGCGTCTTTTTAAACATTACTATTCGGTTAGATTTCAACCAATTAAGTTAAAAATTGATATACATACTATAAATGACCTTGTCGAGGGCGTGATGTAAATATTTTTCGGAGTTTCCCCAAAAAAATTTCCGACAAGAGGGAAAATTTTGTCAACCAATTAAGCTGAAAATTTTTGTACAGAATCTCTTAAAGAAACAAGAGGGAAAATTTGGGATTTTTTTTTCTAATTTCCGGAAAAACTCTACATCACGCCCTCAAGAATGCAACCAGGTACATTTATGAACATTTTCAGCTTATTGGATTTACAACATACCAAGAAAAAACGTTTAGAATCATTCCCGCCTCACCTTAAATGATTTTTCAGTTTTAATTTTTTTGAATTTTTTTAAATTTTTTATTATTTTGCAGTACTATATTTGTCGGACACATATTTTTTATAATCAGTACATTATTTTAAATCTGAAAATATTAAATTTAAAGTTGTATGTATGGGGAGACATAATGACGTCATATCGACATTTTCGGGGTGGTGGACACCCCATACGCAGCATGTTTTCTGTCGGACAAGTTGACCACAATTTTTTATTAGTTTTATTAAACAATTTTCAAAAAAATTAAACTTGTATATACGGGGAGTCATGGTGACGTCATATCGACATTTTCGGGGTGGTGGACACCCCATACGCTGCATGATATTTGTCGGACAATTTGACCACAATTTTTTAATTAATTTTATTAAACAATTTTCAATAAAATAAAACTTGTATATACGGGGAGTCATAGTGACGTCATTTCGACAATTCCGGGAATCGGTCATTCGAAAACGCAGCGACGCCGAAAGTTTTCGCATAGGAAAAGTTTGTCGGACTCATCACAAAGAAGGCGCTCACAAAGTTTGGCATTTGTATGTGTCATAAAAATTTAAGGTTCTTGTACTGGGGACTATCAGAATGAAAATTCTATGCGAGTGGAAAGTTCCGTGCGCGAGCAGAAGGTGAGCGTGATGAACCACGAGCATCACGAATTTTCATTCTAACCGAGTAGCAGTCTATACTTTCTCCACGTTCAAAGATTTTAAATGGAAATGAACAAAAGATAATTTATATTACTGAACTCAATCACAATTATATAAGGTAAACACTCAATGTGACAGTAATAATTTTGACACTTACTCAAGTTTTGCCACTACGATGACAATCAACTGCGTCAAGGCTAATGTTATTATTGCTAACCAGTGTGAGAATATTATTCTATCACAAGAGAGAGAATGTAATAGTATATTACGTAACAAGGGTTGTAAGTAACCCATTACGTACTAAGTGAGTAATGGGATTACAACTCGTGTAACGTACTATACTTTTTCTACGCCCATCTATTTTCTTCTATGAAATGAAGGAAATCGCAATTATTTAAACTTTATTATAATAGTTGTTTATAACAATTGAACAATGCTTGTAAGTCGTTGGTGCCTTATTACTTGAAGGTGATGAACGGTTATCTATAACTGTAGTACTGCGCGATACATCAGAAGATGAAGATTGATAATTGGTAATCGCATCCGATATTCGTAAAGTGTTGTCATTTATATTTTTATGATAGTGATTCACATAGCCTTTCGCCACTGTAGAAGATACTATATTTTGTTACAAAAATTGACAGCATAAATGACATGACGTTTATTTCCATATCATGCTAAAAAAACACTTATTTTTTGAGAAATTGTATAATGTGTTGCCGACAATTTGATTAAACAAAGAAATTTAAGGCTATTCGTTCCACAAATGGCCTTGAAATTTCAGATCTCGAGCGTAGTTGTCAAGACCAACAACAAGTACAGATGCTACAATAAAATGTGGTCATAGTGCGGTTGCCTCCGTCAGTGGGTAATTTATGATCGAATTTATGAGTACCTACCGTTGTAAACCATTTGACCCGAAACATCTTTGAATTTCCACCGTGGTAATACCATGGTAATACCATTTTTCACATTTATTTTATTAAAATTCTTCCGAAATTAAAATTAGGTTATTTTCTCCGTGTGAGCACACAAAATATGTAGCACAATTATTATGGTTGCCAGACGAATGTTGAACGACGTTTAAAATATAAATATAAAGTAGCTTTGTTTTTGTCTTTTTCAACTTTACGGTAAGTGATTGCTCGGCGCATGCGCATAATATTTTTTCTAAGAGTTTTCTTTTTCTTATATTAAAATTTGTATTCGTATTTGTTGTTAATTGTCTAAGTTCATTGAAAAATTTCTTTATATATGATTCCGACACTCGATCTTTCCACTGTTACATTATTGTACGGGCGAGAACTTACAATCTTTTTATAAGTAATACTGTCACCATCGACAATCATAATGTTATACTTTATACTGTACATTTCCACATTTTCTTTAAAATCTTCCACCAAAATATCGGATTCCATACTGGATGAACTCCCGTCGTAATTTTTAGTACAAATGTGAGAAATATTTTCTACCCCGTTAGCTCGGTTACAAAAAATACAAAACTTATTTTCTACCCCACAATAAAGCAATTTTTTTGGAAGTCCAACGATAGAAGCAGCTCCAGATGAGGAGTTGTAAATACCATTTCTGTATGCTCTTTGTTGAAATATTATCATTTTCTAGGTTTTTCCTTCTAGTTTACTAGTTGTTATGTACTTGTTTATAATATACAAAATGATACTTGTCATATATAATTTTAATAGTTGTCATTATTATAATTTTTCTTTAAACATAAAAGTCTTTTAATAGAGTATTTCTGTGTTATTGGGTTTGCTTCAACAGGTTATGGGCCCAGGAACGCAATAAATAAATATACCCCAATTTTTGTCATCACCGATTTAGTTGACAAAATGGATTATACAAAAGTACAAATTGGACTTTTAGAAGGTAAATCAAATTGGTCTACGTGGAAATTTGAAATTTGCATATTACTAAGAGGTATTATTGGAGCTCTAGAAATTGTAGAAGGTACACTAAAAGAACCTACAACTTTAGCAGAAAATGCTACGGAGGCAGAAGGTATCAAGTACAAAAAAGAGTTGAAAGAGTACAGAAAAGTAGAAAGCAGTGCAATGATTATCCTAACAACCAATATGACCGAAGATACTTTAAAGAAAATTATGAGATTTTCAACAGCAAAAGAAATATGGCAAGAATTAAATAGACTATTTGATGGTGCAACAGAAGAAAAAGTTTATGATCTCTGTTTAGAATTCTTTAGCTTTGAAAAAGAACCAAATGACGATGTAGCTACACATATGTCTAAGCTTAAAAATCTTTGGAATGAAATGAAATTAGCAGTTCAAAAAGAAAATGCAATTGAACTATCAGAAGTGTTGCTAATTTGTAAAATTTTAGGAACATTACCAGACAATTATTTCTCATTTAGATCTAGTTGGATGTTAATATCCAAAAATAATAGAACAATAGACAACCTTACGAATCAATTGTGTGTTTATGAGAAAGCCTTGAATGAAAAAGATAAAAATAAGGCGAATCAAGAAGTTCTTTTTACTGGTACGTCTTCATATCCAAATAAAAATAAGTTCAAGAATTGGTATTGCAAATATTGTAAAGAAAAAGGTCATAAAGTTAAAATGTGTCCCTAATGGCGTGCTGATGGCAAACCCCCTAAGCCAAGTACTACAAATTCAAAAGCTAACGTCATTCTTGTCTGTTCAAATGAATGTTTTAATTCAGAAGAAGTGGTTCGTAACTGGTATGTAGATAATGGTGCTACAAATCACATTACATTTTGTCCAGAATTATTTGATACTTATGAACCTTTCACAACAGCTCATCAAGTGATAACTGCAAGTGGTGAATCAATTGAAGCCCTAGGAAGAGGAACAATAATTTTTGAAACATTGGTCAATAATAAAAAAAACACACTAATTCTTAGTGATGTTTGGCTTGTACCAAAAATCAAGAAAAATTTGTTTTCCGTTCTCGCTGCTCAAGATAAAAAACCAAATAGTCAATTTATCTTCAGAGCCACAAAATGTTTTCTAAAAATTGATAATATAGTTGTTCTTGAAGGTTACAGAAGCCAAAATTCCGGATTATTTAAACTAAATATAAACACTATTACGAAATTACCTGAATTGAATAACATATCAAATCAATCACAACTACAGTTATTTCACGAAAGACTAGGTCATCAAAACAAAAGACATGTGAAAAACTTAATAGAAAGAGAATTTGGAATCAAAGTATATCTCGATAGCGAAATATGTGAAGGATGTGTGTTTGGAAAAGCCAATCGAAGAAAATTTGGTACAAGAGAACATGCAACTCTACCTGGAGAACGTATTCATACGGATGTATGTGGTCCATTTTTAAATTCTATGTCAGGGTTTAGATACTACGTTTTATTTAAAGACGATTTTACTTGTTTTCGTGAAGTATTTTTTATCAAACATAAGTCAGAAGTTTCTTCTAAGCTGCAAGAAATGTTGCTTCAGATAAGAGCTGCAGGTCATACAGTGCAAGAACTGCTTTGTGACAATGGAGGAGAGTTTGATAATAAAGAAGTTAAAGAGATTTTAGCTAAGTATGCAGTAAAACAACGCTTTACTATGCCGTATACACCGCAACAAAATGGTTCTTCAGAAAGAGAAAATAGAACGCTGGTAGAAACAGCTAGAGCTCTTATGCACTCCCATGAAGAAATTCCTCAAGGATTGTGGGCTGAGATGATAAATACAGCTAAATATATTCTCAATCTCAGTGGTTCTTCTAGAATAGAAGGAAAATCACCAATACAATTATGGACTGGGAAGAAACCAAGCATTAAGCATCTTAGAATTATTGGAACTACATGCTATGCTCATATACCTAAACAACAAAGAAAGAAAATGGATAAAAAGGCCATGAAAGGTATTTTAATTGGCTATGATGGTGTAGATGGGTATCGCATATGGTGTAGAGAAAATAATAAATTAATCAGGTCACGTGATGTAACTTTCCAAGAGAACATTCTCCAAATTAAAAGTAATTTCAAATTAGAATTTGTTCGACAGAAAAATGAAGAGACTCATGTGGAAAATCGAGATGTTAAGGATAATTATATTCAAACAGAAGAAATCTTGAAGAAGACAGAATTTATAAGTCAAGACGAAGATAATGATGATGGTGAAATAGAAAATTCAGAACCGCAAATAGATGAAACAAGAAATCTACGAAATAGAGCATTAATAAAACCTCCACAAAGTTTTGAAGACTTTGTAATGACTTCTTTAGCAAATATAACTGAACCTTCAGAACCATCTTCATACAGAGAAGCTATAAACAGCTCTGAGAAGGAAGAATGGCAAAAGGCAATGCAGATAGAGATGGAATCTTTACAAGAAAACCAAACGTGGACTTTGGAAGAACTCCCGGAAGGAATTAAACCACTTCCATGTAAATGGGTTTATTAAGTAAAGACGAATCCCGACGGCTCCATTGATAAGTATAAAGCTCGACTAGTCATAAAAGGTTTTGCTCAAAAAGAAGGCGTAGATTATGATCAAACATTTAGTCCAGTTGCGAGATCTAGCACTATAAGACTTTTACTTAGTGTTGCAGCAAATGAAAAGTTGAAACTCACTCAGTTCGATGTATCAACTGCTTTTCTTTATGGAGAGCTAGATGAAACAATATACATGCGTCAACCTGAAGGATTCAATGATAACTCTCAAAAGGTTTGCAGATTACACAAGAGCCTATATGGGTTAAAACAGGCGCCTAGGTGCTGGAATCAACGTTTTGTTAAATTTCTAAAGGAATATGGATTTATAATGAGCGAAGCTGATCCTTGTCTTTTTATAAAGCTACATGGAAAAATCAAACTTTTACTTGCTCTTTATGTAGATGATGGCCTGTTAGCTTCTAATCATCCTGAGCATACTGCAGATTTTGTTGAAAAACTGAAATCTGAATTCAAAATTACCCTCAAGCCTGCTTTATATTTTCTAGGTATAGAGATATCTACCAAAGACAATGGTTCAATAAAAATACACCAAAAGTCCTATACTAAGAAAATTTTAGAAAAGTTTGGCATGGAAAATTGCAGACCAGTTTCAACACCTATTATTAAGGACTATTCTCAATCAGGGAAAGATCAAGATGAACCTCTAAATTTTCCTTATAGAGAAGCTGTTGGTTCATTAATGTACCTTATGGTATCTACGAGACCAGATATATCTTATGCACTAGGAGTTGTTTCTAGATCGTTGGAACATCCCAGTAAAGAAGATGTTATTAAGGTGAAACGTATATTTAGATACCTTCAAGGAACATTGGATTATGGAATCACTTATAAACCACACCATCTGCAAGGAATCATAAGAATATACAGTGATGCTGATCATGGTGGTGATACACTCACTGGTAGATCAACATCAGGAATTGTTTGTATTTATGCTGCAGGTGCGGTATCATGGTTAAGCCAAAAACAAACTTCAGTAGCAATTTCCACAACCGAATCAGAAATAGTTGCTGCAAGTGAGGCTGCTCGCGAAATAGTTTGGATTAAACGTCTCTTGACAGAAATAACTAACTTATCAGCTGTACCAGAACTTCATATTGACAATGAACCAGCATTGAGGTTAGCCCAAAATCCCGAATTCCATAGACGTACCAAACATATTCGAACAAGGCACTTTTTTGTACGGGAATTGGTATCAGAAGGAGAAATTGTCGTTAAGAAAGTACATACTGAGCATCAGTTGGCTGATATGATGACCAAAGCTCTTCCAAAACCTAGATTAGTACAGCTTTGTACAAATATAGGATTAAACTAACTTAGTGAAGAGAAAAAGCACTTAATGAGGGAAAGTGTTGAAATATTATCATTTTCTAGGTTTTTCCTTCTAGTTTACTAGTTGTTATGTACTTGTTTATAATATACAAAATGATACTTGTAATATATAATTTTAATAGTTGTCATTATTATAATTTTTCTTTAAACATAAAAGTCTTTTAATAGAGTATTTCTGTGTTATTGGGTTTGCTTCAACACTCTTTTGGACCAACATCCGGCCTCTACCATAGGAACTAAAGGATACTGATCTTCATCTACTGAACCGATTTCTCGGACGTATTCTGCTTCCTCAAGAGCAGCTTCACGCATTGATTCCATAGCAGTCTCCTCCCATTTCGCAGCAATTATCTTGTGACACTTTTGATAAGTTTTATCACACATAGCAGGAATATCTAAACATCCCAATAATTCCTCTAAATTTGAATGACCTCCTCCAACGAACATAATCCCACTTACTGCAGCAGAATTTAAATCCATATCGTCATTGTTGTTTCTAAACACATCTTGCATTGCAAAATGAATGTTGTCATCAGCCAGTGTCTAACTTCTTTTATGCAAATTATGTTTGAGAAAGAGCAGTTGTATGGTTCACTAAAATGAACCGAAGGGATCTACTTCATAAAATTTCCTAGAAAACGTTATATTTTGGAAAACCCCGTAAAAAACCATTTTCGATTCTCCCGAATTTAGCGGTCACTTCTACCTTGTCCCCTACTGTCTTCACACATTGTCTCTTGTCTTAGCATATTGTCAAATTTCAGATATTTATTTTACCTGTTTGCTTATGATTTACCCCTGGCTTTCCAAAAAGAGAAAACCAACATTATTTCTGACAGTGAGGTCTAAATTATTTTTAATATTATGGCTACCCGCACATAATAAGTGACCTTATAAGTGACACCGTTGGCCATTTTACTTCAAACAATTTTCTTACCTATAGATAGATCACATATTTGTAAATGTAATGTGTTTCAGAGACACCAAAAGAATAACTTTTTTGTAAGTACATTCTTGATTTTCAGTTCCTAGCTAAGAATAATATGTTCCCCTTATAATCATGTGTATACATCCGAACTGTTTAAAAAATAAAGTGTATGCACCTATGATATCAAAAAGTAAAAAAAAACGTATTCACAACAGTATCATGCTCTGTTAGTTTTCATTTGAAGAAGGTACCTAGACAAAAGGACAATAAAATAGACCCATCTTTATCACTCTGTAGTCATGGTCATAAATCTAAGCTTGCGGTTACTTATTTTAAGAGGTTGTAAATTATAAACTGCAAAAACATTTTTAATTCAGAATTAATGCGATCACATAACTCGGTCATTTTAATTAGAATCGAGTTCTGATTTCGCCCATTATTATTTATTTTACTTCATCTTTCAATCGTTCGTTACAAAAGTACATATTTATCTATAGATCCCGGTAAACTAGAAAGATACGTTTTTTCGAAACTTTTATAATTAAATTTAAGTTGAATAAATTTTTTTCCCAAAATATGATACGTACAATACATTAAGTAGACTCTTAAGATTTTAAATTATTAACAACTTTGTTGTTAGCGCTACTCAAGTTCGAGATATTTGAACGCACATTTGTATTGAATTCTCCATAAGAGAATTCCGTAACGAATACGTTATTGTTAAATGTCACTTACAAGGAATGTCGACAGTGCGATTTTTGACGTTTATGGACATGTGCGTAGAAAAATACATTTAAATTGTATATTGAATATTTTTTCAATCTCAAGAGAGAGAATTCCAGTATTCTGTAATCAAATTTGATTTCAGAATTGGCAAATTCTGTGGTTATCGTGGAGAATAGTTATTTCTACAATCATTGATAAAAGTAACGTTTTTTTAATCGATTTTCGTACATAAAATATGTATTTGTTAAACAGTTTGAAAAAGTGACATTAGAGTGAGATATGCAATTGACCCATTCGCCTGCGGTTCATGCGTCAACTTTTCCACTCGTGAAAAAAAGCATCACTTTATGCACTTGCTGCATAAATAACTATTTTCTACTCCTACACTATAAGTTGTTAATCAAATGCCAATTTCCAGTTTCATAATGATACTCCTTATAACACTGGTTTTCATTATGAAACTGAAAAATTGACCAATAGAAATCTAGATTTTTATAAAACCAAGTAGGCAGACCGAATATTTTCTGTAGAATGTTTGACAGATTCTTAGAAATGTGTGTATTAATAACCATTACATGAGAGTTGCATACATTATTTTTTCTACGAATAAGAAATTTTATTTGAATTCAACAACATTGCTTTTTTAATTTTTTTAAACTTTTTTATACAAACAACAAGAAATAAAATATGAAATAAAAATAAGTTCTTCAACTTAATTTTTATTCCTACAAAATAACCACTATAATAACTATGAACTTAATTTAACTATTAACAATAAACGTAAGCGAATTCATATGTAACATTAAACGAGATAAATTACATTTTAATCAATTTTGTTATTTTGTAGGAATCAAAATTGAGTTGAAGAACTTATTTTTCTTCCATATTTTATTTCCTTTTTGTATAAAAAAGTATTAAAAAGAGCAACCTAAAAATAACACATTTTTTGGTTTTTGCTTGCTTGTAGAAAAAATAGTGTATGCAACATATGCATAAAGTGTCTTTTTTTCACTCATGGAATTGTCAATTTTTCCATTCGTGAAAAAAAAGCACCACTTTATGCACTTGTTGAATAAAAATGTTTTTTTATCAATAACCAGCAGAAGCCATGCTGACCAAATATTCTGCGGTAGCTATCGCTTCGGTCCAATATTCTCTCCGAGTCCAACGTAAGCAAGCATAGTGCGCACTTTATTTACCAGAGTGCCCCACTAAGCAAAAAACATCGCAGTTTCATATCATATATGTTGTAAGGTTACATGGTTACGTAATCTAAAAACGATTTGTTACAGCACATATCTGTTATAGTTAGGTAAATTGTCATCAAACAACAAAATAGCAGTTACATCTATAAATAAACTTTTTTGCTTCGAAACTGTAACATTTTAGTTTCGTTTTTGTTACGTCGTGATTATAACGTTATAATTTTGTTACTAAAGTTACATTTTAGTTTCCAGGCTATATACTCAGTTCGATACCAGCTCCCGTACGAATAGGTGCGATATCAGCTACTAATCGAAGAGAAATAACCGGTCAAATATTTTTAATTTTTCGTGAAATTCTAGTGAGTTTGTGTATAATAAAGAACTCAAAACCAATATATAAGTTAAACAATTATGGATTGGCATAGCAGGGATGATCCCCCTGATCCACCAGACCCATTACGACCACGAAAAACACATACTAAATTAAATTCAATTTTGGATATAACGGCACTGAACAAGGATTTAGAAAAAGCTAATAAATCTGAGGGTAAAGTACAATTAAGTAAACAACAACGTCCGGTAAGTACAAGTTTAAATGTTGATATGATATCAGATGATGGAAAAGGTGGCACTACAAATCAACAATTAAAACAAAAACAACGAAATAATTATTATTATCAGCAACTGATTTTGGACCTTTCCACGTTTACATCGAAAATAATAGTCCGGGCTTTGTTGGAAAATTAAACGCAATAAAAGTAGGAGAGATTATTCTCAATTCACACTCGGAAATAGATAAAAAAATAAAACAAATTCAGTCCATTGGAAAAAATAGAATTAGGGTCATATGTAAAGATTACCTAACTGCGAATATAATAATTAAATCAACAGCTTTAGGAAAGTATAATCTCTCCGCATACATTCCAAAATTTTTAATTTTCCGTATAGGTGTTATTAAACAAATCGAATTAAGTGAGGAATATTGGAAAAATAGAATTGTAGCTTATGATTTTAACTCCAAATTCGAAATTGATTATGTAAAAAGGATGAATCGTAAAATAAAAAAAAATGATTCTAACGAAATCGAATTTAAACCTACTGGAACAGTTTTAGTATCTTTCAAATGCCAAACATTACCAAAAAAAATTCTAATTAATAAAGTACTCTATGACGTGGAAGTCTATAATCAAAGAGTAGTAATGTGCAATAACTGTTATAGATATGGTCATATGAGCCGGCAATGTCGAAGTGGTAAAAGATGTCTGAAATGTGGACAGAATCACGATATGAGTACTTGTGAAAACGAAAATAAGGTTTGCTTTTCATGCGGTGGAGAGCATCTAGCAAATGATTTCAAGGGATGTCCGGAATTTACCAGACAGGAGCAAATAAAAAAGTATATGTCACAAACAAATTGTTCCTACAAAGATGCCAATAATTTGGTACCTAAAAAGTCTTATGCGGAAGCTACTTCTCAAAACTTAAATTCTCAAACCTACAACGATAACAACTACACACAAATTACGACACTTCCATCCACATCTGGAGAACAGAATTACTCAAAAACAACACCTATAGCACACAATAATTCTGACGCTAAAAGACTAAAAAGACCAATTCCCACCACTCCGGACCCGACATTAGTAGCACATAAGTCACTAATTACTCCAATAAATTTCCCTCTGAAAAAGGGAGGAATATCATTAAATCCAAGGTATAGTAATAACATAAAATGTTCATCCATTGAGACGAAAGAACAAACAGAAGTTACTAGTGTTATTTTAGATATTGTTTTGTCAATTATAAAAACTCTTAAAAACAAAAATCATTTTGATATTCAAGAATACGAAATTGTAAACCTAATTAAGAATAATTTAACTAACTTTTCCGAAATTGATGGATCAAATAACTCTGTGTCAGTGGAATATTAAATCGGCAATTTCAAATAAAGAAAATCTGTTATATTTGTTAGACGACAATCATGTAGATATTGCTTGCTTATCTGAAACTAAATTTAATTCCAATAAATATTTCAATATTCCCGGTTATAATATTGTCAGAGATGATCGTACTGATCGCTCAGGCGGAGGTACGGCTATAATGATTAAAACAAAGTTGGTATTTAAAGAATTACAAAATAATGTACAACTTCCAAATTCTAACCTCAAATCTATTTCATTAATCTGTAATAATGATGTAAAAATAACTATTGTATCCTTATATATTCCTCCAAGAACAAAAATATCAATAAACGAGTGGAACAGATTTTTTCAATCGCTCAGTCATCCAGTTATAATTACAGGAGATTTAAATTGTCATAATATAGTCTGGGGAGGTCCCAAAACCGATACATATGGTAAAACACTATTAGATGCAATGAAATTGAACAACTTGATTTATTTGAATAATGGGTCTCCTACTTTTATAGGGAATTACAAACAAACTCCATCAGCTATAGATCTAACAATTTGCTCAGCTGATATAGTACACTTGCTGAACTGGTCCACTTTGAAAGACCTGTATGGCTCTGACCATTTACCTAGTATTTCAAATATCTCAATATGTCCTAGAGTTCACATCAATTCATCATATTTAAAGTGGAATTTAAAAAATGCTAACTGGGTTTTATTCTACTCGGAAGCCCAGGAAAAATTCAGTAGTCATAGGATAGAGCAATATGATAATTTTATTCAAAATTTAAATACCATAGCTGACATGACTATCCCTAAGTTCAAGTCTGGTAAAGTATCTCATTTTAATGTACCATGGTGGAATGACAAATGTCAAGAACTTGTAAATATCAGAAAAAATAGTTTTGCTAAGTATGTAAATGACCCAACTCTAGCCAACTTATTAGAATATAAAAGAAATTACGCCATTGCCAAAAAAACCTTTAAATATCTAAAAAAGGAAAACTGGAAACAATTCTGTTCATCTATTAATAGAACTATACCCATTAGCAAAGTATGGAAGAAAGTTAATAACTTTAAAAATCGAAAAACGGGTAATCGAGTGCTGCCCGATGATGAGGATTGGGTCACACAATTTCACAACAACTTGACTACTCCTTATGTAAATATTAATTATGAACTACCAAATTCAAGTACAATTTCAACTTCAGATTTAACAGATCAATATTTCACCAACCCATTTACTCCACAAGAATTACATTTTGCGCTTAAGAAAACTAATAATACATCTCCATGTAGCGATAACATTCACTATTTGATGTTATCCAAGCTTCCAGATATAGCTAAAAATTCTCTATTGAACATTCTAAATAATATCTGGAATAACAATACAAATCCACCATTAGAATGGAAAAATTATATTGTGATACCCATACCCAAACCGGGTAAACCTCCAAACCACGCTTCTTCCTACAGAGCTATTTCGTTAGCATCTTGTATATTGAAGACTTACGAGAGGTTAATTAAATCTCGGTTAGAATATTTCTTGGAACATAATAAGTTAATTCCAGATTCTCAGTTTGGATTCTGAAAAAAAAAATCAACTTTAGAGAGCATAACTAATTTAGTAACTGATATACAAATAGCTTTTTCAAATAATCTGTCTACTTCTGCTCTGTTTTTAGACATTTCACAAGCCTACGACACTGTGAACTTAAATATACTGTTTCAGAAAATGTGTAAAATTGGGATTCCGGTTAATATATCAAAACATATATGTAAGTTATATACCGATCGAAAACTAGTAGTAAGAAATAACAAGACATATTCACAACCCCGTGAAACCTCGATAGGCTTACCACAGAGGGGGATTTTAAGCCCTATATTGTATATTATATATACCTATGATTTGGAATCAACCATACCCAGGGATTCTTCTGTTCTTCAGTATGCGGATGATATAGTCGTTTATACTAAACATAAAGAAATAGACAATTGTCATTTACAACTTACATCTACAGTAGGAAAACTCGATAACTGGATGTTCAGTAATGGACTTACAATATCTGAAGAAAAATCGGTAATAGTAACATTAACAAGGAAACGATATAGTCACCCAAATACGATTAATTTAGCGGACTACGTATTCTCTAATAAAACATCTACAAAGTTCTTAGGTGTAATGTTGGACTCAAAATTAAATTGGAAAGAACACATAAACTATTTAATAAAAAGAACTGAAAATGGAATAAATATATTGAGAGCTTTTAAGCATCACGAATGGGGTGCAGATCCAAATGTTATGCTTATATTTTATAAATCTTATGTTCGATCCATTTTAGATTATGCATCAATTTTATACCACTCAGCAGCAGAAACACACCTAAAAAAAATAGAAGTAGTTAAAAATAAATGTTTGCGATTTAGTGTAGGTTATCTACCCAGTACTCCAGTAGATGTTATGGAAGTCGAAACTTGTGAACCGCCGTTATCCTTACGAAGAACATATATGAGTGAAAAGTTTTTGACAGCTCAAATTAGTAAAAAATCTAATTTAATTATAAAAATATCAAACTTGGCAGTACTTTGTTTAACTAACAGATATTGGACAAAGAAAAAGAATCCTTTATTAGTCGATAGCCTTATTACAAATACAGAAACTATAAAAGATATCTTCGAATCAGATGGTATACCATTATGGTCATATCCATACCAAAATTACTTTGTAACGATCAAAACGCACATTAATTTTGAATATAATACCGAAAACAAAATAATTGTAAGAGGAGCTCATCTTCAAGAATGTAACACGAGGTGGAATTTACATGAGAAAATATATACCGATGGATCAAAATCTGAAAATAGTGTGGGGTGCGCAATATATTACCCTAGAAAAAATATCAGACTACTATACAAATTACCTAACATCCTATCAATATATAACGCAGAACTAATGGCAATCAAAGAAGCAATTATTATGTGCTTATACCAAGAAGAGGAGAATTTTGTTATTTTTAGTGATTCCAGAAGCTCGGTAGAAAAACTTGGAACATTACATATAGATCCTAATTTAAACCACATACTTTTAGATATCTTGAATTTATATAAGGAAGCTATTGACAAAGGAAAAGAAATCTATATAGCTTGGGTGAAAGCCCACGCTGGCATTCCAGACAACGAGATAGTGGATGAAATGGCAAAGAAGGCTGCAAGAAGTGGGACTAATATGAATAATAAAATTCCAATAACAGACTGCAATAAGATTTTTAAAATACAAATGGTAAAAGCATGGCAACAAAAATATATTCAAGGAGAAAGTGGAAAATTCTACAAACGGATTCAGCCTAGGGTGCGTCAAAAACCATGGTTTCATCCAGAATATAACAGATTCTTTAAAAGAACGATTTGTCGAAGCAATCATGCAATGTATCCAGTAAATAAAAACCAAATTGGTTTAATAAATAGTAATAAATGTGTTTGTGATGAAATTGCCGATATACAACACACTCTACTAGGGTGTAGTTTGAAAAAACTAGAAATAGACAAATTATATCAAACTTTATTATGTCAAAATATTAAATTGCCCATAAATATAGAAAATCTGCTGACATTGGAGGACAATAGTATTTATAATATATTATATCACTATGTAAAAACTAATAATATAAATATGTAAGTAGCAGTGCTACCCCAAAACAAAGTATTGTAAGCCTGAGACGAAAAAAAAAAAAATTAAAATAAAAAAAATTATAATAATAATAAAAAAAATAGAAAAAAAGTAACAAAAAAAATATATATATGTATAAAGCAAAATAAAGATGGAAAAAAATAATTAGTATCCATTTAAAAATAAAAAATTTATCAGGCAAATACTAACAATAACTAACATGACTTTTTAAATGAAAAATTGACAAAACAACCTGCTGGCTCTGCCAGTGTCAAAAACTTAAAAAAAAGGCTATTTACTGGTTTCGTTTTCAAGATGTTTTTATTACGGTATTATAATATTTATGTTACGTTTCTGTTTCGAAAATGATACATTTTTTTGGTTTCATACGTTTGGGAACCTAACAATATGGAGGCCTTGGACAAACTGCCCCAGCTAACCCTTCATCCCTGATGACAGCCCAGTCACTTCCATTCGATATTACAATAGGAACACCGAACCGCCTCTAACAGTCTCCAATGCAAGAATATACACTATAAATGCAGTGTGGACGATGCTCTCAAATCATTCCGAATGCTTTCCGTTCCAACGATAGCATCTGTGTCGTTGGCGTTGGTCTACGTTGGTCTACGTTGGCCTACGTTGGAAAGTTGATTTGTACACGGCTTAACGTAATGTAAAATTCGTTTCTGGGCAGTTGCCGGGAACGAATCCCGTCGCCAGCGGCCAGAAAATAGAGAGTCTAAAATTTAGAATCCGTCTTAGACGAGAGTCAGAGTCATCAGATAGACCAGCCTTTTGTCAAAAGAAACGTGTGGAGCTTTCCGCCCAGCATTTATCTCTACTTTGCGGTCCATAATCAGAAAAAACACATTTAGAATTTCTAGAACGTTTTTATTGGTTGAGGTAGGATCAGCTGGTATTCAGTTTTCAAGCTTAAGAATTGGCAGTATTAAGAAGATATTGTTTTATAAAAATTGTAATAGCTTCTTGCAGTATAAACGTCATTGACAATTTGGTCCCAAAATAAAATAGATATCAAAGAAATCTCCAATTAAATACTTTCAAATACATAATTTAGTACTTGTGAATATTCATATATTTCCTCTAATTCCGCTAATGACTTTAAGCATACCTACCCAACATACCTACAACTCGTTTATTTTCATTTCATATACATATTTTAATCTGTAAATCGCAGCATAACAAGCTGTGCATTCACATATAAGAAGCTTTTGGGTTAAGCACACTTTTCAATATGTTCAGGTAGTTTGAACTAATTCAAGATATTACATTTTCGGTATTTTCTTCAACAGAATAAAAAAAATATTTACGAGAAATAAATTCATCTTCTCATCTTTCAGCGCGTCTCAGAGGTGTAGGAATAAAATGTAATCGTCATCTGAAAGCCATAGTGTCGGATTTGAAATTTTTATCGATCTAATTTGAGAGGCGACAGATTTACTTTTCACTTGTGTGTACAGAGACGAACTTGGGTGATGTAGTAGAATATATTTTTATCTACTTTTCAAGTGCCACAGCTGCGATGTAGGTATCTGATTAAGAATGAATTTGAATGAATATCAAATATTTATCGAGTTTTTTTACAAACGAAATATTGTTATTGATACTAGTTTACATACTTATAGTTCAATAACTGACGTTTCATGTTCTGTTATTAACGAGTAAGCGATTTGCTCATTCAAATCAAACTGGATATAAGGGCGGCTTTCACATGTATAACCAACACCGCAGACAAATGAAAACATGATTGATGAAGAGAGTAGGTACGTGAAGGATGTCAAAAATCTGATAGTAATGGGTGACTGGAACACTGTTGTAGGACAGAATTCTGCATAATCAATGAATATCGACTCACAAGCGAAGCATCAATCAGTGGAAAAATTGTACTGAATAAATGAGTTAAGCGAAGACGTAGGGAAGAGCAGAAAAACAATAAATCAAAATAGATGGAATTCACTATTCTTAAATTATACTAACTCAGAAAAAGCCTAACGTCGTTTATGCTTAAAGCTAGGGTGGAAGCTATTGATAGTTATATTAGAACTCTGAGTCGGAGACTACTTCTCAACCCACATCAGTATGGTTACCGAGCAGGCAGATCTACGAAGGCTGCACTGTCAGAGGATATCCGAGGTGCCTTAGATGACAACAGAAACCGTAGTATGTGCGTTTTTGGACATAGAAGGAGCTTTTGACAATATGGTACTCCACATTAAGCTGACAAAAAAAGATTGAATAGAAGGGGTGCATCCAAATTGATACCGGAACGAATGAAGACATCTTAATATCCATATGCACAACCAGAGGATGTTCTCAAGGAGTAGCATCCCGTAAATGTGGAGTCTGACGGTTGACGGTTGACTGACCTCGGAATAATCTTCAAAGGATTACTTACCTATACAATAAATAATGAAGTATAAAATTATGTTTTGCAGCTTAGAAATAACTTTTAGCCGGACCTGTTTTTAAACTGTTCAGCATGAGGTTTCCCTACCACCATATGGTGTATGTGTAGAAAATTAGAGAAACCTTTCAAGTGGGTAGATTTTAAATTATCCGTCTTTAAATTCGATGCTCTGAAACATTTTTGCGAGAGATTGGAAGCGTGTGGATTTGACGTGAAACCACATATAATGAGAAAATTCACTATGAGGTGTTTTTTAAAGCCAACCACACACTCTTGCCTATTTTTGAAAACAGATTATAAAGAGAATACAACTTGTTCAGTCGACGGAAAGTTTTGTAACTAACATTAAAAAAAAGGGCGATTAACAATCTCAAACATTAAAGCGCGAACATTTAGATCAAATTAAAAGCCAAATACTTGATGTGTCCATTCACTTAATAATTAGAAAATATTACGATATATAGAAATTTTCATAACATATCACAAAAAAAATTATGGCAATAAGCAGTTGGAAAAGATTCAGTACTTATTTTGCATGCTATAAAATTCATAGACCTTTAATATATATGACCAAGATAAAACCAGTTTCACAAATTTTTCTTCATGCCTACTATGTGAGTAGGTATATTATAAATCGCTTTACATTTTTGTTATTGTTTTATTTATTCTTAAATCTTTAAGGCTGTTTTTTATAGAAATTAGTGTTGTTTTTCTTATTGAAACCTAGTTTGTTTAAACTTAAGACTAAAGGTGGATTCATGCAACATCAGCTAGAACTAATTTAAGATTAAGATTAAATTTAAACTAAGCATAATATGCAGCTGTTCATACAACATAAATTGAGAAATTAATAAACCAACCGGACATGCACACACTTTTCAATCATTTGTCAAAACATCTAATAGTAATCGAGCTGTCAGATAACTGAAGATAAATATTAAAACGTAAACCAGCTTGTTTACGAAAAATATTGTTGTAAACTATAAAAATGTTCAAACATGAAATACAAGCTAATATAAACAATAACTTAACACAAATGGTGGCTTTTCGGCAAATTCAAAACCAGTAGGTGATCTTTGGTCAGGGCTTTACGCATGTGTTGTTTCGAATTCATGGAAGAAATTAATTTCTTAGTTGAAAGTTGGCCATCTTTCTTAGTTTTAATTTAAATCTTAATTTATTGCGTGAACATCTGCATTACGTTAAATGATTTTATGCTCTTAGTTTTAGTTTTGAATTAATTAAAGTTTCAATTTTTTCTTGCCTTAATCCACCTTGAAACTGTGATTTATTTGATTACTTGTGTTTTTATGTATTTGATTTATTTTATTATTTATTTTCTATTGACTGTTTTTGTAAGTTATTTTGGATATTTTATTTTATTAAAGATAATTAATAATAGTTTCTCAGTTGCAAAGAATTTTTTTTATTTCCCATAATATTATATATCTACCTAATACAATATTTGCAGCTAAATGATTTAGCACAATCATGTTATTTTTTAGACTTTTATGACTTGAATTAAAATACCAAAAAAACAAATATTATTGTGCAAAATCATTTTATTGCAAATATTGTACAATATTACGCGTATCCTGGAAGGTAGAACATTCAAAAACCCCGCGTCTTAAGTGATAGTTGATACCTGTAGCCAAGGTGGGCGCTAGTGGTAACTTTATGCCACAGAACGCTACACGTTTAACAGCTCTCTTATTAGGTTTGTTCCATCTGGCATTTATAAACCGTACTGGAATCGTTTCGAGTACTGTATAGTGCGCAAACTCGAATATGGGATGGACACATCAACTTTATCACTCCTTCCAGAAGGTACAGTTTGTATACCGTCCCAAGCAGTCCCAAGAACGATACTTTAATCAGTTGGAACATGAAAGAAATACAGGACTTGCGAGAACGATACCAAAAACGGTTCTAACGCCAGTTGAAACGAAGCTATTGATTTATCTATGCCTTTAATACTCTTGTTGGTTAAATAACTACAAATTCAAAAAATACAAGAAATTAAAATTTATTTCTCTCGAAAACGATGCATAAAAGTGAATGCAAACAAGTTTATATTTTTTCTTATAACTTTTGAATTTAATGTAAAATTTGTCAAAAAACTGAAACACCAAAATTTAGCCAAATTTACCCACGTTGAATGCTTGTGATGGCAATAAAAAACGCAGGTTACCAAGTTTTTAGGTAGCGGTTTTTTCAAGATATGCTTTAAAATTTACTTAATAGCGTCATCTTCAATTGGCGCTAGCTCACTGAGGTACTTTTAAATGAAGGTGAAATATGAGCAAACTGCTTCAAACTGCCTCTTACCTTTACCTTACCTTTACCTCAACCTTGACACTTCACATATTTAACACACATTTAATGGATATCATATATTTCCTAGAAAGTCTTTTTCAATAAACATTATTAAACTAAAAATAAATTATTTTTGCTTTTAGACTTAAAATACATTGCTTTAATATTTGCAAAACCTTCAGGAGTTGAAAGATACCCTAGAGATTAATCGAATTAAAAACTCCAATAACACTCCAGAAAAGGATTCAGGGTGGCCATGAACTAAAATCTGATTTGTTTATTTTCTATTATGGATTTTTTTAGTAGATCTACATTTCAATTTCATGTCTCTTAAGCCATAAAAGATACGCAGTGGGAAAAAAGTTGATTATTCTATGAAGACGATTTAAATTAACATAATTATTTGCAGCAGCAATGTTTCTACGCAAAATAAATTAAATATTATTCAGTATTTATTTTTAATTGTTTTTGGTATACAGTGTTAAAATTACAACTCCACCCGTATTGTCTCTTCAGAGTTATCCTTTAACTTACTTTCTCAAGTAGAAAACTACCTCTAATATCCCTTAAGTTAGTAGCTACATTTGCTTATTTTGTGATATTCCGTCTAAGAATTTCATTAGTTCTATTCAATATTAGAAGTTTTATGGATATTGTTAAGAAACGATTAGATCGTGAGAACAGATTATTACTGAGTTTGTACAGTTTAGTACCTTAGTTAAAATTATATGCTCCTTATATGAAATTTTCTCCAATTGTCCGATTTTGCTATTAATTAATTTTTACAAAATTCTGAATATTCATTCAAAAAGTAAAGAAATTACTAGTAACGCGTTACTAACAAGTAACGTTTTTGTTTTGTTTCTATATTAGATACAAAAATCACTCTCTCAGCCTTTGGCAACATCTTCGTGGCTATCTCTGTGAATAATGAGGCAATTCTGGCTTCTGGTAGACAGCAGTAACGAGAAGGCTGCAATATATCAGGAGATTGAACATTGATTTGATCATCCTTAGTTTAAAAAAAAGAATACTATCAGGTGTCAGAAGTATGGTTGAACAAAACAGGAACTCAAGGTGCCTTTAGACCATAGGATTTTTCATTTGATTTTACATTTGATAAAACATCTGATTTTACATCAGAGTCGAACTTGGACCTTTCTAAATATCTGATTTTCGATTCGACTTGGAAAATGCATCTTTCATCCATGTCAATTGAAATAAAAAATGTAAGGTTATGCTTTTGTTTTCACAAATTTAAAGTTGTTTGATTTTTGGTTGTGTTCAGAAAAATAGATTTTGTAAGTGTGGAGATAATTAAAATTCCTTTGAGAAACACAGAAATTGCTGCAGTTGCAACTTTAAATCTTTTGTTATTATTTCAACTGCAAAATGACAAAAAGAACAAGTAAATGGGAAACTTTGGTGTAGAAAATGGTTATTGCGTCGATGGGAACGTGGTGTTTCGAATTTAATTTTTAATGAACTTTTTTAGAAGATTCCAAAAGATGTCTGATCAAATCTTGAGTCCGCAAGATCAAAAAATATCTAAAATAATATTTTGTTTGTTGAAAGGTAATTGTAACTTACATTTTTCCCTTTTCTTTTCACAGCCATTATAATAATGAATCTTGGCACGTATCTACTAACAATAACAATGTACGTGACAATGTCAATAAAAAACTAACCAAAATTTTCAATTCTCTTATATTTTTTGCCCGTATAGATACGGTTCTATTTTACAAAACTCGAATGACTTGTCAAATGCAAAATCAGACGGACCCAATCAAATTGAAAATCGAACTGTGTAAAGCAATACAAAGTGACGGTTTCATCCGATTTGTTAAAATCAAATGAAAAATCCTATGGCCTGAAGGCACCTTTAGTTCCAGTCTTATAAGTAATTATTATCCCGACAGTGGTATTATTCAAAGTTCAGTGAAACTTATTATTATTAAAAATTTGACGGCTCCGAGAACCAAAGTATCTCGAGTATAGTAAATTTTATACCCATTTAGAATAAGACCATCCTTATTTATTATTAATAAATCGGTTGAAACAAAAAATTACCAACAAAAATGAACGTCGTAACTAATTTATTAGATGTCACGTTTTTGAAGTTACGTCAAATTTTGATTACATGTTAATGTCATAACGCAAAATAAGATATAAAAATGCGATATTCTGATGAATCCAAAAAACTTATGCTTAATGTAGTAAACTATTTTCAAAACGATTTAGGATCTCGATTTGAGGCAATTCAAAATGCGTCCGAAGCACTAAAAGTTCCAGAAAGCACATTATATAATCTTGAAAAACCGAACAGAGCTACAGATTTCGAATTTAGAAGAAATATGTCTGCAAGCGTTTCCCGGAGCAAAACCCGAATTACAAAAAATACCCTGCATTGTTTGAGGGAAGTAATTCATAAAATGTATGCGCGAACGGATAAAATCACAGTAGAAACTATTTTACGGCAATTTATCGAAGAGTCTCCAGAAACTAAGATTTCCAAAGGTTCGTTATATTTGGGAATTAAAAAAATGGGTTTTCATTTCAAAAAACAGGATGGAAGAAAACATTTATTGGAAATACCTGCAGTCAGATTAAAAAGAATATTATTTTTAAACAAATACCATGCTGCTAAAAGCGAAAAGCTCTTTACACCTGTTTTTCTGGATGAGACATGGGTTTTTAGTAAGAGCGGGGACAGAAGAATGTGGCAAGATGGTACTAAACACAGTGATTTAAAAATAACTGGAAGTGGGACACGATATGTAATTGTTCATGCCGGTAATAAAAAAGGTTTTGTGGCAAATGCATCGCTTATTTTTAAATGCAATAAAAAAACAGGCGATTACCATGATAACATGAACACCGAAAATTTTGAAAATTGGTTTAAACAGCAACTAATTGTAAACTTGGAAAAACCATCGTTAATTATAATGGATAACGCAACGTATCACAGTCGCCTGGATGAAGAAATCCAAAGAAAAAGTTGGAGTAAAACACGCATGTTAGAATGGCTCAAAAAAAAGAATATTCCTTTTCCAGATCACATTTTAAAGGATGCTGTTTGGAATATAATTGAAAAGCAAGTTTTGCCAGAAAAAATTATCATTTAGACAAATACGCTGCCGAGCATGGTCATTGTGTTCTCAGGCTACCACCCTATCATTGCCATTTTAATGCCATCGAAATGGTATGGTCATAAACTAAAAGGCATTATGACCAAGCTATTACGAAAACTGCAAGGTCACCTACTGAAGTCTTAAAAGTATGGAATGACGTTGTAAAAAATGTACCGGAGCAACACTGGCAGAATTACATAAATCATACAGAGAAAATTATTTCTGAAGCATGGGAAGTAGAAAACAAACTGGACCTACTAAACATCGAACCTATGGTGATCTCTGTATCCAATGCATCCGATGATGAACTATCACTTTCCGAAAGTTATTCTGATTTAGAAACTAATTAAACTTTGCCTTGAAGATCACGTTGTCATTTTTTTAAAATCTAGAATTTGTACTTAATCGAACTCTGAATTGCCATATTTTTTTAAGAAAACTATGTATCTAGTTAATAAAACAATGTTTTAAAAATTAGTGCGCTTCTTTTATATTCTTTTATTATGTCAACATCTTTAGAATTTTATGAATTTCATAAAATTAATTTGTATTATTACAAACCGCCACTGATAATATGAAATTTCAAGTCACTACGCCAATGCAATAAGAAATATGTCAAGCATTTGACATGACAAAGGTCATAACCTAATTTTTTTCATGCGGGTTCAGATGGTTCAAGAAGCCGCATACGTTAAGTTACTAAAAAGGCTGGTACCTCTAAATAGGTATTAATTTTACTATACCTACCTACTGACAGTTAAGTACATGATAGTTCGTTCCTAAGGAGAGAAGTCTGCGATCTTTTTTGACTTCTATTGTGGTCCTCTGAATCTAGATTACATTCTCCAGACCGACTCTTTTTAAATAGCCAACAACGTTAGGCCCATTCTACACGAGCCACAAAAACGCGACCGGTTAGTCGCTCAGTAGCTTGAAAAATTTGCCCATTCCATATGAGCGTGTAGACGCTGCGCCTTTGTAGCGCGTATAACCGGCGAGTGGAACGCGACCCATTCTGGACTAGAGACAAAACGCCTCATATTTGCTATGGATCCCGTACAAGTTGGGTGTATCGCTGTTCACCAATTAACGTTATTAAGTTTGTTGGCCAAAAAAAACGTAAAAAAAGACGTTGGTAGGTACACCCGGTTAGTGCTAATCGCCTGACCTCAGGGGTGTTTCATCTTAGCTTCGCAGAACATCGGAGATATGCTGAGAAGTTTTTTCAGTACTACCGGATGTCTGTAGAGACATTTGACGAACTTTTGGGGTTAATCACTCCGTTCATAGCAAAAACAAACACAGTTGTGAGAAGAAGTTTAGAACCAGCAGAGAGACTTGTAGTGACCTTGAGGGAAGTAAAATTAACAATGTATTAAACTAAAAGGTGCGTTTTTTCACTCAACCTCCGTTTGACCATCAATTAGCCCATTTAACATTTGTTAAAACAAATAGTAATTTTGGTAATCTAGTGTTTGCTTTCACTGGCCTGGACAATTTAATAATACTGTACATATATTTTATAGGTACATTTTTTGTTTGTTTTTACTAGTTTTAAGTATTTTTAGTCAACACAATATTTATTGTAGATTGACTTAATTGATAAATGTTAAATGTCAGTTAAATTTTCAGACGAACTTAATTATCTTGGTACCTACCACAACGTAGACTAGGGTAATGAAATCAAACAAACTTTAATAAGTAGTTTGATTTATTGATTTACATTGAACAAATAGAATTTACAATTGTAAATAATCAGAAATATTGTAATCACCACTTTCTTAACTAAATACGTTGCCAGCCGTGGGGGTGGCTTGAGCTGAGCTTGACATGGACGAAGTCGATTCTGGACGATTCTCATTTTGGGCGAAGTAGTTGGAAAACAACCGTGATATTTGACCTCTTAGATACATCGAGCTACTGAACGGCATGCTGTCAAGAACAGGAGCAAAAGAAAGAAGAAACGCTTTGTGGCCATTTTTATCTGAATTTTTTTCATTTTTTTGCCATTCTAAGCTTGAAGCTAGTATATTAGTCAAATCTTTTGATGAAGACAACTACCACTACTAATTTAGTCAGGCGAACCTTGGCCAAGGAAAACTCAAGCCAAGGTTCCGGCACTGAGGCCTCTGGCGGGCCCATTGTGCCATTCCTGCTATTCATGCATCCATGAAGCCGAGTCCCTCGATGAAGGACCCAATCCTCTTCAGTGGATGCCTGCTTATGTCCCCGGGGGCCATAACAGGGACTCCGAAGATTCGCCTGCGTAGCACAGCCCAATGTGGACATACGAGGAGAACATGATCCGACGTTTCGTCAGCCAAGTCGCAACCCCTACATAGGGGACTTCCCCCCAAACCTAGGTTACAGAGGTGTTTCCTCAGACATCAGTCCCCTGTTAGGAGTCCTGCTATCTTCTTTAACCTACTCCTTGGTAGTTCTAGAGCAGCTCTAGCATGTCCATCAGACCATCCCCTCAATAGGAGCTTGGACTGCCTGAGACCCTGTAGAGCCTTTCAGTGAGCGAGGTGCTGATTTCGCAACCAGTTCCTCGTCTCCTTACGGATTGTTTGTTTTGTAAGGCCCAAGTTCGGGCCCGGGCCGTTAAATGGGGTAGCCGCCCCTTCCACAGCCAGCGCGTCCGCCTCTTCATTGCCTTCAAAACCAGAGTGGGCCGGAATCCATTCTAGCCACACTGTGTTCCGCCTCGCTAAGTCAGCAAGGCGTTCACGACATTCAGCAGCAAGCCCTGAGTTGATGGTATATGCACTCAGGGCCCTGATTGCCGCCTGACTGTCGGTGTATATAGTTATACGTCTGTCCACATAACCTCTGTTTATCTGCGCATATTCCAAGATAGCGAATACCCCAGCCTGATATGCAGACACACCCTTACCCAATGGAACACAGACTTGTGTCCTTGGGTTCGTGGAGTGAATTCCAGCCCATCACTGGAGCATGAGCCATCTGTGTACCAGACCCCTCTCTTTCCCAGAATTCTCTATTCCGGATCTTCACCCTATAGGGGGTTACGAAAGAGTACCTGCGCAGGCAGACATCGATCACATGGTGAAGAGGCAGAAGTCCAAGAATCACCTCCAACGCAGCAGTTGGTGTAGTTTTCATGCAGCCAGTCGCCCCCAAACCGACCACCCTTTGGAGGCGTGCCAATTGCGACCTAGCCGTCGCCAGGGTTACCCTTGGCCACCAGACCAGAGCCGCGTATGTGAGCATCGGCAGCATGATCACTTTATAGAACCACAAGATCGTCTTGGGGGTTAGTCCCCATTTCGGACCAATGGCTCTCCTACAGGCCCAGTACGTGTTAGTCACCTTGCCTAGGCGACCATCAAGGTGAGCCTTCCATGTTAGCGACTTATCCAGGATCACTCCCAGATATTTCACTTGTTCCACCACTGCAAGTGGCACTCCACCAAGGTGCAGACCATCAGGTCTTATACCTCTCTTCTTGGTGAAAGCAATTACCTCAGCCTTGGCAGGATTAACTGCAAGTCCGTGGTCGTTGCACCACCCCTGTACCCTATTTAGGGCCCTTTGTATTAGGTCCCTGAGGACGGTGATATGCCTTCCAACAACAAGGACAACGATATCATCGGCATACCCAATTGCCAGAAAGCCCTCACCGTTTAATAAGGATAATAATTCGTCGACTACTAGGTTCCACAAAGTGGGCGAAAGTACGCCCCCTTGTGGACATCCCCTGTCGACGACCATTTTAGCCACATGTTCCTTCCATGCAGCCTCTACTGTGCTGTTGCGTAGCATGGCTTCAAGCCAATGAATTACCGTTGGCTCTATTCCATGATCTATTGCAGCTCTACACATTGATTCTACAGGGGTGCTGTCGAAGGCCCCCTGTATGTCCAAGAATGCGCCCAGGGTGACCATGCCACTTTCTAGCGCCTTTTCCACCTGTGTTACCAGTTGGTGTAAGGCACTTTCCGTTGACTTGCCACACCGGTACGCATGCTGGTTGTTGTGCATAGGATACCTGAGCCCAATCTTTTCCCTCCTATCAACCAATCTCTCCAGTGTTTTAAGCACAAAGGATGTTAGACTGATAGGCCTAAAGGACTTATCCACGGTGTACGTAGTACGACCGGGCTTGGGTATGAAGACAACTCTTACCTGTCTCCACTGCTCAGGAACATATCTGCTTGCCAAACAGGCCCGAAAGATATGCACTAAGATTGAACCAATAGCTAAAGCAGAGCCGGAAAGATTTGGTCCTTCCCCGGAGATTTATAGGGGCTAAACGTACGTATAGCCCAAGTACTCCGCCCGTAGGTAACTATTTCTTTGGCTAGAATATAGTCCCTCTTACATGGTCGTTTTGTTCCCACACGCCCCATGTCAGGACCCTCCTGCCCGACTGCCTTACAACCAGGGAAGTGAGCCTCTATTAGGTGCTGCAAGGTATCCCCCGGAGTTTCCGTGAAAACACCCGGTGTGATTTCCAGGCAGCCAAGAGCACTGTCAGGAGACTTCGTTAAGATTCGACGTAGCCTTGACATTTGAAACCGAAACGATATCCTCGCAGAAGGCCCGCCAAGCATCTCTCCGAGCCAGCCTAACAGCGCTCTTATATTCATTTTGTTTCTGACGGTATAGTTCCCAGTCCAGATCCGACTCTGTCTTCCTAGCCCTATTAAATAGGCGCCGGGTTTGTTTCCGCAGCGAGTCCAGAGAGTTGTTCCACCACTTGTGGCCCTTACCCCCTTTCCTCGTTTTTTCCGCGCAGTTCTTTTCATAAGACGAGACTATACTCGAGCCCAGCTCCGCTACGGCCCAATCAATCTCATCTTTATTACTGAGACTCCTAGGGAGTCATCGAGCCTCTTCGTGAGATCTAGTTTATACCGTTCCCAGTTGGTAGTCCTAGGGTCCCTATACTTTACTGATTGTTCTTCAACAACAGAATTGTATCTGAAACATATGTAGCTGTGATCCGACAATGACAGATCATCATTAACATGTCAGTCCTTTACCATACTAACCACGGTACTTGACCGAATCCTATTCCGGAATGTCGGCGTCGTCCCTCAGTTGAGTAGCTGAAGATCAGTGGTGCCCAGGTAGTCAAGCAAAGCTCCCCCTCTGCTATTGACGCCAGTGCTGCCCCACATAGTGTGGTGCGCATTAGCATCACAGCCAATAAGGAGAGGCAACTTCCTAGCCGTGAAGTAGTCCACCGCCTTGCGAAGCTCCTCAGTAGGCGGTAATCCTGGTGAGTCATAGGGCAGGTAAGCAGAGCATACGACTAAACTATGCCTCGTACTGTTGCCGCCCGAAAAGTCCACCCTTACCGCAACTAGTATTGCATTTACACTGCTATGTGTAGAAATGCACACTCTAGGAGTAGGTTCCCCACAGCATAGATTAAACTACGCCCGGGTGTGCCCAGACCTCGCTCATGACCTCTATACACCCATGGCTCTTGTATGAGGCATATGCCTGTCTACAGACTTGCCATCTGCTGCGCGATTACTCCCGTAGCAGCCCGGCAATGCTGCAAATTTATCTGGGTAAATTTAAGGTCCCTGCAAACAGACATCAAAGATCTGTCTAGTTACCTCCTTTACCTCCTTTACCCATTTTTTACTTTACATTTTTTACCGAGAAGATAAATTTTATCTTTCCGAGCCCATACCGGACTTCCTCCTTCTCACGTTCGAGCACCTCCACCGACCGAGGATCGAGCCCCAATACAACGTTCTGTCTCTGAGAGACAGCGTCCCATCGGGAGGCCCGAATCACCCACCCTTCGGTTCTCAAAGCCAGGCTTCCCGTCCGGATTCTTCTGAGTACCTCTTGGGGAGGCGACTCGATCAGCGCCGGTACCCAAACCGTCGCCCTTTTCAGGCGTTCGAGGGTCGACTGCTCAATAATCTTGAGCGTCAATCCCTCCAGACTAACCCTGCCCACGGCCTTTTTGAACCAAGCCAGAGAGACCCCGTCTGTACAGGTCACCATAAAGGCTCCCCGGGCAAACAAGTGTCCCTCAAAGCTTGGTACCGTGGTGCCAGGCTTGTACATCTCCTGGAGGAGATGCGCGTGGACTCGCGCGCACTGCTCCTGTTGGTGAGCATATTGTCTGGGTAGCCATCGCAAATGATGGCCACCTTGAGGTCGCTGCTAGCAGCGTCCCCATAAGACTTATGCCCACCAGGCGCAGTACACGCCTTCTTGGGGGCCAGTCTGGCCTCTGGAGGCGTGTCAGCCACCCGAAGCCTTTTTGTCCCCCCTTTGGTGGCAGCAGGCTTGACCCCGCTGGGACCATCACTCTCATGCATGGCCCGGCTTGTTCCCGCTGCTGCCACCTCCTTGCAAGGGCCACCTTTCGGTGTCCCTTCTGCAGCCCTTGCAGCCCGGCGTCTCCGCCTCTTCTCAGCACCGCAAACGGCTTTGCGGTGCCTTTTAGGCCCCTCAGGTGAAGGAGCAGTTGGTTCCCGGCATCGCCTAGGCCCTCACCGCTCCTTCCACCTCGTCCTGCGCCACCGGGGGCCTGGTCTCAGGGCCCATCTCAAGAGTCTCCTCCGAGGTCCCCTCCTCCGGAGCCCTCCCCTCCTCTTCTGGCTTCTTCATTGCGGTGTCCTTATCTGGTCCCACGAGCAGCTAGGGAAATTCGGTCCACCCCTGCAGAGCCCCGCATGCGGGGGTAAGGGTAATTACAATGGGGTGTCGCCCGGTGCCCCAAGGTCAGAACCAGTAGCTGCCGATCCTCTGTTCGGCCACGCATCCTATGGGCCCGGTCCTCCCACCACAGGATTCAGATTTTGATAAGGTTGTCTCCTCTTGGTCCAGGCGGCTGAGCCAAGACCCCCGACTCTCTAGCCCGCGAGACATGACCACAGACAGCCAGATTATCGGTCTCGCGGAGGTCCCTCTCGGGGCCCTCCGGCATCGTTTACCCCAGTGCAAACCCTAAAGCCACGACACTACAGCCGGGTTGGGGGGTTGGTCTGCGGTGGGGCCTTCAGAGTCCAGCTGATAATCTTGCGGGTTTTAAACCGCTCATACCAGCCCCGACCCCTACCGCCCACACTACCCAGCGCACCTTTCATAACTGCCATATTGCGGTTTTAAGCGCTCAAGCAGCCCTTCCGGACGCTGGGTTCCCCTATCCGCCACCTGGGGACGCGCTCGATGGGTACCACTCGCACGGGTGATGAAGACATGATATTTTTCTCAAAAGGCAGTCCTTTTGCCAGTGGGTGGATTAATATCTGTCAGATTCTTCCTTTTCGGGCCTTTAGGTTTTGTTGCAGCTTGGTTCAGTAAATATGTTGAGATGGCATCATCGGCTAGTATTTCTTCATGTGCGCTACTATTTTGAATATCTTCCATCTGAGTTTCCTCATCAATTTGTTCGTGACTGTGAAGTGGAGCAATAATTGAACCTGTATTCGAATTACCTTTTACATGAGGTAACAGAAACAGTAGCTGGTCGTAAAAGATGTATTTCTTTTTCTTTGATGCAGCTTGACCTGTTCCCGCAGCGGTGGTTGAGCGATGATCTCGCACAAAGCAATCTCTTATCGCCTTCCATTTTTTTCATAAGTTCCTTCACTAAAACAGACAAACATCTATTGGTGGATTTTTTTTGTTCATTTGCAGGTAGTTTGTAAGTGTGAAATGGTGGGTTTTATAAAGCTGTTTTGTACATGTATAAAATACTTAAGTTTTCTTAAATGTTAGTGGTAACTGAGCAATATGATTTTAAATGTCAATATTTCAATCATTCATTATTTTCAGATATTTGGCCTCTGGTATGAACTTTGGAGACTTGAAGTTTGGTTTTAAAATTTCAAGGAAAATAATACCATTAATTGTGAGAGAAACTTGTTTGGCCATATAGAATGTTATTCAACCTCAATAAATTCCATTTCCCATGAAGGAGCAGAAGTCCAAGGAATTTCATCAATTATATTGGAAGTATCGACGGGAAACATCAGGATAATTTGTCCCCCTAACTCTAGCTCAGAGTATTTCAATTACAAGAAATACTTCTAGATTGTCCTTCTCGCGGTTGATGACGCAAACTATTACTTCACAGCTGTCGATATTGGATCTTTTGGACGCGAAGGTGACTTTACGATCTTCAAAAAGTAAAATTTTGGAGTAAGACTCAAAAATAACGAACTAGACCTTCCTGCAGATAATCCCCTACCAGTACCTGACAATGTTGAGCAAGGTTCCAAGGTACCCTATGTTTTGCTCGGGGATGTGGCTTTTGGGGTGTCAAAGCATGTGATGCGGCCATACCCATCCAAGGGATTATCGCAAGAAAAGAGGATCTACAACTACAGACAATGCCGAGCACAGCGTGTCTATTTCGGAATTCTCTCTAACAAATGGCGTGTGTTACATTCTTCTATGGTAATACATCCTGATTTTGCTGTCATCGTAGTGAAGGCTTGTTGTGTTTCGCATTTTGTGCGAAGAAGAGATGGCTACTTCCTTGAGGATACTCTAACCTGTCTACTACAGGAAATGTAAGAATCCGCTGTTGTAGGGGGCATGTCAAAAGGGATCGATGTAAGAGAAGTGTTCTGTCGATATTTCAACGGTTCTGGAGCACTTTCTTGGCAAAACAAATATTTGTAAAAGTATAAATAATGGGAAAGTATATGTAATGCTGTGATAATTATGAACAATTTGTATCAGTTTACTTAATAAAGTTTGTTTTTTTATCATTCTTTATTATGTTTCAACCACCCTCGAGTTTCAATAATCTAAGATGGCGACTTCTACAGCAGAGCCTTAACCCTAGCTCTGTGGGAAGTGTGCATTTCATGTTAGAACATGAATTGTAATATAAATTTTTATTACAATTTTTATATTCTAACATGAAACACACATTTCCCACAGAGCTAGGGTTAACCTATACTAAGACTAGCCGAATACTTAGACTAAATCTTACTCTTTTCATCCTTTGTTTTCATATCAAAATCTGTACAAACTTCAAACATTACTTCTGCTACTTCCACCCAACACTTAGCATTCACATCCCTATTAGAATAATCCTTACTTTTAACATCATAGAGAGGGGGTTGACCCTTGATTTCACAAATAAATCGTTCAGTGTCAAACATCTTGTTTGCAAAGACACCAAGTACAACAATGATCTGCACTACTAGTCGTGAACTGGTGAAGGACAAATTGGCTCGGCCGGCCAGATGCTTGCAAGTTGCTACATGTAGAATGACACGCCGGTCTCCGGCGCGCGACTTTTACGCAACCTCTTGCGTTCAATACGCCGGCACGCCAACGAACGCGTTCACACGCGACCGCAAAGTTGCCCGTATAGTATGCGCAATTAACACTCAGCGGTTCTGTTACACACGCGTGTCACTCGCAGGCGAACGGTCGCGTTTTTGTGGCACGAGTAGAATGGGTCTTAGAGAATGAACCTTTTATATAATTTCTTGACGGTGACTTCTCATCGCCTAGTACAATAAACCGCACATTCACTAAGCGGACTCACTGGCATAGATGTCCTCTGTAGTTTCCTCCTCTAGGTGAGCACATGGCTTCGTCTGTTAACCCCATCAGCTTTGCAAGCCTGTTAAGTTCACAGTACTCTGTGAACATACCTACTACGACTTTGACAGCTTTCCTATCTTTGCGAATGTCTTTTTTCTGTCCTGGTGGGATTACCCACAATTCTAGAGATTTCTGTGCCACCCACTGCCTTGTCGCCATATTTATTGTGGACTCCGCTGAAGGGTTCCGGTCCAATGAATGGTATTGATAAGGCTTGTATGGCCGTTTCATCCTCTAGGGAATCGAGTGCCTTCACTGCAGCTTGGCTGTGTGAAGATGGAGACTAAATGGTATGCCCTAATCGCCATCACTCCATTAATAGAACAATAAACCAAAAAAGAACTACTACTATTAGTAAAACTATTACTACTCTCTCAGAGGCCAATGTACCTACTATTATTTCCAGTATTTCTAAGGAAAATTTAACAACTAATTAAAGGAAATGAAGTAATTGCCGTGTAATTCGGCAAAACCGTGCATAACCTTCCTCAATAACCGCGTAAGAGGGGTTGTAAGATGGAGTGGGCACTTTCCAAAATAGTTTCTAATTAATGAAGTCATTATCCGACTGTCAAATTTGCAGTTTCTCTCATTCTCTTGATCGTCTAATGTAAGTGAAGGGGAATCTTCTTGTTAACAAGCATTAAGCGTATGTGATCTAGTGACAAAATAATACCAGGGAAATTCAAATCGTTCAGGGAATTGTAATTTCTTGAATATTTAATAAAGTAATAAAACCTTTGGGCGATTTTACTTCTGGATGGGCTAGAATATACTTTTCATTATACCTCACCGAAAACGCTATCTTAACATGCCTATTAAGAGTATCGAAATAGATATTTACGTTACTAGTCCGGTAAGTACACTTTTACAGTAAGAGTGAGATGTTTACGGAATTTCGAAATGAGTACTGTAAAAGTTTACCGGACGTGTGACGTACAACATTTTATTTCATGCTGCTGAAAAACACAAAAGAACAGTGAAAAAATAAAATATTAATATATTTATCGGCGTTCGCTATTTTTGAAATTTCCATTCAATGCCAAGATAGCTGGCCTGTAGTTGGTACCCATAGAAACATAATATTGTTTTTAAATGATATGATACTGTCAGCGATTGTCATTTTACGATTTTCACGAAATGGCTCAAGATCAATAATTTATTCCTGAAGACATTTTGCAATCCATATTCATGGGAACGGAAATATAACCGTTAATATTAATATAGGCAATAAGTAAGTTCTGTTTATTGTTTTGCTGTTGAATTTCAATAAATGTATATTCATACTTTTGAAGCATAACTGAGTTTTTATTAGTTTTTAATATGTAAAAGCCTGTGAAATTTCATTACGGGATAGTAGTACGTAATATTTCATTGCTACTATCCCGTAAAAGTCTGTTTTCAGGAATGAAATCAAGTACGTAAAGGTAAGTTTTAGGGTACAGTATGAAATAAATGACCTTTATTTCATACTGTGCTGTAATAAGCTATTTCCCGGACTCATTTAAGTCCGGGGAATAATTCATTACAGTACCCGGTCCGGGAAATTTTTACTTCCCGAACTGCTAACACCTACATACAGGGAGGTAACCTAAAATAAAATAGTGAAATTTCATTTTTAATACAACACAGTATGAAATAAAATATTGTACGATACACGACCGTGAAATATTATTAAAGTACTCGTCTAGAAATTCCTGGATTTGTAACGTAAATTTTCCTGTGCGCTAAGATGCGTTATTGTTCAGTTCCCTTGGCAACACTAAACAACAATTGTATTATGACAGCAGATGTCAGTGTTTTGAAAGCAGATGTCAGTGTCTTGAATTATAGTATAGTAAATACTTACTAGTTTTTGGTTTCAGAAAGGTATAATGAAAAGTATCGTTCATTAGTCATCCATAAATGCTTTTCCCGTGCTTGCACGACTTCCCGTCGCGCGCACACGGGAAAAGCCTATTTTCTGGACTCTTAATGAAATATAATATATTTTTAGAATAGGTTTTGGAATAGCATAAGGTAATTAATAGAGAAACACAAAATCATCCTTACTTGAAATTGATTATCATAATTTCAATAATTTGACTGGTTTCTTAATACAACAAGCGATTGGTCAGTTTTAACTTACTCATAAGTACAGCACGTGCTGAAAACACATTTTACAAAATAGGTGATAAACTTCGTTTGCAGTACACAGAAGGTATGAGTGATTCTTTAATTAAGACAAAAATATTGAAACATTAATATAAAATGCAAAAAGTGCAGAAAAAGTGGGTAAAAGTCTAGTTTAGTGAACCAACGCGGATTTTGACGAAACATTTTTTTTTAAATTAACTCGAGGTCGCTGAACACGAAAATGAAAAAAGAAATCGGCGCTCTCTTACCAAAAACGAGTTATGAATTTTTGAAGATGAGTTCAGATCAGCACTGCACTGGTTTTATTGTCATATAACAACTGATTTAAATGATGCATTATAAAGTCTACACAATGTTAATTACACTATAATTACTTTTTACGATATTCCTCTCACACACACATTTAAAAAACACTGATATTGATATTCATTTCTTGCAAATTCGTTTTTTAATTCCACAATTATTATATCTTTTGACATTTTCATGTAACATGACTGACATATAAGTTTTGGTCTGTTTCCGCTCAGTCGCACAACTTGTACCTAATAGCAAATCCAGCCATTAGATATTTAGCCACTTGAATTAGTTGCTGAATATTTTCGATCTCATGATCGTGACATAGAAGATATAAACAAGATGAACATCATGAACATACACCTATTTTTCCGATAGCTGGCGCTGTATTTGGCTCAACTTTCGTTTAACTGAAATCGGTTATGGAAAAATTATATGAACAGCCATCTACATACTGTGAGAAAGGCGCGCCGGATCGACGTTTCGCAATTCGCGCGCGCGAATTGCGAAACGTCGATCCGGCGCGCTCGCTTCGCTCGCGATAATCAATCTACTTCATTATTTCAAACGGAAATCCAATCTAATAAATGTATCAAGATGATAAGAAGCGATTGCGATTTCACTTTGATCGGTGTTAGTTGGTCGGGAAGCGATATTAGTAGAATTTTCAAATTTTCTAAAAAGGGGAAACAGCTTCTGATAACCAAAGTCTTATAATATTAGCAGTATGTTAAAAATTTGATTTGGAATTACACCTGCAGCAACTATTTTCGTTGTCAGCAGTGTTTATAGAGGCCGAACAACTGAGGAGGTGATTTTTTTAAAGAATTAATTGATGAGTGCAATTCAGAGAAAAAAAATTGTTCAGCATCCTCAATGATCAAATTGAATGGTTCATTATCCTTCAAATAAATGATAAATATCAACCAAACTTATCTCAAAACTAACCATCTTCCTAAAATCAACATCTCTCAAAATTTGAAAAAAAATGTTTCAGCTGTAATACGGCGCTAGCTATCGGAAAAATAGGTGTATGTTCATGATGTTCATCTTGTTTATATCTTCTATGTCACGATATGGTCACGATCATGAAAACGAATATACTCAGCAACTAATTCAAGTGGCTAAATATCTTTTATGGCTGAATATGCTATTAGGTACAAGTTGTACGACTAAGAAGAAACAGACCAAAACTTATATGTCAGTCATGTTACATGAAAATGTCAAAATATAAAATAATTGAGGAATTAAAAAAAGAATTTACAAGAAATGAATATCAATATCAGTGTTTTTTAAATGTGTGTGTGAGAGGAATATCGTAAAAAGTAATTATAGTGTAATTAACATTGTGTAGACTTTATAATGCATCACTTAAATCAGTTTTTATATGACAATAAAACCAGTGCAGTGCTGATCTGAACTCATCTTCAAAAATTCATAACTCGTTTTTGGTAAGAGAGCGCCGATTTCTTTTTTCATTTTCGTGTTCAGCGACCTCGAATTAATTAAAAAAAAAATATTTCATCAAAATCCGCGTTGGTTCACTAAACTAGATTTTTTCCAAAAAGTGGATCGGTCCCACAAAGATACATACGAATGTTTGTTACATGCCTACCTTTTTTTTTGAATTTTATGTTGATTTAATTGAGAAGGTACCTACCCAAAAATTTTTGTCCGTTATTAAGAGGTTTAACAATTTTATTATGGAGGGAGTTTGATTAATGCCTTGGAAATTGAAGTTATCCAAAATTCCTTAAATCGGTTTAGTAATATAAACCTTTATAGTCTTTGATTTTTGAAATACACGGTGTAAAAATTTAAAAATAAAAATGTGTTTTACAGTAAATTCGGAAATGTAAAATTAATAAAAACGATACCTGGTGACCTCCCAGAGTAACCAGCCTTACCACCACAAGCGGGGCTCTGTGGTGGTGGACATTCAATTCCCTAGCTACTCGAGGGATGGAATATGGAAAAGGAAGAAAGCAAAATAGAACAGGAGGTTGTGGATGAAGGAGGACAAGGAAAAGGAATTTTTGGTAAATCGACGAAGGTAAAACGAACGCCTGATAAGGCGGGGGAGACGATAGGGTGGAGTGATACTGGAGTGAAGAGAAAGGAAGTATCGCCGCTGGAGGACAAGGAACAGAAGAGGAAACTGAAGGAGAAAGGAGAGAAGGAAGTGGAGAATGGGAAGGAAGAAGAGAGGGAGAGTGTAGAGAGATTGAAGGATATGGTAAGGCGACTGGAGGAGAAGGTGGAAAGGCTGGAGGAAGAGAAGGCAGCGGCAGAGGGGCGGGTCAAGGAATTGGAGAGGTTGAGGAGGGAGGACGATAGAAAGGAGATAATGCAAACACGATGGGAGGTGGGGCAACGAGACTGGGAAGGATGGAAGGAGGTTAGAGGTAGGGACTGGGATGGTAAAAAGGGGGAGGGAATAGAGGTGAAGGTGGGAAATCTAATATTAGGGGATGAAAAGGTAAAGGTGGTATGGGTGACCAAGGAAGACAGTGGAATGGAGAAGGGAATACAGAGGATGTTTAGGGATAGGTACCCGATGCTAGGTGGAAAGGGAAAGGTAATGGAGTGGGTCAAGGAGGTACGCACTACGGAAAGGAATGGGGTAAGGGTTAAGACGGAGGAGTTGATCTGTCGGATGGAGGGAGATTGTAGGGATGAGAAAAAGGTGTTTGAGCTGATGAGTCGACTGTTTGGGGAAGTGGGGAGCGGGGACAGCATTGGACTCCACAGGCTTGAGCAGGTAGAGGTGAAGCTGAAGAAGATGGTGGCGTGGGTAAGAGGTGACGGAGAGGTGGCGGAGGTAACAATCTATACAGTTGGGGAAAAGGAAAAGGAGGGTAGAAATGGGGCGATAATCCTGAAGGATATCGGGAAAGTCGATCAGGAGGGGATCGAGAAGATTAAGAAGGAGTTGAGGGAGTTGCAGGGGAGTGGGTGGATAGTCTCAGAGTCTCAAGAAGTAGGGAGGTGGTTATAGAGGCAAAGAAGGGAGTTGAGGTGAGAGGAATTCTGGGGGAGGTGGAAAGGGTGACAGGAGCTAGGGTGGTGGAAGCGGGAAGGGGATCAAAAACCATTGAAATGGTAGCGATAGAACCGTGGATGGAAGATGAAAAGGTGAGGGGGAAAATAGAGAATTTGATTGGGAAAGGGACAAGGGTGATTAAAGTGGTAAGGGAGAGGAACGGGATGAAAATGGCAGTGGTGAGGGCGGAATGGGAAAAAGCGGTAGCCTTATTAAAAAAAAGGAGATTAGATTGGGGTGGAACAGGGTAAATATTATAGAGGGTAGAGAGGATAACAGATGCTTTGGATGTGGGATAAAGGGCCATAAAGTAGCAGGGTGTAAGGTGAAGGTAGTCAAAGAGAGGAGTAAGTGCTGGCTTTGTAAGAGCGAGGATCACATGGCGAGAGACTGTCGGCAGGCCTTCCTTTGTAGGGTATGTGGGGAAAGGGGACACAAGCCAGGGGAGATAGAATGTAGTAGGGGAAGGAAGGGAGTAGACGAAGACAATGGAAAACAGGAAGGAAAAAATGGGAGGGACCCTCTGGACCCCTCAGAGGGGACGAGTCTGGAGCAATGGGAGGAAGGGGAGTGCAGTGCGCGGGAAGAGGGAATGTAGGGGATGGATGGAGGGTGCTGCAGATAAATTTAGGGAAATGCAGGATAGCGCATGACATATTGGATCAAGTCATTTTTAGGAGGGAAGTGGATGTGGTGTGTGGATCTGAGGTAAATGCTAGATATGTGGGAAAGCAGGGATGGATTATGGATGATACAGGAGAGGCAGGAATAAGAGTGGTGGGAGATGGACTGAGGGATGATGAAGTGAGGAGAGGAAATGGATAGGTGGTAGTGGGAATGGGAGACATGGTGGTATACAGTGTGTATATAAGCCCAAATGTCAGCCTGGAAAAATATGAGAGGAGCATCACAGAATTGGAGGACGATCTGAGGGTGTCAAAAGGGAAAAGAAGGATAATTAGGAGAACGGTGACAGGGGACTTCAATGCTAAGAATACTGCATGGGGGGGGGGGGATAGGAGAGCGGAGATCCTGGAGGAAGTGTTGACATATAACGGGCTGGCGGTGCTGAATGATGGACTACTGCCCACCTTCGTGAGGGGTGACGGGTGTTCGTCATTCATTGATATAACAGCATGTGATGAATGGCTGGGGGAAAAAGTGAGTAGTTGGAAGGTGCTGGAGGACGAGGAAAGCTTGAGCTTACATAGGTATGTGGAGACGGATATAAGGAAGGGGAGAAAGGATTTATCGGGAGAGTGGGGATGGAGGTGGACGAAGGCCGAGGCAGAGAGTATGAGGAAGAAAGTAAGAGTGGAGATAGAAAGGGGACTTGGACATGATGTGGATGAATTGTACAATGTGATACAGGGCTGTAAAAGAGAGGGAAAGAGGGACAATAGGCGTGATCGGAGGGCTAATTACTGGTGGAATGAGTAAATAGAGGAGCTGTGGAGGGAGTGTGAGAAAGAAAGAAGCTGGATGCTGAGGGATAAAGGGCCATAAGGATAGAGGGAAAAGAGGGATACAAAGAGAAGAAGAAGGACCTGGAGCGTAGGGTGGAAAAGGAAAAAAGAGGGAAGTGGGAAGAGTTACTGAAAGACCTGGAAATCAATCCATGGGGAAAGGCATATGAGATAGCGCTGAAGAGGATGGGTGGAAATAGGAACGAAGTACTAGGGGAAAATTGGGAGAAGGAGGTTATAGGCAAATTGTTCACAGGGGGGGAAGGAGGAGTTGGAGGCAGGAGTCGAGAAGCCCAGGTCACTAGGGGGGTAGGGAAAATGAGGGGGATAAGGCCGGTAGAGAAGTGGGAAGTATAGGAGGGGGGAAGGAACATTAAAGTAAGGAAAGCCCCAGGGATAGATGGCCTGAGGGGAGATATGATGAAGAGGCTGTTGGATGACAATGGGGAGTACTGCGAGCTTTTCGACGGAGGAGGCTGGAGTGCCCCAGGGCTCGGTTCTTGGACCGACGCTATGGAAGTGTGTGTTTAATGAGGTTTGTGGGATAGTATGTGAAGAGGGATGTGAGATTACGGTGTATGCGAACGATGTGTGTCTGGTATGTACGGCAAAAGGAGAGGCGGAGATAGAAAGAAAGGCGGAGAGAATGTGTAGGAAGATTGTGGAGAAGATAGAGCGGTGCGGACTAGAAGTGGCGGAAGATAAGACGGTGGGGATGCTAGTGAAGGGACGGAGTAAGACGAGGGAAGTGGGGGCGATGGTGAAGGGAAGGAGAATTCGCATGGAGGAGTGTGTGAAATACCTAGGAGTGTGGTTGGATAGTCAGTTATCCTTCCGAACACACATGTTAAAGACGGCAGAGAAGGGGAAAGTGAGGGCAGCATGGCTGGGGATATTGTAGAGTAATGTGAAGGGGCCGGGAGAGTGGAAGAGGAGGATCATTGGTAGGACGGTAGAGCAGAGTATGCTGTACGGTGCGGAAGTGTGGGGTGAAAGAGCAGGAGTGAAAGCGAGGGTTAGGCCACTCCTGCGGGTGTAGAGAGGTATATTGCTAAGGGTAGTGCAGGGGTACAGGACAGTGGGTGGACTGGCAGCAGCGGTGCTGGCAAGGACCTACCCATTGGACGTGATGGCTAGAGCCAGAAATAAACGCTGGAGAAGTGCGACCAGAGAGGAAGTACAGGAATGGATGGAGGAGGAAATGGAGAGAAGGTGGGAGGAGTATGAGTGCGCGCTAAAAGGAGCGATTGGGAATAGGAGAGATTGGATGGATCGGAAATTCGGGGAGGTGAACTACTTCTTGACACAGGTGTTCACTGGACATGGGTCGGGAGTAGGGTACCTCCACAAGATTGGAAAAAGAGAGACTGGGGTGTGCGAGAGGTGTGGAGTGGAGGATGATGTGGGGCATGTGTTCAGATGTTGGAGGAACGAGAAAGTGCTGAAGAAGTTGGAGAGGAAACTAGGGAAGGCGGTGTATGGGGAGAATATGGTGGAGATAATGTTGAGGGAGGAGTAATGGATGGAGGTAAGTGGCAAGTAGAGAGCATGGTCAGGGGGAGAGAACGACTCGATATGGCATGAGAGGTAGGAGTGGAAGTTAGGGAGAAGACGACGATGTGAGCGGAGAGTGTGCGAGGGACCGCCGCCCGTCTCGAAGTATGCTAGGGTAGTGATTCCGAGGCGGGGGTAACGGCGAGTTTGAGGTGGGTTTGGTTGGTAGGCATCTCCTTGGGGATGAGTCCAACACTGTTTCGGTCCTGGACCCATTCGAACATGAGTTTCCCATCTCGGCCCGAAAAAAAAAATAATTAGTTCAGTTTACAGAAGTTCTTAGTAATCGGACAGTGAATGGAATAGTGAAGATAAATAGTGTAATATTCAAGTGGTGAAAATAAATTAGAACTATTATACCGAGTGTAAATAAATTAGTAGACATTAAGTGAAGTTTGTATATAAATTAAGTTTAATACAGTGTGTGCTTCTTTAAATAAATAAATAATAATCAGCCATAGTAGTGTGTATTACTTTTTATCCCACCCGTAAAAACTATTTAAATAAATAACAAAAACATTACAATAATACATTTAGTGGCCATGATTAAATAGACTCGTTTAATTTGAATTATATTTAATTATTTATATCCTAGTAGAAATATCATAACAAGGTCTACTGTCAGTAAATTAGTGGAAAGTTTAACGAAACTGCTGCAGTAAAAGATTTATCCAAATCATGGCTCAGAAAACCTACAGCAACTGAAGACAAATATTTGAATGTTTGTCTCATATTAGAGGTATGTCCACATTTGAGTAGTAGAAAAATTAGGTGTTTCAGAAAATATACAGTGAAGGCGATTACAGTAGATGCTCAAAATGTTGTCCGTTTACTTCAATACAGCAAACCATGCGCTTTTTAAAAGTTTGCAATTCATTTTGCAATATTCTTGACTGGTCAATTCTTCTTATCTTTTCTTCTTCTTATCTTTTAATTCCCAAATATGGGCAGGTTTTGTTTTAAAAGCGATATTTTTTAAGTGACTCCACAGGAAATAGTCTAGAGAATTCATGTCGGGTGATCGCGGGGGCCATTCGATAAAACCACGCCGTCCAATTCATCTTCTGGGAAACACATCATTGAGTTATTGCTTCACCACACGCGCATAGTGAGGGGGATCACCAACTGGTTGCAGCCAAATATTGTCTTTTGGGATATTGTTATTGTCTGAAAGTTTCGAATAATGAAATTTCTACATTAAAATGTATTTGAAAATAACTATTTGGATTTGGAAATAATCGAATCAACTCTTATTTAATACTATTGTCCAATAAATCTAAATACGCCGGACCATTTAAGTTTCCCTCAATGAAAAAGGGATAAATTATTTCGTCGCCTATTATTACCGCCCATAGGTACATTCAATTTTGTGGATATTGGGTGTGGGATGCATGCATCCAACGACGATTGTTACATGACCAGAATCTACAATTATGCCGATTTACGTTCCCATTAATAAAAAATGTGGCCTCATCGCTAAACATAACATTACTTGAAAAATTTGGATCGTTTTGATTGTAACATTTTTCCATCATTATGTCTGCAAACTCTACACGTCTATCGAAATCATCATCTGACAACTCTTGAATTAATCTAATTTTGAATGGATGGAATTAATTTACATGTAAATTTTCATTACTGATGTTTGATGTTCCCAATTAAATACTAGAACGTACAGTGCAAAGCAAAAAAATATCGTTTTTTGAAATAGTTTTGTAACAACGTACATTTTTATCGGCCCCCGTACCAAACACTCCATTCATAAATCAACAAGCTATGAAGGTAGTAATTGGTGCGACCTCTGTATATACGATACACGTGTGTTTTACCGACCGTTTTTCGGCAAGTCTTTATTAGCGCTACATGAAAGACGACTAGTGAACCTATGTAGAGTGTCACAAGATCCTTGCACACCAAAATCTATAAAAATCGTGCGATCCGTTTCCGAGATAATTGAGGCGTTCCATACTCACTCTGTATACTTAATTTGAATATCTGAAAATTTATATTTTAACAGAAATACCCTACAAATGTTTGCTGTAAGTAAATTGTTAAAGAAATTTCACGAAACAGTCTATTGTAGAGAAGAATGGATACCACTATGAAATCGACCATATTAAAAAACCTTTATAAACCAAAATTTATTAAAATAGTTTGAGACGTTCCGTTTTTAAAAACTGCTTTGTATATTTTAACCCTAAATTAAAATGTAACGTACCGACCATGAATAAAACTAAAATTATATCGTATTGCTTTCCGTAGATGAAATAAATTTAAAGCTTCCGACTAAATACCAAATATGGAGTGACGAATACAGCTCCAATAAAAATGCAGTAAACATCAAGCCGGCTTTTTTGTTAACTCCAGAAAAAACTGCTTCACGAATTTATTAGAAAGAACAAAGAGTGTTGTTGTACATTGTGCGTTAGTGTTTTAAGTATTGAATATTTTTGAGATTATTCAGGTAATTTTTAATTATTTTATTTAACAATGTACATTTTTAATGTTATAATACTAATTATGTTTTATTAGGTACCGTCAAACGGGGTTAAGTGAATCAAAAAAAGAAGTTATTTTGCCATAACTATTATTCCATTAACAGAAAAATTACGCAAAAATTAATCAAGATTCTTTACGTCCTTGTCAATTATATTCTATATTTATAAATGTCCTACTGCCAGTGGCGGCCCATTTATTTTTTTCCAAAGTGTGATTCACTTTACCCACCACTATGGGGTAAAGTGAATCGGGTATTAAACTGAACGATTGATTTACTTTTGAAGCACTTGGGGCAAAGTGAATCGTTACTAATGTTTTTAAAAAACAAAAATGAGTTCAAGATAAAAATTCGAACAAAAAAAAAACACTAAAAATAGACAAACTTAACTTTTATTTCATATTATCACAATATAGAAAACAGAACAAAACGTAACATTCTTCAAATTAAAAAAAACACTACTAAAACACATGTAAAAACTTATAAAACTCATAAAATTATAAAACAACACAGAAGAAAACAAATAAATAAAATATAAATAAAACATTGTAAAACAAGTGAAACGTAAAAATTATTTGTTTTGCCTATTCCAACTCTTGGAACTCATCGGGTTTTAAATTAAACACATAAGTGCCCCTTTTTACAAATTTTAAGGTAACTTTACGTATAAACTGAGTTTTGATTATCACTGACAAATCAGGAATATCCGGATAAACAAAATATCCTTTCTCTAAGCCTTTTTTCCGGAGAACATTTATTGTTATTTCGTCTGCAATCGACTCCACTTTCCCAATAAAATGTCGGTCTCTTTTTGAGGTGGGAAATTTAGCCACTATATAATCTCCAATTTTTAGCTCCTGGCTATTTGTACTCAAGGAGGACAATGGTTCTATATTCTCTTCTTCGCTGTCGTTCACATTTTCTTCGATTCCTTGCTCACCTTCGCTTGATGAAATATGTTCAGTTGCCTTTTTTTTGAACGCTTTTTTGGCTCCTCATCAGTAATAGAGTTGATAATCAAATCAGCAGTGGCAATGCTTTTTCCAGGTGATATGTTCACCTTTTTGCCCCTTTTTAGCAGTGCACTGCCTCCAGGCCCCGTTTTTAATTGCTCGAGATGATCAATAATTGCTTGACTTCACGCTCGCTCTTGTGTTCCATCGGGTTGAATGTTCCGTGGAATTTTTTGAAGAACTCTATTGGGATTAAAGGGCCCACAGCCTTCAAAACCAGCTAGACAGTTTTCTGCTGATCGTATTCCAATGGTGTCGATAGTTTTTTTGAGGTGCTGCGGAAATATTGTTTTTGGAAGAACTCGATTTTTTTGTTTCCATTGCTTCAGATTTTGTTTCCAAGCACGTTTTAATGGCCTGAAGTAGGCTACATCTAGCGGTTGTAACAAATGTGTGGCGTTAGGGGGCAGGAGAACGAATCTAATGTTATTGGCTTCACATTTCTGGACGACACTTACTGTGAGATGACTGTTTAAGTTGTCTCCCAACAGCACTTTCGGACCCGTCAATTTTCGGAAGTACGGTATTGCGATGCTGCTGAACCAGTCCTCAAAAAGGTCAGAATCGAACCAGCCGCTAACACTTCGATTATACCTCGCTCCTTCGACGCCATTTTCAGTCCATCCCTCGTACATGTGTTTCGCCTTGTATACCACATAATATGGTGGTAGCAAGGCTCCATTGCCTGCTATGGCAAACATAACAGTCGTACTGCTTTTAGACGTATCAATGGTTCTGAATGTGTGTTTGGATCCCCTTTTTGTCACGACTTTAACCGCTCCTGGGTCGTCCCCAAAATTTGTTTTATCATAGTTAACGATATGAGCAGGAGGGACATATTTCATCGTTTCTTTCAGATTTTGAAAATATTCTTCAATCATGTCATAACTTAGTCCTGCTCTGGCTCGTTTGGTATTTTCAGCTAATTTTAATGTCAGTGCGGGATTTCTTCTCATAAAGCATTTGAACCAGTCATTGCCTGGTTTATTTTCATTAAATCTGGTAGTACGGCCCTGCGTATTCAGATATTGTTGCACAATAATACTGATATCCGTTGATCTTAAAGGGAATCCCCATTCGGCGCAGATGTTACACGCTTCGACGATATGAGCCTCTTCTTCTTCTGACAAAACAGGTTGACGACCATATTTCAGGGAATGTGTTCCTCGCACCCTCCTTTGAACCGTCGAGAACGGAACCCCGTATTGCACCGAAGCCTGACGCATAGACCTCCTGCCAATACGCACGGCGGCTACAGCTCGTGGTACAAACTCTGGGTTGTAATTACATTTTCCGTGTGCACCAAGCTTTTTCTTATAAACTCTAGGCATGCTAAAACAAAAAAATAACGATGGCAAAAACCTAAATCTAAATTTATAAAAAAATTTCCTCCCCCTACCCATTGCAAAAAGTTATATCTACGCCACTTAATACGAAAAAATTAACAACACTAAAATATTATCATTTAAATGAAAATACCTAATTATATAGATATTTGCATAGTGATTCATTTTACCTCATAAACTAGAGTAAAAGAGAAAAATGCAACAAAAAACCTAGGTTATGTATATTTTTACAACTTTTCTCTCGGCATATAGTTCTTAACAAACCAAGAAACCTGTTTTATGTGATACCCATCGCAAATATTAAAATTGGAGCTTTCCAGAAGTAAACGTTTCAGCAATTAATAAAATCGGCGAAAAAACGCGGGAAAAATACATTATCGTATTCTACTTACGTTACGATCAGCGCAGCACTCAACACCTTCTATATGTTGCCTCTACAGTCAACAAAAGCATACTGCAGCAGAGATAAGATACACAGGTAGATCGGCCACTGTATATAAAAAAGTGGCCACGCGCACCGAAACTAGTGACATCTATATTTGGAGGCGGAACTACCAACATTTCTAAAGGTTCAGATCCATGCTAGAGGTTCAGATCTATGCTAAGGGTTCAGAGCCATGCTAAAGGTTCAGATCCAGGCTAACCCTCTAATTTGAAAAAAGCGGGAAATTCAAAAATAAATTTAGGTGGAAAATTTAAATAGTTGTATTCGTAATAATTCTGTAGTAGAGAGGTGATCAGTTGTAACACATAGTTATTTTAGTAGTATTATTGTCTTCACATTACACTCTTTATTTTGCTATTATAGTAAAATAGAATCAGTGTAATCTAAAGACAATAACTCTACTAGTATAACTTGTAGTTACAACTGATTACCTCTCTACTACAGAATTATTACGAATACAACTATTTAAATTTCCCACCTACATTTATTTAGTTAAAAGTAGGTAAAAAAATTCAAATGCGAAATGAGCATTAATCTAGTTTTTATATTTCCACTTGGTATAGGACATTCAATGTTTACATAAATACAATTACGAACTTTTTAAAAATCTAAGAAAAAAACAATTTAAAAAGCAGGTAATTTCACTTGATATAATAAATGAAAAATGGGAAACAATTACATATAACACACTTTATTTAATAGACTTGGATAAATATCCACTTTGGACGCGATTTCTGGGCCTTCTTGGCAGCTGCCTCCCACTGGCTTAGTTTTCTTTATAAAATTCTTACATCTGGAGAATCGAAATGTTTCCTATTGCCCCTATATCCATGAGCTAAAAAAAAAGTCAACTATTGTTATCCTCATTCAAGTTGTATGCAGTGAACTTATAAGTTATATACACAAAAGCAAGGTATTGCTGTTAACAATTTTTTCTGTAATTTAGGTTGATTTCCTTCAAAAACATAGTTTTTGACATCACTTGTACTTACAATTATTAAAATTCAAGGTGTGACTAGCAGATGCAATAATGAGTTATTTAACATAAACAATCTTATACCAGTTGCAGTTAAAACTCCTTTATATCTGCCCAGATGCCAAGAAATGGATGGTGCTTGTATGAAACTTGATGTGGACGGTAATTGTGAAAAACTTGATGTGGATGAACTGCAAGCTGAAAATTACATAAGAATTTTTTACAATTGAGGTTTCAACATAACCACAAGTAGGTCAGCATAAGCTATACTGCCTGAAGTTGTTTTAAAAATACTTACCAGGTACTTCATCAAACTCATGTAGTAAATGATTCCTTGTATATGTCTTGACTGGTCGTTGTACTTTTCCTACTGGACTATTACTACTTTTTGTGGTGGAAGCACTTAGAATAGAAATGGATTCTAAAAAGGGTTTTTTTAATTTAATATCAATAAAACATAAGTTGTTGCTCTCGAAAGACTAGGCATTATACAGTTACAAATGATTTAATACTGGATATAAAAAAATATTGCAAAATATTTATAGATACCTTTTAGCTTCTCGGGAGTTGAAAATGATTGTTGTTGCTCTGGTACCCAAAAATGATCACCTTCACACTTCTCTTGTATCCTAAAAAACATTAATCCTAATTCAACATATATTTATACACTAATCATAATTATAGTAACAATCAACTGTCTATTGTACTAATAACTACTATTTCAAACAGTGCTGTACACATATTGATGAGATAAGTTCTTACCATGCAAATGTAGTGAGGGATTTTTTCAATCTGCCACAATCTTCAAAATGAATGTTACAACTTTTATAAGATTTGTAAGACTCAAAAGCCAACTTAGAAATATTAATTCTCTCATTCCAAACGGCGTTAACCTCTTGGTTAGCAGGTAGGTATTCTATGCCTATAAAAAATACTTAGGTTAATACTTAGTTATAATACTTCTCATTTTTATTTCAAGGAAATCGTTGACTTTGTATAAACCACAATTAATACATCTAGCAATTCCAAATATTAAGAGTAACTATCTTAACTAGTATTTGAATTAATTTTATAAAAAAAAATTTCTTCAACTGATAATATTGGTAGAAATTAACATGTATTGTTAATAATTAGTACTAACCTTCTCAATGCATCCACGAACACAGCAAATTCTCATCATAGGAGCTCATCTTTAAATACTTTAGGAATATAAATGAGAAAATAAAAGCACAAACAACGACGAAAGAACTAACTGGCACGCCCTTTATTTACGAAGAATAATAATAAACAATATGGCTACTAGCTCCATGCATGCATGATTGCTGAACCTAATTTAATTTTAGACTCCGAAACTTAATTTCACCTTGGGCTCCATCTATCAGCTCTATCTGAAATCTTTAACGTTTAGTTCCGCCTCCAAATAAAGATGTCAGTAAAAATCGTATCAATTTTGAATTAATTTCGCCCACCCGAGTGCCCAGGGCCTGTACTGCAGTTAGATCCACTGGGAACGACTTAGTATACCGACGACAACCGAAAATATCGAAAATACACCGATTGATTCACTTTATACTCCCCGATTCACTTAACCCCATTTGACGGTACTTTCTTATTTTTGAAAACTAGGAATTTTAAGTTGTTATATATTCAATGATAAATTTGTTTTATGTAGATACAAGTGTATGAATTGAAAGGTGATTTTTTAAGTATCGAAAATTTATGTGGTTGATGTAGATCAGATAAAAAGAATATTTTTCATCAAATAAAATTGAAAAATAGCAAATTGCACATTAGAAATACCTTTAACATAGTTAAATAATTCTGTTGTGGAATTTGTTATTTACTAACTGATTTTTTTAATTTGATAATTGTGAAAAGATTCCACGTAGTAAAGGGTTGAAACAATTAGATTGAATGTTTTTTAAATGATGTAGGAATTTCTTTTTCGTAAAAAACCATATTATAAAAGGTTTTGTAGTATTAATAACGTACTTTTAATGCGCAGACGTGTAAGTTGTACAGAATTCAAGTAATTAGACGTTGCCAGATCGACAAAAAATATTTGTATAATTTGTATAGTTTTTAATTGCTCTTCTTCACGTTCTTTATGGTATATTAATTATTTTGTTTGGTGTTGATGGGAAATAAAACGTTTTTTTTTCAATCATGTCATATTATACTTTGTAAAATCATATGTCCAAGGTAATTCAAGCAACTAGAAAATTTCCGATCTATTAATATATTATTACTTACCGACAGTTTATTAAAACAAGAATTAAAATGACAAAATGAATTATTTTCTCTCTGCTGTTCATTATCAAACAATATTAAATTATAACACTTCCATTTTCTTTTTTTTTTAACATTTTAACGCTCTTTTCAGCTCAAGAAATGCGATATGCCTAAAGGTAGGAGACTGTTGTAACGAATAACGAAAATAATATCTGAGAAAATGATAATACATTAAATTAAAGAAATGAGAAAAAAACAATTTTTACTTGGGTTTAGGAGTCAAACATAGACTAATTTTTTTATTTATATCTTTTTCAATTTAAAAAATTTTTGTTTTAAAAAGTATGCCTGAAATGTTTTTACTATTTACAATTTTTAATATAGGTTGTTTTATTTTCAATAATTTTATTATTATAATGAATATTGGAAACACCCCAGCAAGAGGATATTCTTATGTGGATTCGTTTGCGTTTCTTTTGTTTCAGGTGAAATTTTTTCAGCGTAGCAGCATTCTGTGTCAATCTTTTTAGTAGTAAACACAATTCAAAATTTTTTTGATTTAAAAAGGAACTTATTAAAACAACAATAATAAAAAATACAAAAAAAATTCATCAACTGTATAATAAACGAAGAAAAATTGCTTAAAAATTTATTTCAGATTCTAAATTTTTTTAATTTAAAATATCTATTTAGTATCATCTTATTAAATCCAAATTAATAAAAAATGGGAAAATTGCTTAAGAATTCCAATTTTTTCACAGCTCAACTCAGATTCAGAAATATATATGTATTTAAAAAGCTTAAAAATTCTTTCCTAATTTAAAACATTTTTTTAGTCAGGCATAATATTAAGCATTTTGTTGGAAAATCATAATTTTCGAAATATTAAGGCACTAAGTAAAACCAGAATGCTCCAAACAACTCAAAATTGATAATTTAGGAAGAGGAAAACAAAGGATTTCTGGTGCAACGCTCTGGGAGCCAATAGGTCAGCCATTTAACACAATTTAAAATTTTTGAATTCGAACAGAAAGTTATAAAAACAGGAATAATAAAAAAAAATAAAAATTGATCTGGAAATTCGTTTTTTTTACTGATATTTTAAGATACCTACCTCAAATTTTTTTCCATAAATTAAAACATTAGGTTATTAAATATAAACAATACATTTTATCAAAACAAAAAGAGAAATTGGCTGAAAAATTAATTATTTTCAAAACTAGCTCAGATTTAGAATTATTTTGAGGAACCTCAAATTTTTTTCCCAAAATCATAACATATTTATTTTATATTTAGTCTAGCATATTAATAACCATTTTGTTGGAAAATTATTATTTTTGAAATATCAAGTCACTCCCAGAACGCACTAGATACAACGGCATCTTCCAGACAACTCGATGACAACAATGATTTTGGGTGTTTCCAATTCATTACATATTCGTTTTAAGCTCATGTACAAAATATATTTAAATATATAAAGATGTAGGTATACTGTAACATTATAATTTTACCCCTTCATCAACTCGGGAATTTTTTTTGGATTACAGAAACTTTCAAATTGTTGCATGCCTGTATTACTTATATTAAACTGATTAAAAAAAATGATGATTGTTAATTATATCGAAAATATTGTTGGGAATGACAAAAAAAATACTGTGAGAGTTTGAGCTCTTAATATTAATATTGAGAGGTGCCGCATCGCAAATTTCGATTTTCCATTTAAATAACATGGGAACAATATTCTCTTGCAATTTGGAATTCTACAACTCACGTTGGTGACAATACTTCGGAATGACCAAGGTATATATTTGTAGAAAATTGAACGCTCTACAAAATAGGTCACCTACAATTTTTTCATATATTTATTCCTTCAAAAGTTATTCGAGGTCAAAGTTGAACTAAGGACAGATTTTAACATTTTTCCAATTTTTTTACGCAACCTTCAACTTTATGAGAAAGTTTCATGGGACATTTTTGGGAGAACATTTTATTTTCCATAACTTATCTCTATAAAAGTTTTTGATATTTTCTACAGGTCGTGAATTATTTGCATTAAACTGAAAATATTTTAACCTAAAAATTATATCTCGAACTTTTGAAGGAATTAATATATCAAAAAATTGTAAGAGACCTTTTTTGTAAAGCGTTCAATTTTCTACAAGAATATACCTTGGTCACTCCGAAGTATTGTCACCAACGTGAGTTATAGAAGAATTCCAAAGTGCAAGAGAATATTGTTCCCATGTTATTTAAATGGAAAATCGAAATTTGCGATGCGGCACCTCTTAATATTAATATTAAGACCTTAAACTTTCACAGTATTTTTTTTTGTCATTTCCAACAATATTATCGATAATCATTTTTTTTAATCAGTCTAACTTATATATAGAAAATGTGATCACAAATTTTTCCTTGGGTACAATACAGACTTTGAAAATCTTTTTTTTAACTTGTCCATTATAAATTTATTTCAATATTTTCAAAAACTTACCACTACAAATTTATTTTTATATTTTTAATCTCTCTTAACATATTTAGAAAGTTTAATATTTCACAAAAGACACTTTTTGTGCCCAGATTACTTAGACTACTCGCTAATTTTTGTGGTACTTTGGTTAACAAGTTTTTTTCAAAATTAGATATATAAGTACTTAGATTACTCTAAACTAAATTATTTATAAATATTCCTCTGTTTGATAATTGAATTTTGAATTCTCTTTATTTTCAAGTAATTTTTAAAACTGCTCACAACAGGATCTTAACTGGATACTGCACTGGATTGGGGTGGGACTCTAAAGTTTCTAAATATTTCTTATTCTCATACTTTTCCAATTAGAATTTTGTAGAAACTTATTAATTTTTGTATTACTTAAAAGAGAGTATTGGTAATAAATATGGTAAGATTTTCACGGACTACAAGGACTAGGCTGTTGGGTTACGCTCACCTTCCCTATACTGACCGAACTGTATGAATTATTTATTTTAGTAAGTTACAACATGAGATGTGTATTTAAACAGTACTCTAAAACGTAATGTGATATTTTACACAGGTACTGGTTCGAGGTTGCTCTAACGTAGTGGACTTAGAGGCAGTATCATAGGGAAATTTTTGTGATGGATACCTTTGACTAAGTGATAAATGTGGTGGCAATCGCCAGCCGGAAAACGGAAATGGACGAATTTGGTTTTTAGTGATGGTTAATGGGAAAAATAGTGCAGTCCAAATGGTATTAGGATGAAGGTTACGTCATAGAACTCAAAATGTAAGTGCCAGTTTTACTTTTTGAATGTTTTTTTGTTCTATTTAAGTAATAATTGCATATAAAAGCGTGATTTTGTGATATAATGAAAATTATCTCCCACTTTTTAGTCCAATTTGGTACAAAAGCATCAAATTAAACAGCAATGAAAAATCCTTCTTCATGGTAGGCCAAAAATATTCTCGCCCTGGTCTCACATTTTACAATTCACTAATAGATCTATAGTAAAATACCGAATAAAAAGAATTCGACGTGAAAATATTGAAAACTTTTCAACTTTTGTTTTTCAAGAAGTATTTACTCATACTGTCCCATCTATTGAATACTTATCCAACTAAATAACAAAAGGTTTTTGATTGTGCCATCCATTAAAAACTTATGGAACTGAAAATATATATCTAAAATAATATCTTTCTTTACTTTATCAAGTTTATACAGAGTGAGTTTTGAGTATGGATTGCCTCATTTATCTCGGAGACGGATAGCAATATTTTTATAGATTTTTGTGTGCAAGGATCTATTAGGGTGGTATTTACATTCTTGTTAGATCTTTCCTTTTATCGGGATAATAATGAACTTAGTTATTTCAAATGGATCACCCTGTGTATTTTTTGCCTTGAGGCGTTCCATACTTGAAACTCACTCTGTATGTGATGTGAATTATCTTTTAAAAAAATCTAATATTGTCGTCTGCTTCATATTCCTTACTTTGTTTCTGAAAAATTCGTGTTCACAAATTATCAAAATCTCTGATATTTTTGTGTAAGCGTTCACATTGTTATTTATAAAAAATAATTTATCTTGATCCCTTAAATTATCACATGCATCACTTATTTCTTCAATATCAGATTGTTCATCACTGTTCTCAACACCTCAACACATTTGGAAATGGAGAAATCGGAATCTTCAGTGGTTAAGTGCTTCATCTATAGAAGAATATCAGTCGAAACCCAAACCCATTTCAGTTGGTATTAAAGTGGATAGGACGGTAAAAATTTTTTCAAACTCTTCTTGGGCATCGTCAGTTGTGTCTCCAGCTTTTTTAAGTCTTGCTTTTGAAAAATAATTTAAAATTTTGCCGAAACTTTTCTCCAAGCTGCCACTAAAGCATTTGCAACTGTTATGCTTTTTTATTTTCTCTAGAAATGGCTCGGATTCCATGAGCATAAATAATTTTGTATAATTCCTTGATTTAGAGGCTGGTTGTCATATGTAGTATTCGGCGGTAAAAAAATCAGTTTAATATTTTCAAGAAATATATTGTTAGGATGGGAAGTTGCATTATTTAAAAACCACAGTATATTTCTTCTCTGTTTTTCAATTCCCTGTCAAACTTATGTAACCATGAACTCATTATGTTTTCGTTCATCCAAGCTGTTTTACTAGACGTCTATTCCAAAGGTAACTAACTTATTAATATATTTTTGGCTTTACCCATTACTAAAGGTTCTTTAGCAGCTTTTTTTCCAGCACAGTTGTCATTTTTCAGAGCCAATGGTTTTGTAGGTAATGCTCTATAAAATAATCCCATTTCATCAGTATTGTAAGCATCCTCTGCAGAATAGTCTTACAAGATTTTATTTAATTTTATTTTCCAGTTTTTAACTTCTTGTAAATTGATGTGTGCAGACTCACCACAAACAGACTTAAACGTGATATTGTGTCTCTTGCAAACTTTTCCCAACCATCCATTTGATGCTTTGAAAGTATCACACTTTAATTCTTTTGCAGTTTCTAGTGCATTTTCTTAAATTAATTGCCCATACAAAGGAATCTTCTTATTTAGTACTTTGGAAAACCATTCAAAAACAATCTGATCCACATCAAGGTCCTCAGTTTTAGGGAATTTCCGTTTAATGGAATCTCTAAGTTTCCCGAAACCATAATAGGTTCTAGTGAAACTAGCGTGTTAATGATTGCTGGAATAGCTAGCGGCTTTTCATTGCTCCCCTACATGGTATATCATAGTATATTAATAGTATATGGATAGAAGGAGGACCAGCTGGAGCAGTGTTTAATAGATTCAAAAGTGGTTGGTTCGACGAAGTAATTTTTGAGAATTGGTTTGAAACAATTGCTCAGCTATCCTTCAAGAAGCAGCCTGCACCCCATGAAGAGGTGATGTGTCCAGGTAATTCTGTAGAAATTATCTGTTTCAACAGATTGTTCCAAAACAAACCATGGCACTGGGGCTGGCATAAATGAGCCTAGGAAGAGAATGTTCTTTAGCCTTGGTCGATATACGTGTTTCAAACAGAGAATATTGCCGCTATAGCCTGTATTAATGGAAACATCAAAAGAGAATATACCGGACAAAAAATTAAAATATTTACTAACTGACAGGCCCTGCTTGAAGCTATCAGTAATTCAACAACTAGGTCAATACTGGTAAAATACTGTGAAGAATCCAGTGACAGGCTGACAAGAGACAACGCAGTGTCTCTTATATGGGTGCCGGGGATTGCAGGTAATGAAATGGCGAACCAGTTAGCTAGGTTCTAAAGGAGAATTCATATGTCCGAAACCGTTTTGTGAAATCACAAAGGATTGCAAAAGAGGGGAAATCGAGAACTGACTAGATAATGAACACCAAATTCAATGGAGGTTGACACAAGGGCACCACCATACAAAGTTGAAAGTTGAAGACATTTGCCGACCTGGTGACTGGACACTGCACCCTGAGGAAACATCTGCACAAAATGGGCAAAGTAAGTGAACCTATGTGCAGAAAAAGTTAACTTCATGATGAAACACCTACTTCTGTGAGAACTTACAAGGACTCAGACGGAAGCTCTTTGGAGAGGAATTATTACAACCATTACAACTATTGAAAATCCCCCTAGTCAAACTAGTGGGTTATATAGAAGACATGAAGATTCTGGAATGGAAGCAGATAATATGGGAAATGGTACAAAGATTTAGTTCAACTGCCTGGGCTGTTGACCACAACCCAAACGAATGAATGAATGACCACTTCCAAAATTATCATGATTTGATGTTAATTTTTCCTTTAAAGTTTATCTTGTAAACAATAATTGCAGTAGAGCTATTACCAAAAGCTATAGCTTTCTCTATTTTTTAAAAGTCAATTTTGGAGGTCTGCATTACCTAATAGGAGAACAAATAGTGCAAAATCTAGCTTATAAGTAGGAGATTACTGGATAGAAGATAGGCACTGAACTGAACTAATGCCTTTGGATAGCCTGAGCTTCCTTCGGATATCCTGAAATTCCTTCGGATTCTAAAGGAGCTACTAGTTTCTGAGACTTTCGTCAGGAACTGAGTAGAAGACAGACAATAGATTTCTTGGGTCTCACTGAATGTCGCATCATAAAATTGGACTACAAACTGTTATGTCTTACTAAAATAATAAATGCGATCGAAAAGTATAAGCGGTTTTTTTTTAGATTTTTATTTTCAATGGAATTTTCAAAAGAAAATTTTCCGGTTTGTCCACTAACCTTAGGCACAATTGTCTGATATATCTGGTAAAATACCAATATTATCTCTAAAAATTGTATTGAAGTATGACAGAATACTCTGAAAACATTTTTAATGGCGCAGGTATTTTTTTAACATTAAGCTCGTGGCTAGTTTCTCTTGATTATGAAAAATTTTGGTTTCAGTCTGACTGTCAAACTTTGTATCTACATACAAAAAAATTCCAAATGTTTCAGTTTAAGAACCGTTTCCATCAATTTATCGTGAATTTACAGCATCATTTCTATTTCAGCGAAATGTAAACCACGACTCCGCGAACAGTAATTAATAAAAACAAAAAATTAATTATTCAGCAGAATTAGGAAAATGAAGAACTTCTTTAATTGCTTTCCGTTACTTGGGAAATTAACTGTTTTTGTTCACTTCGGGAATTTATATGAAGTTGGAGTTTAGGTGATCGTACTTAGAAAACAATTTTTTGGACGAATAAATAAATAATGTAGTTAAGTATTCTTTCAATATAATTAAGATAAAGTTGTTCTTCAATGAACAATTTATATTGAAAAAAAAAACATGTAGTGTGAATACCATTGATGAATTGGACTTAATTTCAGCTAAACACTAGTTGAGACCTGGCTTCCAGTAGCAGATCGAGCTTTTTATTCAAAGAAGGTATTGTACCGGGTCTCTATATTTCAGAAACTATTTGTCATATAGGTTAAAGAGAAAAATCTGTAGGTATTACAAACTCGCATCCCAGAAACTGCTGAAAATTATTTTCAAGTTTTCTACTCCACCGGTAGAGGGCGTAGTTCACACTAATATCATTTTTCTATAATAAATGTACAGTTATAGTACCACAAAACTTAAATATTCGTAATATTTTACGTTTGCTCCAGTACTTTTTCCTCTATCTTTTTTTAAATTCCATCCTCTCTCAAGTAAATGTTTAAAAAATATAGCATCGCATTTGAAGATTCACAAAAAAAGTTGAAAACTAAACAATTGTTCAATCACCGCCACCTAGCGACCGTTAAAACCACTGAAATGAAACGATTATATAATCTTTTATCAGACATTGAATTCCCTTTCAAATGATACCAAGTATGTCAAAATCCATAAAGCGGAACAAAAGTTTTATTGAATCAGCTTTCCCACTCATCCCTACCAGTTATTTTACAAGATAGAGGAAAAAGTACTGAAGAAAACTTACGTAAAATGATCTAATGATTACGATGATATTTAAATTTTGTGGTACTATGACGGTACATTTATTATAGAAAAAGATGTTTTTGTGATATTATTGTGAACTACGCCCTCTAGCGGAGGAGTAGGAGACTTAAAAATAATTTCCAGCAGTTTGTCGTATGTGAGTTTGTAATACCTACAGATTTTTTTCTTTAAGCTGTACGATAAATAGTTTCTGAGATACAGCGGGTTACCTCTCTTAATCAGACACCCGGTACATTCACGTGACAATTCTATTGTTAGCATAAATATTTCAGGAATTTTATTTCATATTCCTTTTAATAATCTGTATAATTTTGCAAATTTTAATATATCGCGATGAACAAATTTTTACGAATCTGGAGCGCTACCGAAATGTTGAAATGAAAACATAAAAAGAAATGCGGTTTGATATCCCAAAAAATAACATAAAAAAAGTAATTACAAGTTCACCAACCGTAAATACCCTTTATACCAAGTGGACAACACATTTTACTACATTTTAAGGGTTGTCATTATGGCCGTATGAACCGTTTACACTTAAACTCGTTTAAGCATTAAACTATTTATAATTTTGAGTTGATGCACCAACGATTCTATGGAGGATAAACCAGTTTACACGTAAACGTCCAGTATTGGAGGTTTAACTTTAAACTGTTCTTTTTGTCACTTGGGTAATTTATGTCAATGTCTCAGAAAAGGTTGGTTAGATTTGATGAGGTGACTGTCAAGAAAAGGTTGTTGATTCTAACACTTTCCACCATTATATGTAGTGGAGTGATTTCAAGAACTCATTGCTCCTGTGATACAGGCTAATCTTTGAATTCTGGAGAGGCATTCTTTCGTCGTCAACAGGCTGGTTCTACCACTACATGCAATGGTCTCGCTATTGACGTGTACATCCACCTTAGGATCCTTGGGTTACAACCCCAGTTTTTCCCTGCCAGGTTCCTGCACAGAAAAACTCTTCGCTTTTTATAATTGTATAATTGAGAAGTATAATTTCTTGAAGAAATTGAATACAGAATACAGTAACAAATAGGAATGAGATCCCAAACAATTACTAGAGTTGAGAAGAATGCCATTCAAAGGTATACAGATAGTGCTATGCAGGTAGGGACTGGGATAGGAGTGGATGGAACCAAACACTCTGAAAGCTTAGGAAAACTTTAAGCATCCTTCATGCGAAAATTCTCGACTTACGAAAGGGTGCCCAATTCAATATCGATGAAATATATAGAGAGTGGAGGATTAACATAATGTCGGATGCTCAAGTAGCCATTAAATCATAAAGTTCTTGTGTAATCAGTTTCTAAATGGTATGGGAATGCCTAGAAGTACTCAATAAAAAAGGCAAGAACCATATCGACACCTTATTGTGGGTCCCAGGACACACTGGCGTTGAAGGAAATTAAATACCAAATGAACTAGCAATGGGAGAGACTGGAAACAGGAACACCCTCTTCAGCACCAATGTGTTATTGAAAGATATAGACAACGACGAAAAAAAGAGATCTAACGATTTGAAGCATCTAGTAGGGCTAAGACAACCGAAGAAAAAATCGCCGAAAGAAGTTATCGGAAATACATTACATTCTAATTATTCCTTGAGTTCATCTCTAAAAGAAATACCATTCACAAAATCCGTTGACCTGAAATGCATATGCACTCAAGTCGATAGTTGCATGCTAAGCGACAGCTTCCAATTTCGGAATAATATTTTGACAGTGCTTATGATGTCGGAAACTATTTTGACTAAACATCTCGACATTAGAAACCTCGCAGGGTAACGTAATGCCCATGGAAACTTTATAGTGATGCCGATCGAACCTGATTATGATTTGACTGATTGACTTCTATTCGATTTGACTCATTTCTATTCGAGTTACAGAATAGGGCAGATTATATTGTTATTATTTGTATTGTCTCAAGGTCAGATGCCATAGACGCCTGCACCCGCAAGCCTAACTTTGTTAGGCGCGGTGTTCATCTATCAAACGCGACAAATACGCGACACCGGCATTAAACAAACAAACTAAAAACATTCGGTCGCCTATCTAAACGACTTTCTACTAATAAAAGAGTATTTGCAGAATCCGTCAATACAAAAACTTCGAAATATTTACGATCAGAATACAGATGCGATTACAAAACTTGACTAATCTCTGTCTGCTCATTTTGCCCAAACAATTTTCAGCAGACATAGACAAGTCTCAGTATCTCAGTAGTGTCTTTAAGATAAGCGCGGAGTAATTATAAATCATGTAAGACACTAAAGAGATTTACTTTAGGTTTTTTGAAATGGAAAATCAAAACATATGTACCCCCCCACTAGTGCGACTTCTAGTGGTTTCTTTTCAAATCTTTAGAGGAAACAGGCTCATATATAAACAAATAACGATATGGGCCCGGTTAAAATCGAATTTTTTTCAATCTCTTTTGGTATAATATGAAATACAAAAACAATATTTTTTTCGTAGCGCATTGAGAAAAAATGGAGACAAACTTTTAAGAGGCCTTCAGTGTGGTTTAATTTTGATTTAGCCGCCTACTTTTTTTTTCTGTTTCTATCTATTAATCACAACTTCTAGGGCAGTAGCGCCAATTTGAAAAAATATCCAGTCCTACCCTACTATAACTAAGGTCATTGGTGAGAACATTAGTTTTATTTGCGAAATACATTGAAGTATTATCATCCTCCTCCTCCAGTTACTGTTGATACGAGTCTTAAGATCTTCCTGGTGATTTGCTGACCAATGGGAATATAAAATTAAGTAATGAATCAGAAGGATTGAATTAAAACCAAAAAAACTGTTTTAACTTATGATGTTAGCACTACTGGAGAAACTGTAGAAATTCCCTGTTGAATGTGAAAATTAAAGATTATTCTCAAAGCGCAAAAAGATTAAATATAATTTCTCCACGATCATCACAGAATTTGCTAAATCTGAAATCAAATTTGATTACAGAATGATGGAATTCTCTCTCTTGAGATTGAAGAAATATTCTGCAACACCTCAGCCCCTATGCAATTTAAATGTATTTACATTCTCTCTCTAGTGAATAATATTCTCACACTGGTTAGCAATAATATCATTAGCCTTGACGCAGTTGATTGTCATCGTAGTGTAAAAACTTGAGTAAGTGTCAAAATTATTGCTGTCACATTGAGTGTTTACCTAATATAATTGTGATTGAGTTCTGTAATATAAATTATCTTTTGTTCATTTCCATTTAAAATCTTTGATCGTGGAGAAAGTATGGTCTGCTACTCGGTTAGAATGAAAATTCGTGATGCTCGTGGTGCCTCACGCTCGCCTTCGGCTCGCGCTCGGAACTTTCCACTCGCATCGAATTTTCATTCTAACCTTGTTACAGAATATACTATTCGAGTTCGTTATTAAAAATTTTCCAGAAACAACGCTTCAAATCATGGAATAAACGTTGGGATGAGTGCATCAATAACAAATAAGTAAGATTCTTACCTCAAAATTTTGAATATTCTAGATCGGTTTGAAAGCATTAAGCCGCTTAAGTTATTTGAGACGATCTACATTGGAGTTTATCAGATTTGGTAAAGTTTAGCATAAATTAGAGGGTAATTCAAGTTATTCGAGGAATAACTAATAAGCGGGGGCAAATTAATTATAATTCTTGTGATCATAAACATGTCTATAATTGATGTACTAATTGCAGGTAGTTAAGATTCTACTAATATTTAATATTTATCATTAAACCATAAAATATATTCTATAAATCTTTGAATACTCATAATTTGTTACTAAATATAAAGTATTTCTATTTAAAAAAAAATTCTTTTGGTTATTACAGTCTGATCGAAGATCAATTTCATTCAACACTGTTCACAGTTACACTAACACTCCAAACTAACTTACGCGCGATCCGAAAACTGCGGAGACTCAGTATACCCAAAGGTTCACCTTCAGTCTCTGAAGAAGATAACTTGGTTGGAGTGTTTCCGTTGGTGTATTGAGTGTAAGCTGTGATTAGTGTCGAGTTTAGCCAACGGTTCTGAAAATCTGAACTTAATTTCATTCAAAGTTGAATTACCAATTGGGTTCTCAAACTGGCTGATAAAAGTAAACACTGACACTCAATTAACCAGTTTACGTTTCTATACACAATGAATTTGCATAACTGCATAATCTGACATAAAAATAGCTATTTATATCATCGGGAGGAAAGTGCCACTTTTCCTCCCGCGGGGTGTAATTTACTGGTAGTAATCATGCAAAGGAGGAAAAGGAACTTTACTCCTGTGTAATACATATAATTTTTCCTCCTATCCACTTATTAAACCGTTTTCTGAATTATTATTTATTTTGTTGTCTTCGGCCCATTGCTTTTTTTCTATATATTGTTTTTCATAATTGTCTTTAGATTTTTGTAGTAATAAGGTTAATGAGGTTATGTTGGTAGGAATGGTAGGAATGGGGGTTTTAGGGTAAACCAGCATGGGTTCACGAAGGGGAAATCTTGCATCTCGGCACTGAGCAAGGTGATGGGTTTGGTGGAAAGAGCTAGGGAGGGCAGCTGGAGGAAGAAGAAATTGGCCCTACTCGTGTTCTTCGACGTCGGGAACGCGTTCAACAGTGTCAGCAAACGGGCAGTGTTGAGCGCGTTGCTGAGGCTTGGAGTGGAGCAGGGGTTGGTTAACTTGGTGGAGGACTACCTGACGGGGCGTGTGATTGTAGACTCCAGAGGGAGGAGATATGAGATGGAGGCTGGAGTGCCTCAGGGCTCGGTTCTTGGACCGACGCTCTGGAAGTGTGTGTTTGATGAGGTTTGTGGGATAGTATGTGAAGAGGGATGTGAGATTACGGTGTATGCGGATGATGTGTGTCTGGTATGTACGGCAAAGGGAGAGGCGGAGATAGAAAGAAAGGCGGAGAGAATGTGCAGGAAGATTGTGGAGAAGATAGAGCGGTGCGGACTGGAAGTGGCGGAAGAGAAGACGGTGGGGTTGCTAGTGAAGGGACGGAGCAGGGCAAGGGAAGTGGGGGTGATGGTTAAGGGAAGGAGAATTCGCATGGGGGAGTCTGTGAAATACCTAGGGGTGTGGTTGGATAGCCAATTATCCTTCAAAACCCATATGGTAAAGGCGGCAGAGAAGGGTAAAGTGAGGGCAGCATGGCTGGGGAGATTGATGTGTAATGTGAAAGGGCCGGGATAGTGGACGGTGGAGTGGTAGGACGGTAGAGCAGAGTATGCTGTACGGTGCGGAGGTGTGGGATGAAAGAGCGGGGGTGAATACGAGGGTTAGGCCACTTCTGCGGGTGCAGAGAGGGATACTGCTGAGGGTGGTGCAGGGGTACAGGACAGTGGGTGGACTGGCAGCAGCGGTGCTGGCAAGGTCCTACCCATTGGACGAGTTGGCTAGAGCTAGGAGCCAACGCTGGAGGGGTGCGACCAAAGAATAGGTACGGGAATGGATGAAGGAGGAAATGGAGAGAAGGTGGGAGGAGTATGAGGGCGCGCTAAAAGGAGCGATTGGGAATAGGAGAGATTGGATGGACCGGAAATTCGGGGAGGTGAACTACTTCTTGACACAAGTGCTCACTGGACATGGGTCGAGAGTAGGGTACCTCCACAAGATTGGGAAACGAGAGACTGGTGTGTGCGAGAGGTGTGAAGTGGAGGATGATGTGGGGCATGTGTTTAGATGCTGGAGGAACGAGGAAGTGCTGAAGAAGTTGGAGAGGAAACTAGGGGAGGCGGTGTACTGGGAAAACATGGTGGAGATAATGTTGAGGGGGGAGGAGGAATGGATGGAGGTGAGTGAAGTAGTAGAGAGCATGGTAAGGGGGAGAGAAGGACTCGATATGGCATGAGAGGCAGGAGTGATAGGAGGGAGAAGATGACGGTGTGAGCGGAGAGTGTGCGAGGGACCGCCGCCTGTCTCGAAGTATGCTAGGGTAGTGATTCCGAGGCGGGGATAACGGCGAGTTTGAGGTGGGTTTGGTTGGTAGGCATCTCCTTGGGGATGAGTCCAACACTGTTTGGGTCCTGGACCCATTCGAACATGAGTTTCCCATCTCGGCCAAAAAAAAAAAGTTTGCACTCTAAAAGTAAATTGCAAGTTGAAATTTTCATGTGTAAACCTAATGTTAAAGTAACATTCATAATTAATGTTTACTAGATACAGGATGTACAAGGTGTTATATAAAACAATTTGAATAGTTTTTTCATTTAGAACATAGTTAAAATGAGGAAAAGTACTTTTCCTGTCTAGGGAGGGAAAGTACTTCTCCTCCCCAGGAGGCAAAGAGTGTACTTTCCTCCCTAGGGTGGGAAGTATGAGTAAGCTCCCTGATATGATAGAGGAAAGTGTATACTTTCTATAGGGGTGGGAGGAAAATAATTTTGTGAATCCAGGCACCAGCTCAGGTGAAGGTTGAGTTTGGCTATACGGGATTGAAAAAAAAATTTAAAAATAATAATATACACAAATTTTTAAAATTAAGAAACGAAGAAAGGTGAAGCTGATAATATTTATAAGAGATTTTCTGAGTTCAATAATGCGTTAGTGGCTGTTCATGGCAGATTATTTCCAATATCATTATTATCGAACGCGATAATAGTTTTACCTGTTTTACCTCTATGTTTTAGTTTCCATTCTTCCGTTTGTTTCATGAATTTCATCTCAAATCGCCAAGCATTTATTCGCATTCCCGCTATCCTGTATTTTTAGTTATTTTTTTCCCATATTACAAGAATCACTGTTAAGTTCTCAGGTAGGTGATTTATAGATTCGACAAAAAAAGTAATTTTCAGCTTTTCGGAGATAAATATATTTCTAATGACGCACTGAATCTTCCACGAGCGTCTAATTAGCCTTATAGATGCGATGTATTTTCCGCTCGTATCTCGTAGAAGGTATTTTACAGGGCTAGGTGTCTGGGATTTTGCTAATTTCTCTAAATATACGAGGGGTTAGGCAATCATTTTAATTTTTTTAAGCAAAAACTTCTTAAGTCGCAACTACCGTTACATCTCATCGCCTAATCGTCACCTGCCACTGCTTAATCATCACATGTCACTGTCATCGCATTATCTGTCACTGACAGAACTAACGCTTTTCAGTTCTGTGCCGTCATCCATTAAAGTAGATAATATAGTGTTATGTTATGTTAAATGCCCACGTTGGTGCCAAAATTGTTATGGATACCTTATTGCTCCACGTTGGTGAGCCAAATTGTTATGAAATGTTGTATTACGTTGATGTCCCACGTTGGTGAGCCAAATTTTGATGTATTGTTTTTATTACACCAAATGCTCCACGTTGTACGCCAATTTGTAATGTTAAGTTTAATACTTTATTTTTCAGGTTCACTGTTATACATCCGTGTATAACGTGTTGCCTACGTCATTAATATTTTTTTATTTGTCTTCGTGGAGTGTTGATATTCTGATTTATTATTATTTGAACTGTGGGTTGATTTTTTTATAGAATATAAATTGGAATGAAAATAAAGTTGTAGATTTTGTTCTTTGCTCAGCTAAACTCAATCAAAACAAAATTCTCCATCAAAGGACGTGCGGTTGAATTTCTCACAGATGTATGTTCAACAAATCAAACTCCTAAACCTTCTTGTTGAATTCATACAATTTTATTGAACAATAACAAACAGGAAACAAATTTTTTTTATAAAACTACAAATCTAAATACAATATCTTCAAATGTTAGAGTGATAACACTGTTCACTGATCGTGGCATTGACTGATGACAAGCTTCTTGTTCAGTTTTACAAAATGGCCAACAGCTCACGCCACGATATGTATTTAATGAAATTAATCACAATTGAAAAAATTATTGGAATAAATTGTTATTATGAAATATTGTGTCACGACTGGGATGTCCTCAATGAAGTTTGGAAAAATCCTTGAAGTTTATCAAGGAATGTAAGTATTGCTATCAAGTTCTATCATTAGTCAATCAAATCAAGTAAAGTTATTAATATTAGTTATTCACTAACCTTTAATCACTAACCATCAATGCGATTCTATTTTCACTTTATTAAACATTAGGAGTTTAATTTTAACTTCTTTCAGCAATCATCAGCATTGGAAATGTGTCTCAAAATAAAACACACCTGGAGATAGTATTAGGATTTTTGGAATCTCTAACAAGCTGCTTCAAATTGGAAATGTTCTTCGTTTTCTTCAATATTTTGTAAAATCGGTGAGTATTACTCTTTTCTTTATGATTTAAAATGTTAAATTTGATTTATAATATTTTAGTAAACATCGAGCTGTCACTTCTTGTCTATTTTTCTTGACTGTCAAAGTTAGGTTATGTTCCTACTTGATTATAAAATTAATCTTTTTTCTAGGTTAATAAAATTTGAAACAATTGAATGTCGGAGAGAAGCCAAATACATCCTCCCTGAACGACGACTTTTATGACACTGAACTGATAAATTTGGGTTCTCTAACCTTACTTTTATGGACAAAGTTTTCCCAAATTTCTTAATATGACTTCAGGATATGCAAAAACTATACTGAATTAAGGCTAATAACATCCTATAACTAAAATAAACCCTCATTCGCGTTCCTTTTGCGTTTTATTGCTTATTTAGAAGGTTTAAATATTTGTCACTTGAATGTTGTAAAAAGCACTATATTCTGTTAAACACACGCGAAATGATTTTAAAAACACTGTATTCTTTCGTAGAATGTTTTTCACATACTTTCCTTCACCTTTCTTATGCTAATTTACAATCTTTTTCTATTTTTAAATATCAATGTCAAGGTTATGCCTTATATTACAATTGTGTTATTTCTGAACCTTATCTCATTGCTTTAATGATATTGATAACCTTTTTAAACATAATATCAACATTTACTAATAGAATTATCAACTAAAAATCTTATTAGAAAATTTTAATTATTAGGTTTCATATCTGTCAAATTTTCTTGTTACTACATATCTTTAGTTTCACTCCCTGTGAATTATAAATTGTTATTTGATTGACTTTGTTGTTTATAATTAAAGAGGAAGGATCGTTACAACTCATTCTTACATCAAATCGTCAATATTAATCTCCAGTGAGATAGTCTGGACCTAAGCTTTTTGAGATAGTTGTTCGAATGACAAAATTCTCATTATTGGATTTCTAGGTTTTTATAACTATGAAAAGTGATAATAAGATAAGTTTAATTTCATTAATTTAATTATATTTCTCTGTTAACATACAGAGTGTTTGTTTGTTAACAAACAGAGTATTTGTTCATCTAGTGTCACAATATCACAAACTTCAGTAGTTTCTACCTTTCTTTCTCGTTGTGTTTTATAGTAAAATTAATACCTATTTAGAGGTACCAGCCGTTTTAGTAAATTAACGTATGCGGCTTCTTGAACCATCTGACATTAACATGAAATCAAAATTTGATGTAACTTCAAAAACGTGACATCTAATAAATTAGTTACGACGTTCATTTTTGTTGGTAATTTTTTGTTTCAACCGATTTATTAATAATAAATAAGGATGGTCTTATTCTAAATGGGTATAAAATTTACTATACATGTATTAAGTTTATCCTTTGTGAGGTTATTTATAACATCACAATAGTTAGGTTAGGTTGGGTTCTTCTTTTTTCTTTTATTGGATAATATCCCAGGTAATATGCCAACTATCTCCAGAAGGGAGCACCTGAACTAAAACTTGACCAGTTATATCAACAACTTTCCAGACTTAAAAATAAAGGAGACAACTTTCACTCAGTTGTAAATTGGAGAGAAGCTTTACAAAATAGCAGATAACGTTATGGTTCAGAAGCTAAGAAATGATCGATTTAACGAGATACAGTTTGTAACTCAAATATCACAGTCGATTGTGCGACTGAAAACTTAAATTGGAGTTCAGCGGTTCCAAGAAAATATTTTATCACGTTCAATGCTTTTTATGTCAGTTTCTATATTGAAAATGTATATTTTGAAAAAATCACACACTAGAAGAAAAGAGTGTAAGTATAGATATTTCTGAAAGTAATTTTCTTACTGATATTTTCCAGTTGTCTTGGGGATTTGGAGATGGCTTGTACTAAAAAAATTAATAGCCTGAGTTTTTTATGTTTCACATCTATTTTATTACGTTATTTTTTTATGAATAGCATGGTCTGGATTTCAAGTGAATGTTTCAATAGTCGTAACAAATTTGGTACCAGGGCCCGTATTTTAGAGGGAGAGAGAATCTGTCCATAATATTGGTGTATTGCGAGTTACGTAAAGCGAGATAGTTCTAGTCTCTCATCTAATGTAAGCCAGGGAGAACCCAAGAAGCATGCGTATATGGTATCGGCCGGCGTAATTTAATGCCAATTTTCAGTTTCATAATTATACTCATTATAACACTGGTTTTCATTATGAAACTGAAAAATTGACCAATATAAATCTAGATTTTTAAATAACCAAGTAGGCAGACCCAATATTTTCCATATAAAGTTTGACAGTTTCTAAGAGATTCGTGTTTTATGACAATAGTTTATTACCTGCAAAATCATGAGAGTTGCATACACTATGTTATTTCTTATTGTTTGCATAAAAAAGTATTAAAAAAATTAAAAAAAAGCAATGTTGAATTCAAATAAAATTTCTTGTTCATAGAAAAAATAGTGTATGCAACTCTCATGTAATGGTTATTAATACATGATCGTTGTATAATATACTATTATTACTACATTTTGCATTATCAGACTGGCTTGATTTATGAGTAAAGATTCTGAACTATTTAGCGAGGAGATTTTCCAAAAATCCCGGCAACAAGTTGCTAAATAATTAAACTCTAAGGGGTAAAAAATACTGGTTGAAGGGGCGGAAGGGTTGATACGATTCAAGTGAACTGTGAACAGTGTAAATAAATATTGAATAAATAAATAAACAATGAAACAAAAGTATGGTTAAGCTGGCGACGCTGCCAGTTCGGCGGTTGTATTTTCCTTTTTATTATTAACTACTTTAAATATATTATAAAAACATTACTTGCATGCTAGAACCATGACGTATATTGAAAGTAAAACTTAATAAAATTGATAACAGTTGAAGTTTTTTTTTTTAACAATGTATCACTTGCTTCATCTAGCCTATATGTGAATAAAGAAATTGTGAATATTCTTCTTTTTCTGGTATAAAGTAACAAAAAGTTATCTTCTTCTTCCTACTCCAAAAAGTGCTTAAAAACTCTTACGAATTCTTATCTCAACACTCCCTTAAAATCGACTGCAACTGCCGGTCTGGCGTTGCACTCGTATGAAATATTGAAATGTTCAATTTTGACATAAACAGATGATTGCAATTTTAGCACGATAGCTAATTATTAAGATATTTTAGAATACAGTAAAAAATATGAGCTAGTAAGAATTTCATTTCAAATATTTCTTCACTCACCCTGTAACCATTAATATTTTGGGTTAAAAATCAGCCTTAAACTATAGCTTCATTGGTAAAAATTAACAGTCGGGTAATAAATAATTATAATTATAATAAAAATGTATTCCTAAGCGACAGATTACTTTAGAAATACCGCTACTTTCCAACTTTAAAGTCCTGTATCTCAGTCATAGCACGTCTGACCATAGACAATTCTGGGATTCCTTTACCATATATCTAAAATTGGAAGGTAGCCGAGTTCCAGTTTGCATAAGAGAAGTGAGGGATCCCTCTTATTTTCCAATTAATTTTAGTTTCGCAATACAATAAAGAAATACTGCTGCAATGAACTCATATCAATATTCAATTGGGGTATTTATATGTATATTGTTACGTCGGACCTGTACTGAGGATATGTAAGAGTCCATAAAGAAAAAGAGTAAGACATACATCTATGGAATCAACAAAAACTCTCATCAAAAAGTCATCGGAAAGTCGAGAACTGTCTGGATCAGGTGAAAAGTATAAAAAGCGGGACAATTGACATGAGTTGGTTAGTTTTGAAGTATTAGAAATTTAAGTTCTGTATTCTGATAGTGTGTCGTTATTAGTATAGAATTGAGAGTGAAAATTAAAGTTGTAGGAATAAAGAAAATTTTCAAGAAAGTAAAAGGACAACTTCCACTAGCCACCCACATTCTTCTCTCTCAGAAATCTTGGATCTACTCCAAACCATGCGATGAAACACCCAAAAAGAGAGTAGGAGATGCTTCAAATGCGGAATATTCAAAGAAGTTGCAAAAGCAGAGCTCGTTCGACGAATAGGGAGTCGACAAATGAAGTCAGAAGGTCGCGTAGATCGCCATCCCAAAGTCCTTCACAAAGTCCAACAAAACATAACCACAGAAGTCCACCTAAGAAGTCCACCTCCCACACCTAGCGGGCTTTCATCAAGAAAACGAATAAAAGTTGACACTACGGAGCGGACATCTACTAGGAGCACTGCACTTACATTTTAAATATAAATGAAATAAACCTATTAGTCAGCGAGCATCTTGTCCACCAAAAATGCAATTTATTCATTGATACCGGTGCCACCAAGTCATTCATTCGAACTGAAAAAACAAACTACTGGAATAAGATTAGTTCTCGAAACATCTGCAGGACACACTGTTCCCGTTTGAAAAGAAATAACAGCAACGGTATGGTCATAATGCAAAATAAATTTATCATAGACCTTCAAAATAGAATTGTTGTTATTGGAAATGAAGAGATAATCCTGAATTCGGAAGAAGAGATCAACCAATTCCAGTTAGAGCTGCTAATTTATCGAGGAAACCTTTCCAATTAAAAAAAGAACAACAGGTAGAACTTTGCGCACCGGTGAAAAGCATAATCAGGTACGGAAATAGTTCTAAAGGGAAAACCACCACAAGTAACTCAGTTGACGCCATCCTCAGGAAACAACTAGTTAAAAATTATGACCACCTAACAACTGAAGAATTGACCAAAATTAACAATTTTATCAATGACAACTGCGACATTTTTGAGACGGGAAAATCTACAGGACGCACCAGTCTAGTACAGCATAGAATTTATACAGGAGATGCCAGACCAATTCGTCAAATGCCAAGGAGATTACCATTTGCTAAAAGGAAAAGAAGTAGAAAATATGATAGAAAACATGATGGATGCAAATATTATTGAAGAAGCTTCTGGTCCCTGGTGTTCACCCGTGGAGCTGGTAACTAAGAAAGATAGATCCACTTGCTTTTGTGTAGACTATCGAATACTAAATCAGGTTAAACAAAAAGATAGCTATCCACTACCAATAATAGACGTCACACCAGATACTCTATCAGGTGCGAAGTGGTTTTCCACCCTAAACTCAAAGAGTGGATACTGGCAAGTACAAGTACACCGAGACAAAACGGGTTTCTCTACTGGCAGCGGTCCCTACCAGTTCCTGGTCCCCCCATTCGGACTCTGTAATGCTACGGCTACATTTGAACGACTGATGGAGATGGCTTTGAGATGCTTAACGTGGAAAACCTGTGTAGTATATCTGGATGATATAATGATCATGTCGAAAACTTTTGATCAGCATTTGAAAAATGTTAAAGAAGTATATGACAGGTTAGGGAGTGCTATTTAAAACTGAATCAGCAAAGAGTGAGCCCGAGGGGATTTATGTCGAGAGGTTGGCCCCTTACTGCGGGCCCGATCCACCCTGTTGGCTTCAAACAGACCCCAGCAGTCAGATTAATTAGAAAAGAGGGAGCAATGTTACGTCGGACCTGCACTGAGGATATGTAGAGGTCCATAAAGAAAAATAAGAAGACATACATGTGGAATCATCTAGAATTGTCATCGAAAAGTCGAGAAATGTCTGGAACAGGTGAAAAGTATAAAAAGCGCCACAATTGAGAATAGTTAGTTAGTTTTGACGTATTAGAAATTTGAGTTCTGTATTCTGATAGTGAGACGTCATTGAAATAAAGAAAGTTTAAGAGATTATAAGGAGTAACAATATATTATTTGGACATTCAAATATCCATAACGTACTGTATATAATTAGAGCCTATAGGTCAAACCATTCACAAATTTGTAATAACGAACATTCAAAAACAAGTAGTGGGATGGGTAGTCAAGGATTCCAATAACTGTGGTACTGAATAGAAAGTGGAAATGTATTATACTGAATTACACTGAGGTCATTATGTGCAATTAATATCACATCCCGAGAGCGAGAAATAACAAGCTGTACCCAACTGATGGAATATAGGAGGTGAAAGGGGTTAGAGCAAGAGCAATTTGGTCTAAAATAACCATTACATGAATCGTAAAATATCCCCTTTCTAACCGTGAACAGAATTACGTACATAGGTATCGACAAAATAAAGAGCGCATAAGATGATTCATAATAGAATCTTCCAATTTTAAGATAATCTAATTTTAGAGAAAATTTGTTTTTCGAAATTTGGCGGACACAAATATATTAAATTCTGGCGGCGTCGCAAGAATTTGTAGAGACGTAAGATAGGAAAACAAGTTCTTTCACTACATGAACAACTATTTAGTCGTTATAAAACAAGATCAAGAAGACGTGATCATTTTATTAAGTTTATAATGTATGCACTACAGCATACTAATCTAAAGTGCGTATTCAGCACATAACTCGATTTGTGGTATTTCAATTACTTTCGAATGTTTGATGGATGCGAAGGAAACTCCGTCATTCTCTGTATATTATTTTTAGACCTTAGAACTTAGAATATATTATAATCAACAAGAATAAAATTCAAACCATCTAATTCAGGAATGCTGACTCAAAAACCAGGAGTAGTTTAAATTTGAGTTGGCAATTATATAAATCCCTAATTAGCCTGTTTCCTCTTAACATTTAAAAATAATCCTCCAGAGGTCGCACAAAAATATTTAGGTTTTTGACAACATATTAAACGTATTATTAATGACAACTAACCTTTCTACACGACATGCAAGCCATCATTTCAAATCTCGAGCAAGGTGATATTTAACCTTTGTAAGTTTTAATTTCGCACCAGGTCCATCATTTTCTGTTAATTCCATTTTTATTAGGTACGTACAACTTGGGTTGATGTCAAATGGAAAATAAATACATATGTACCTTCCACTAGTGCGGCCTCTGGTGGATTATTTTTAAATCTCAAGGGGAAACAGGCTAATTGGTCAGATTGCACCCAGTTTTAAAAAGCACTTTTAAGCATTGACATATATTGATATAATTTTTGACAGTTCTGAGATGTATAGTATATCTATTTTCAACATCGCTTTCGTTCCTTCATTATGTTATTATTTTCACCTAGTTTTCCACCCTATTTCGTTATAAAAATTCTTTTCAGAACTCCAGTGAGCAATTCTATTGAATTTCTGCGATTATGGATCTTTCTACTTCAAGTACCAGTTATTTGCAGATTCCGTTGAAACGACGAAAATGGATATGTTTGGACAATTTAGGACTGCCAGAGAAACAGTTTTCAATAAACTAGAGGACCCGACAGACGCTGTCCTGTCCAAACCTCGTCTTGACTACTAAGTGGACCAGTTGCTTAGGAGAAGTTCAAGTATTAACTGTATTGCAGCGCTACCTACCCGAACCAAATATGAATCTGAACCATCCAGGAATTCACTCAAACACAAAATTTCATCAAAATAGGTCCAGCAGTTTAGAATAAATTCAGTGTGAACCTGATCACAACGCACCTACCGGGACCAATTGTAAATCTAACCCATTTTCGAATCCACTTGAACACACACAAACAATTTGATCCAAATCCGTCAAGCCGTTTATAAGGAATTATACAATGCTATAGGGCGAGACGCGGCCATCTGTGATGTATTTTGGGCATTACATAAAGAATTAAATTCATTGAAATTATCTATTATTAATTAATTCATTTAAGGTATTTATGTTTATAAAAACAATCTATTCAGTTATCTGTTATATCACGCGAGGTCACGAACGTGACAGTAAAAGGCCAGAGAACTATCACGTAACTGGATAGTTGACCTAGGGCAGTACGTATATATGCTGATGAAGTAGATAAGCGAACAATTCAGAATAATTCATAATTCATAAGAAACATTCAGAAACAGTCAGAGACTTCCGACCTATTCACATACATTCAGATATATTTAGTTATATTTAAATGTAGTTCATCGATATCAGATCTAAACCTATGTTGTACCAGTAACATGATCATCTTAAGTAACACATATGTAAAACTAGTGTAAATAGTTAATTATACAATAAAGCTCATCCCAGTGAATACTGTAGTTTCCGTAAGTAGAGAATTCCATCAGGACCCGGGCTTCCACTAGTCCCTGTGGAACTCCGCATTACCGACATACAATACACATCGATGCGCTATATATAGGCACACGGCACCGGCCCGCACCGCACCCGCCGACCTCTGCCAACCGCTATGCCTCTTTTTAAAAATGATTCTAAGGGCAATTAAGCAATAATACTGTATTGTATAAAATGGCTTGGTAAATAAAACATATTTTTTTGTAATAGGTAAAAGATAAAAATGGTTACTGTGGGTTATCATTGGGAGATAAATATACCATCGCGGACATATTATACATATAAACCTTCCTCTTAAATCACTTTATCTATTGCTGAGAACTGCATTAAAATCAGTTTAGTCGTTTAACAGATCTAAGCGAACAGACAGCGGAAGCGACTTCATTTGATACTAGGTATGTAAAGATATGCATAGCCAAAAACCAAAATTATTTTTGTTATATCCAAAATTTCTCAAGCAGCCGATAAGCTATAGTCGTTACTTTCAAATTAACAAGGGGTCAGGTGAACTATACGGAATTTCCAGAGAAAAATCCAAGAATAGTTATTCATTTTACTAGGCAGCAAAGTAGTAGATTGACTGCCGCGGCTGATAGGAATTTAGCTAAGGCAGTCAATCTACTTTGCTACCGAGTTGAACATATAATTTTTTCTCCGATTGTTTATAATGATATATTTATGTATATTGTATTTGCAAGTTATTACAATTCCCCACAATCTTTTCATTTTTCCTGTAGTGATATATTAAAACAAAATTTGATAGAAATCGCAATTGTTAGAATGGTTGGTTTCTATGGAAATGTACCTATATGTCCACAATAATCATCGTTTGACAACTTATGAAATTTCTGCCAGTTTCGTGGAAAAATATCGGTATATTTATATTATGGACAGTGATAGCGACTTAGAAGTACTTACTCCTCCAGAAATAAGGGAGGTGGCAATATTGAGTTAAATTTGTTTCATTTTGCTGCCTAGGCAGGAAAGTCCTTACTTTGCTGCCTAGACAGGAAAAGTAATACTTTGCTGATTGATATGAGTCTGCAAAATTAATATTTGCTGTCAATCGAAGAAAAGAGATTTTTTTCAACATGTCAATGGCAACTATTTCAACCGATATTTTCACTAGTAATACCACTGGAGGTCAAATTATTTCCTCGTCTTCGACGTGTTGTATTCGGTAGGAAAATTCCACACCAGATTGAGCAGTTGATACCCGCGAATACTAGGAAATCGAAGTCAAGTGTATAGAAGCAGTTTACAAACTTTCTACTGGTTTTAGTAGATCAAAAGTGCAATTTTAGGACCTAAAATATCATATTTTCTCATTTTATAGTTACTTGGTCTTACTACAAGTTTTTCGGAACGCTGCATGAACAGATTTACAGAGCGTCACAGTTTTGGCAGCAATTTAGACCTTCAAATTGTTGATTTCTACTCGTTGTAGTTGCACGAAAATACCATCTCGAGATAAACACGGTATATTATTCTTTAATTTTACATAAGTTTTGAGTAACTTAAAGTGGTAGAAAATTGCTTTTTTGCAAATAAAAACCAGACTATTAAAAAAATATTCTGTCATTATAAACGTCAAAAAATTTACAGTATAATTCACTGTTAGGTACCCACGAGGAAAAAATTTCCACTACAATTCATCCTTTGCCATAGTGATCTGTCAAAAAAACACGTTTTGATTGGTTAAAAATTACAGGTGTGGAGTTTTCAATAGAACACATTTTAAATGTGTCACACTATACAGGAAACTATTCAAAATCATATTTTCTTTTTTGTTCAATAAAAAATTCCTTTATTTTCTATATTATATTCATCTGAATATAATATTTCATAGGGTATATAATGTTTTATTGATAAGTGACATGAAATAATGTTTGATGTCAAATGTCAAATAGTTGTAAAACTATAAGTAGATATGGGATTATTCAGCTTCCTAAACTATCAAGAACTGAACTGTTCCCAAGTTGATATTTTAAAAAAACTACCTACTACAGTACTCCTTTTATTCTATACTGACTATAGCAAAGAAACAAATCGATCAAGGTATATATTCATCAACCTGTATGAATATACTGTTATGCAACCCACAAAAGGAGTGTTTAGTATGTTTGTCTGTTGAGCTGCTGCCAAATTTTCAATACTAATGTTCTTCAAAATGAGGTGGGGAAAATATCATTCCATTCACCCTTACCTTTCTTGGAGGGGAAGGGTGGATGGACTGGTTAAATATTATTGATAATTATTTCGATATTGACATGTCATCGTCAGAATGACAAAAGTTACATTTTATATGATTCCTACTTGATGTTTAATATTTTGGCTAGACCCATCTTGTGATTGACTTAATATATATGGATAGAAAAAAGAAGAGGATATGATATTACAAATATTAGGTATTATTAGCCATATTTTAGTTTTATTTCGCAATGTGAATATTGAAAACGCAATTCTTTGGTTGACTAATGTAAATTTTTTACCCAGTCGCGTTTGTTTCTGTTTGATTCATGGATAACGCTTCATTTAAATTGTGATATTTGGAACAGTCAAATTCGTCTCTGCTTGATTCTCATATATGTTCAAGGTAGATTAAAAAACTGCAGCCCCTTATAAAATTCGTGAAGCACAATTCCTTTTTCCATTGAGAGAATTGTTCTCATACCCTTTGCAATAGCAGTAGATTTCCATCCTCCATGTTGCTTTAATTGAAGAATGTATTCACGTGAATCAACTAGAAGCGATGCAGGAGTATGTAGAAACGTGTGTCCTGTATATTCTTCTGGATGCGGTAAACTTAAATATTGCGCAATTAGCGATGGAATTTTCGAAAAAGTGATTATATATTATTTTTCGGTCTCAGATTAGCATAATTTTTATATAAAAGTATCAAATTAATGTTTGTACTGGATTTTCCAGTACGACTTGTACGAGTTTTTGAATCTAGAATCGTGATGATTCCCCCTTATTTTCAATGTCATCAATTTATTCATTTTATACAACTCTTCTCTTCGACAACCTCCTGTTATTCCCAGTATTAACGTTTCCTACAAATTTATAAATAAAGTAAGCAAAAAACAAATGAACTATTCAAAACTTTTACCTTAAACATCAAATATTTGTTGTCTGGAGCATTCAATAAAAACGTCCTCGAAAATGTATTACATTTCTTAGGTTTGTACCCAACCGATTTTCGTTTCAAAAATGCTAATAGTTTAGAATATATTTTTTTTATTTCATTTACCCGCATCAACCATGATAGGTTATTAGCGGTGGTATAGTATTTTTTGGTTATTCATTGGTTTACAATCTGATAAATGTTAAAATTTGTATATCACTGGAGAAATATTTATATTTGCTTGAATAAGTATATCGCTTTTAAAAAATTGATTGTTCCGGTATAGTTTTTCTTGCCTAACGCACACTTCAGCTCACTTGACACTTTGTAGACGTCTCGTTCTGCTTGAAACAGTGGACACTCAACAATTATATGTTCGACGGTCATCGGCAGGTCACAGACGTAACAGGTACTCGCTGGTTCCTTTTTCAACAAATGTTCGTGAGATAATTTCGTATGTCCTATTCTAAGACGGCGAAGGACTACTTGGTTGCGCCGACCTGCTGGGTTTGGCTCGTTTGGTATTAAATCTGGGTTAAGTTTTTGCAGCTTGTTGCTCTTCACATTTTTCCATCGTTCAATCCACATCTCTCTAGAGTGCTTGCTTATGCAGTTTAAGAGGTCGCAGTAAGGAATTGAAGTAGTTTGTATTTGTACCTGCAGAATGTCTGTTGTATAGTAAATTTTATACCCATTTAGAATAAGACCATCCTTATTTATTATTAATAAATCGGTTGAAACAAAAAATTACCAACAAAAATGAACGTCGTAACTAATTTATTAGATGTCACGTTTTTGAAGTTACGTCAAATTTTGATTCTATGTTAATGTCAGATGGTTCAAGAAGCCGCATACGTTAAGTTACTAAAACGGCTGGTACCTCTAAATAGGTATTAATTTTACTATACATGCTTCTTTGGCCATCTGGTCGGCTTGCTCATTGCCCAAAATTCCGATATGTGATGGCATCCTAACATCCTTATTTGAATTTTGTATGGCATTAAAGCCTTTTTTTATTTGGGCTAAAATGAGATGGGTAGGGTACAATTTTTGAATATCTTGCATTGCACTAAGAGAATCGGTGTAGATAACTGCCCTCATTTGGTTTTGATGAGAAATTTGTTGCAGTGTCTTGGATATTGCATACAGATCGCCAGAGTATGTTGAATAATCATTACGTATGCAAAATTTTTGAGTGGATATGTCCGTAATAACTGCTGCTCCAGTCGCTTCGAGTTCCGTAAACTTCGATGCATCTGTGTATATACTGAAGTGGTTTGCCAAACTAGTTTCAAGATTCATGAAATGTTGGTGGATGAGAATAGGATTTGTCTCTTTTTTGAATAATTTAATAGATCTAGGTTGCACATAGGAATCTCAATGGTCCAAGGTGGGGGGTAACTGTAATTAATTTGTGCTCCACTGGGAAAAATATTGTTAAACTCACTGATTCTTTTACTGACTGATAATGGGAGGCTAATTGAATATATTACGAAAATTATTAGAGAAAGTTTAAGAGAAGTCGGATTATCTGGATTTGCTGCTAGTCTGGCTGCATATCGTAAGCTTAGGTTGTGTCTCCTGATTGTTAGTAGTTTTTCGTTAGCTTCCGCGTACAAACTTTCAACTGGACTTGTTCTGTAGGCTCCAAGAGCATTATTTTGTATGACGTCTAATTGTCTTAAAATTGTCTTTTTAGCGGAGGAGTTCACGATGGAACCATAATCTAGTTTTGCTCGTATTAGTGATTTATAGTATATGTTTCGAAGCTGTTTGGTATCTGCGTCCCAATTTTGGTTTTGGTAGACTTCGCGATCCTCGGAATTTTATGTTAATTTTAAATTTGTTTGATAGCTACCCTTGAATGAAGTAGATTAGAACAAAAATTTCGTTGGATCATTCAGAATTTACTTTAAAAATCACGAATTTAGTTCAAAAAATGATACTTTTTCAACACTATTTAATGCTATTTACGATGAATATTTTCACTTTAAACTGTAAAGGTTATTATCTTAGACTAAATGTAAGTCTGTTTCACAAAAAAAACCGGAAGAAAATACTTTAATTTTACCAATTTTCAGAAATATTTTTAAGTATATTATTTTCACTCGACACTTATAGGTTATAAACCAACACACTCAAATCTTATGTCTAAGATACCTCACGATCACAAATCATGATTTTTGTGTGATCAGGTGATAGCTAAGCGGCGTTGTCAAATGGTGTTTATTTTCTTTTAGTTGAATTAATTTTGCATTGTAATAGATTACAGGAATATATAAAAATATAAAATGATTTGCATTTATAATCATAAAAATTGAAATATTAGGCATCCTTAGAATATAATGTTTATCTTAGATTTGCTTTATTTCTTACATTAAATGTAAGAGTTTATAACAAACTTACTGCTGTACCTAATACAGTTTTATAGCAATATAGTGAATAATATATTAATTTAATTTATAAATTATTCAATTATGTAGGTTAAGTTTGGTTAGGTTTGATTAGGTTTGGTTAGGTTTGGTTAGGTTTGGTTAGGTTTGGTTGGGTTTGGTTGGGTTTGGTTAGGTTTAGTTAGGTTTAGTTAGGTTTGGTTAGGTTTGGTTAGGTTTGGTTAGGTTTGGTTTGGTTAGGTTTGGTTAGGTTTGGTTTGGTTAGGTTTGGTTAGGTTTGGTTAGGTTTGGTTAGGTTTGGTTAGGTTTGGTTAGGTTTGGTTAGGTTTGGTTAGGTTTGGTTAGGTTTGGTTAGGTTTGGTTAGGTTTGGTTAGGTTTGGTTAGGTTTGGTTAGGTTTGGTTAGGTTTGGTTAGGTTTGGTTAGGTTTGGTTAGGTTTGGTTAGGTTTGGTTAGGTTTGGTTAGGTTTGGTTAGGTTTGGTTAGGTTTGGTTAGGTTTGGTTAGGTTTGGTTAGGTTTGGTTAGGTTTGGTTAGGTTTGGTTAGGTTTGGTTAGGTTTGGTTAGGTTTGGTTAGGTTTGGTTAGGTTTGGTTAGGTTTGGTTAGGTTTGGTTAGGTTTGGTTAGGTTTGGTTAGGTTTGGTTAGGTTTGGTTAGGTTTGGTTAGGTTTGGTTAGGTTTGGTTAGGTTAGGTTAGGTTAGGTTTGGTTAGGTTTGGTTAGGTTTGGTTAGGTTTGGTTAGGTTTGGTTAGGTTTGGTTAGGTTTGGTTAGGTTTGGTTAGGTTTGGTTAGGTTTGGTTAGGTTTGGTTAGGTTTGGTTAGGTTTGGTTAGGTTTGGTTAGGTTTGGTTAGGTTTGGTTAGGTTTGGTTAGGTTTGGTTAGGTTTGGTTAGGTTTGGTTAGGTTTGGTTAGGTTTGGTTAGGTTTGGTTAGGTTTGGTTAGGTTTGGTTAGGTTTGGTTAGGTTTGGTTAGGTTTGGTTAGGTTTGGTTAGGTTTGGTTAGGTTTGGTTAGGTTTGGTTAGCTTAGGTTAGGTTAGGTTAGGTTTGGTTAGGTTTGGTTAGGTTTGGTTAGGTTTGGTTAGGTTTGGTTAGGTTTGGTTAGGTTTGGTTTGGTTAGGTTTGATTAGGTTTGGTTAGGTTTGGTTAGGTTTGGTTAGGTTTGGTTAGGTTTGGTTAGGTTTGGTTAGGTTTGGTTAGGTTTGGTTAGGTTTGGTTAGGTTTGGTTAGGTTTGGTTAGGTTTGGTTAGGTTTGGTTAGGTTTGGTTAGGTTTGGTTAGCTTAGGTTAGGTTAGGTTAGGTTTGGTTAGGTTTGGTTAGGTTTGGTTAGGTTTGGTTAGGTTTGGTTAGGTTTGGTTTGGTTAGGTTTGATTAGGTTTGGTTAGGTTTGGTTAGGTTTGGTTAGGTTTGGTTAGGTTTGGTTAGGTTTGGTTAGGTTTGGTTAGGTTTGGTTAGGTTTGGTTAGGTTTGGTTAGGTTTGGTTAGGTTTGGTTAGGTTTGGTTAGGTTTGGTTAGGTTTGGTTAGGTTTGGTTAGGTTTGGTTTGGTTAGGTTAGGTCTCAACAAGTCATACTTTCTACTATCGTTAAGATTACATTAGCCATAATCAAAAGCTTAAGGGATTTAAACTATTTTTCAAATGTGGACATGGTGAAAAAATATTGTTTTTTGGATTGTTGTTTCCAAGCCGTAACGAGTTACGGAAATGAGAACTAGCAACATTGTTCAATCCACCATCTGATATCTAGACATAATTGTCAAAAATTGTCAAAATTTGAAAAAAAAATGGCGGATTTTCAGTACTTTCAATTGCGATTTTCTCTTTCAAAAGTACATGATCCAAGAATTTTTTTCTTTTAAAATGTTCTATAGAAATAGGGCTTTCGAATAAGAAAAAAATCGTTGCAAAATTCCGAGGGTCGCAAACCTTACCCGACCCCCAATTTTGACCAGCGAGAACTTCAAGAATATTCATGGCTATTCCACGTTAATCTTGAGTCAAATATCATACCAAGGAAACCGATTTCTTGAACATAATTTGGGTCTTATAATTGGTAACGAGTCTGTTTAGAGTATTTACTTATATCTACGTTATCATTAATAATTGAGGCTGCTTTTAGTTAAGAATAGCTGGACCATGTTGTAGAAGTTCTGTAAAGCTAATAATATTGTTCTGGTTCCGCCATTTCATAAAAGTGTCCTATTCTTTCACATAATTTTCTCCGGCAGCAAATTTAATGTGGCCACATTTACCTTTTCTATGATTTCTTCGAGAGTACATATTATTTCAAACTCGGAATCTTCACTATCCATAATGATAATAGGAACAGCTACTAAATCAATTACAGTTCTTATGCTGTCAAAGTAAAAGGTAATTTGATAATTTTTCTGGTAAAAGTGTGACAAATTGCACTAATCGACTGTATTGGTCTATGGAAAGCGTAAAATAATGGCACTTTTTTTAAAGCTTTTTCACTTTCTTTCACTCTCACCATAAACAGCCCTATTAAGCGCAATATACAAGTTGGTGAAATACAAGATACTTTCAAGATAGAGTGTGGAAAAATCATTTTTATTCCATTTGGTAAGATATTTGTCTAGCAAATAAAAATATAGAAATATCCATTCCATCTCAGATCCCTTTCAACTCCTGTGTGCACCTCGATAATAAAAACAAAAAAAATCGATTATAATGCGTGTGTCTGTGTGTCAGTGTTTCAACGACCCAGAGAAATTTCGCAAACTAGTCCTCTCCAATTCCCGAAAAACGCACCGGTACAAGAGACAGGGCGGCGCCTTGCGCTTCTTCGTCCAACGATACGGCGCCCGACGTCGAAGCACAAACCGTTTTTGAACGTCGGTCCAGATACACGCGCTGCTATTCCAGAAACACCTGTGTCTGGCGTCGCGATCGCTATAATGATTTCTCAATTGGATAATCAAAAAATTTAATAGAGCTCTGAGGAGTCTGAGGCGGGAAAATACTATCGGGATGTTTTGATTAAAATGTGACCATTTTATTACAAATTATGCTTAAGTGCTGTTAAAACTTCGAATAAAAGGAAAATGTGTATAGTTTGGTAGTGCGTGAAACTTTTTAACCATTAAGGTAAATTAAGCGTTCTATTGAGTTACTTATGGAGGATCGGATATGGAAATTAAATATTCTGCAAATCTGAATAGATAACTATTTAATTTTTTGAAACGTTGAAAAATTAATGTAGGTAATTCGAATAACTTTATACTCATTGAATAAAAGCACTTTTATGCTCAATTTTTAAATTGATGTGTCTTTTAGGAATTTCAAAGTGATGATTGAAAAAGATCTCATGCTTGTGGTATGATTTAAGCTAATATTTAAATTGGTAACAATATTTTCCTATGTAAAGTTTAGTACCTCCTTTCGGCTACCAAGGAAGTTTTTACTTGCAAATTTACCATTTTTCTCACAAAAAAGTCTTGACTGAAATAAGAATTTCGTGATATGACATATTTTTATAATAAATAAATAAAATAGATTTTTTTTAAGTTACCACGTTTTCAAAACCAACTGAAAAGTAAAAAATAATTTTTCTAAGTCTCATTTAGAATAAAACGACGTACAGATTTTCATATGATTTCAAAAATTATGGTCATTATGACTTTTCGATAGCGAATATATTATTTATGAAATTATTTTTTACTTTTTAGTAAGTTTTAAAAACGTGGTATATAAAATTTTTTTCATTTCATTTATTATTTTCTTTTTTAGTATTGTGAGTTTGAATGATTTTAAATACTTTCTTGAGATAATGACAGACACATACGGCAAATTCCACATTCATTGTAAATCCTTCATATTTTATTATATCCGCAATTAAAAAATGAATGGTTTAAATTTGAAAATATTGGTCCTATAGAAAAATTATTCTTATTGAAGATTATTCATACTTATACAAAAGTCACAATATAACAAATACCACCGTGTCCAGTATTCTAACCCTACGTCCACAATTCATAATTATCGCAGCCAAACCTCTATACCACTCGACTACGAAAATATAATAATTTATCAACCAGGCTGTTGTATGTACACCATATCATGTATGTCAAAACTAAAAAAGTGACGTTTTGTCCATTTTTTTTTCTTTCCATATTTTATTTTATTTTCATCCAATTCTGAATTATGTTGAAATTTTCAAGTCTCTTACCCATCGGAAAAAGAGTTTGAGATAATGTAAAAAGTTCCACACGACATACAAAAAAGCGAGTTGATAAAAACGTGGTAATAATAATAAAATAGCCCGTAACCTCAAGTTCTTCCGTGTAGATCGATTTCAAATCAAATTTTGATCCTGTAGGAAAAATTCCATATGATTCTTAATGATTCAAAACACATACAGAGTGAGGTTTAAGTATGGAACGCCTCAGTTATCTCGGCAACGGATGGCACGATTTTTATAGATTCTGGTGTGCAAGAATCTTGTGATATCGCATGGCCGATATTATGGTGGTATTTACATTGTTGTCAGATCTTTCCTTTTTTCGGAATAAGAATAAACTTTGTTATTTCGAGTGTATCACCCTATATATTTTTTGCCTTTTGAAATCCTTAAGATATACTGATTTTTTTTATGTTTCCTATACCTAAATGCCATAGTTTCGGAGTTATAGCTATATTTACATTATCTCCGCCGAAGCTGAAATAATACAGTAGATAAGGCTATGACTGCTACAATAACAACTTTGACGTTTCATAAAAATTAGTATTGTTGGTGTTTATTGGAAGTCACAGTGGATCGTATATCTGAAAAAGAACGAATTGAGATTTTAATGATATTAGTATATGGTGATATGCCTAGAAGTCAACAAGAAACGTGTAATATCTTTAATAATTTATATCCTAACCGAAATCCAATAACAGGATCTACTGTCAGTAAATTAGTAAAAAAGTTTGATGAAACTGGTTCAGTGACAGATTTATCCAGATCAGGGCGCAGAAAAACTGCATCAACTGAAAAAAAATCTTTAGATGTTTGTGTCCTGTTGGAAGACAATCAACACTTGAGTACTAGACAAATATCCAGGCTACTTGATATTTCGCATATTACGTAATGAAAATTTCACGTGAAAATAAATTCCATGCATACAAAATAAGATTGGTTCAAGAGTTGTCAGATGATGATTTCGATAGACGTGAAGAGTTTGCAGGCATAATGATGGAAAAATGTTACAATCAAAACGATCAAAATTTTTTAAGTAGGTAATGTTATGTTTTGCGATGAGGCCACTTTTTTTATTAATGGAAACGTGAATCGGCTTAATTGTACATACTGGTCGCGTAAGAATCCTCGTTGGATGCGTGAATCCCACACCCAATATCCACAAAAACTGAAACAATGGAAAATATCCAGTATTTCTTAAGAATTTCAAAAGGCAAAACATATTTAGGGTGATCTATTTGAAATAACAAAGTTCATTATTATTTCGGAAAAAGCAAAGATTTGAGGGCAATGTCAATACCAGCATAATACCGGCCATGTCACAAGATCCTTGCACACCAAAATCTATGAAAATTGTGCTATTTGTTTCCGATATAATTGAGGCGTTCCATACTTAAAACTAACACTGTAGATATTGTGTTAAAAAATAACATAACTTGATTTCCGATCTTTCCTTACAGGTTTTTTTTATTTTTTTCCACTATCATTTCCACTTTTATTTCAATTTTTTTATTCATCCATTTCCACATAATATTTCCATTTTTTTTTTCATCTCTGCATTCCTAATTCTGTCCCTTTTTCACATTGTTCATTCGTTTTTTTATTTAATTCAATTAAATCAATCATACCCTCGCTCCCTTACTTCCGCTCTTCTTTTCCACATATTTCCTCCTTCTCCAATTTTTTTCCAGTTTTTCTCACCTTACCAAATTTTTCTACTCTTTTGTCTTCCTTCTCCTCCTTTCCGCTATCCTTTTTACCAATGTTTTCATGACGTTTTTTCATTTTCTCCCGTTTTCAATTTTTTATAACAAATTAAATTGTCATAAACGGAAAGAGGTGAACAATTGTTGACCATATCCTTTTTGATGGTCTATCTTAAGTTTTTATCAAGTATAATGAAATTCGGAGATTAGATCAGATTACAAGGGGGTCAATTGGCCTGGTTGGCTTCACCACACTGCAACCTATGAGATCATTATTTGTGTATAGCCTTTTTGCCTGTCTTTGGCATGGAGTATTTTTCCAGTAGGCTGCACTAAGTTTTCGGACTTCTAGAACGATGCGACGTTTTGGGATACCACAAAACGGTTTGGGTTCCCTTTTCGAGACCACCTGCAATCTCATTTCCAACAATTTCTTCATGCCCAGGAGGAATTAGAGCGATTTTGTTTTTTGTTAACTTACGCTCGTCGATATCATTATCTGAAATCTGAAGATAGTTCGAAATCCTGCAGACATAAAGTGGGCATCTTCATGGATTGGGTTACTCCAACTAGTATCTCAAGATGCCTCGTTAAATCGCTGGGTTTCAAAGACTTACCCTGACTCAGCCTGTATGCACTTCGAGCGATCCTCCGTAAATGTAGATGTAGTGGAGGAAGGTCTATCTAATACTGCGATGGTGCACGATCTTATTACAGTCTTGTGAGTAATGAGCTTGTGAAAATAATGTTGAAAATGTATGATAAAAATTGCTCTCATCACAAACCATAAAGTGATCTGCTGAATTGTGTCAAAAGGACCTATATTGTTTTAAATTACATATTTGGCATCGTAATATTCCTCCATAGTATTTCTAAGCTACAGAGTATGAGATTTTCCGATTTTGTATCTGTAAATTATTAAGGCAACTATGAATGTATTTTTCTTTAACCTTCCACCAATAAGTTTCAAATTAATTTGTAAGGTTTGAGCAAAATTAATGGATTTCGGAATTGAAGTTATTATTCAGCCGATAATCCTACTCCTGTACTTTTTGGTTAATTTGAAATTGTGATATTGACTGATGCTGACGCTAAGTCGAAAGGAAATAACATAATAATTTATAACTGGCTGAAAAATCGTTTTTTTTTCTTTTATTCTCTGCTTCCATGGAAACGCCCGTTCTTTTTGTCTCCTATGATAAAATCGTGAACCGATGCTTGAACAAGTAATATCACAGTGACATTATATCGTTTATATTATAATCTAATGAACGTGTCTGTTATTATTGTAAAGATTCTTAACAATTAATGCTACTCAAGATTTTATTGTGGACAGGATAATTTTTCGCTCCTTACTTTAACCTAAGTTTTTGCTAGCTCGACTCGAATAAATACAAAATTCGTTTTCCTCCAAATTAAAACACGAAGTTTTTGTGATTTTGTACAAAATGAAAATCGAACCTCTATTGATGTTACTTTGGATAATTATAACTCAACTAGTAATTCTCAATAATATTCTTAACTAAAATTAATGTCTAATACATACTATATATTCCGGAAACTGTTGCTCTCCAAAATCTTCTTCTGCCAGCATTCATTAATTTGACGCAGTGTGGCTAATGAGAGAAAGCTACCAGATACTTTTTTGCGAAAAGAAAAGTAATTATCTGTGTGTTTACCCGTTCTAGGAAACCCTTAACCCTCACATTTTTCAATCATCTGTTGCGAAGTTTATAAAACAACACAACCCGTATCATCTACATTAGGAATTAACAAAAAATGTCTGTGAGGGAACGACTGAGTTTTGTAAGAGGACACAAAAAAGATCAGAGATGACAAATATTTTTTCAATCAAGTGTTTCTAATGGATAAAAAAACTCACAAAAATAGATACAAGTATCATTATTGTAATATACAGTGTGTATATAAAGTAACGTAACTTGCTAATATTTCGATTTCCGTTAGGTTCACAAAAAAAAAGTTGAATAAAAGTTTTTTCAAATAATCCAGACCATCTGCATAAGTGGATTAGAAGTATACAGGGTGAACCGTTGCTCCAAAATAACTTATTAGCATATTTTTTTTAAATAGTACATCATGTATATATTTTCAGTTTTCCATAATCTATTAAATTAGAACTACAACTGTCAAAACTGCATAATTCTACCTTTAATAATTCCAAAGTTACATTGGTTTGAATCTAAAATTATTTAAAAAAAAATGTTTACGTCAAAAATGTAGTAGGTTTTTCTGTCATTAATTGTTTTTAAATGTCATGCATTATTTCTCATTGTCATTAGTGAAAGGTGTTTATTGCTCTTAGTTGCTTTTAAAATTTGAGTATGTTTACCGAACAGGAAAGAATAATGATTCTTATGATGAGAGGTTACGGTGATCGTAAAAGAACTTATGATGAGGTAGCTCACTTATTTAATGTTACGTATCCAAAACGCAACTAAATTACCAAAACTGCAGTTTGGAGGATTGTGAAACTTTTTGAAGAAGTGGGTTCAACTAAAAATCGCCCTAAAACTGGCTGACCAAAGACCGTAACTAATGATGAAAAATCCTTGGACGTTATGCAAAGTTTTGTAGAAAATCCTAAGATAGTATTTTCCGATGAAGTCACGTTTATCTTAAATGGTACAGTTAATCGCCACAATTGTAGATATTGGAGTGATACTAATCCTAGGTGGATGCGGGAACATAGAATACAAAGACCTTCAAAAGTTAATGTTTGGGCAGGTATTATCGGCACCACTGTTATCGGACCATTCTTTGTAGAAGGCAATTTGAACGGACCAAAGTACTTAGATTTATTAAGAGATCAAAGAGTTCCTGCAATAAAAAATGCAGTTGGTAACAATTTTAATGACACTTGGTTTAGGCAGGATGGTACATCACTACACTTTAGTGTTGCTGTTCGAAATTACTTAAATGAAGTTTTCCAAGACAGATGGATTGGAAGAAGGGGCACAATTGAGTGGCCAGCCAGATCTCCCCAGATCTCTTCTGGGGATATCTGAAAAACATTGTGTACAAGACAAAACCTGATAATCTGGATGAACTGAGGAATAGAATACAGTTAACAGCCCATCAAATAACAAATCAGCAATTGCTTTCTATAATCGACTTGGATACTGTCAAATAGAAGAAGGAAGACAATTTGACCATCTTATTAAATAAGATTAGTTATTTGTATGTGTATTTGTAATTTAATAGATTATAAAAAACTGAAAATATATACATGGTGTACTATTTAAAAAAATATGTTAATAAGTTATTTTGGAGCAACGATGCACCCTGAATACTTCTAATCGACTAAAGGCGGATTCTCATGCATCCGATATCCGACGATACGATGATCCGATGAACTTGCAATTGGTCAGAATGATTTGGCGCCTTTTTTCATCCGAAAATGTTATTGGTCTTACGACGTCGGATGATTGTTAAAATTATTTCAACTTTTGTCCGATATCGTATGTCTCCTAACCTCACTATTCGTTTTTTGTGTAAAAGGTCGTTTGCCATTTCTGTGTTATTACATACTATGAAAATGAACGTTTATCAGCTCCAACAACGGAGAATGCTAAATAATATATTACTTTTAACCATTTTACTGCTCAGAAGGAGACAGAGACAACGAACAAGAAAAATTTGGGTCCGGGATATTTATAAAAACACATCACAAATTATATTTTGATTTGATGAAAATCAAACTGCAGGAACACTAACTTCAATATCAACTGTCAAAGTGTCAGATGCCATTTCAGCCAATAAAAAACGAATGTTCGCAGCCAATAGGAAGACTTTCGGATCGTCGTATCTTCGGATATCGGATGTATGAGAAATGCCAGCATTTGAATTCTTCAACCAATCACAAATCCATAACTTCAACTACTAGAATTATTTTTGTATCATCGTATCGTCGGATATCGGATGCATGAGATTCCGCCTTTATGCAGACGGTCTGGATTATTTGAAGAAACTTTTATTCAACATTTTTTTTGTAAACCTAACGGAAATCGAAATATTAGCAAGTTATGTAACTTTATATACCTACACACTGTATTAACAGAACATATGTGAAAAATAATTTTCCCTTCAGACAAATTCAAGTATCACGTTATTCGAGTTTCGCTAAACTGATAACACAACAATCATAAAATTAACTGATGGACTGTCCCTATTAGTCAGTGGAGATGGCACTATTTGATTGGGAAGTTAAGTTCGAGATAGTGTGTTTTGATAGTAATCTTGAGGTTGTCAGTTAGTTTTAAGAGGATTTTAGGTGATAATAAAGAAACTTTCCAGTTTTTAAATTGAAACTTTTTTTACATCGTCCCAAAATTTTTCGTCCATCTATCGCATGTCGCGTTTTTATATACATTATATGGTCTATATACAACATAAAAATATTATATCTTCGTAGCCGAGCGTTCATTTTTTGTTTCTTTTTTTTGGGCCGTGATGGGAAACTCATGTTCGAATGGGTCCAGGACACAAACAGTGTTGGACTCATCCTCCAGGGGATAGATGCCTACAAGCCAAACCCACCTCAAACTCGCCGTTACCCCCGCCTCGGAATCACCACCCTAGCATACTTCGAGACGGGCGGCGGTTCCTCACACACTCTCCGCTCACACCATCGTTTTCTCCCAAACTTTCACTCCTCCCTCTCATCCTATATCGAGTCCTTCTCTCCCCCTAACCATGCTCTCTACTCCTCCACTTACCTCCATCCATTCCTCCTCACCCCTCAACATTATCTCCACCATGTTCCCCCAATATACCGCCTCCCCTAGTTTCCTCTCCAACTTCTTCAGCACTTCCTCGTTCCTCCAGCATCTAAACACATGCCCCACATCATCTTCCACTTTACACCTCTCGCACACTCCAGTCTCTCTTTTTCCAATCTTGTGGAGGTACCCTACTCGCGACCCATGTCCAGTGAATCGTCCTACCAATTATCCTCCTCTTCCACTCTCCCAACTCCTTCACATTACACATCAATCTCCCCAGCCAGCCGAGCGGTATGGAGGTTTGGATGCCGAAAATTATGAATTATGGTCATAGGGTCGAATCCTGGACACGGTGATAATTTCTTTTTTTATTTGTTATATTGTGACATTTGTATAAGAACAACTTTCAATAGAGTTCCTATTAATACATAAACACACCTTATAGTAGGATATTGGAACTAAAAAGTAAAAAATCATTGTGTGGTTTTATGAAACCACGATGGAAGTGAAACCGAGTTCGGCAGAGCAGCCATTAATCCAGGAAATATTACCTGAATATGACCATTTTACATTGTTTCCCTCCTGGTGGCTGACAATAGGGCAAAATCGATGTAGAGAAAGATGCACTCACTCCGATCTCCGAAGTTGCGGAAAATTGTTTAACTAGGTAAGAAGGGTGTGATTTCAGTAAAAATAACGTTTTTCGTGCATATCATTTTGCCCAATTTTACAGAAAAAACGTTAGCAACTTTTTTTTCTTCTCAAAAGATCTAAAAAACTAGACTTTGCACGTCAAAAAATAGCGATTGGGTCAAAAGTTATGAGCAAAAAACAATTATTTACAATATTATTAATGAACAAAAAATATAAAACCCGATGTTATTATTATACCGTCTTTATATTTCACCTAATTATGCCCTCAAATCCACAAATAACGTGTAGGTACGGAATCTGGAATCTGTAACTTAATTGATTCGCAAATTATGACGTCATAAACAAATTAATTTATTCTCGCCCTGTACGACATTGCGCATCACCCTTACTTATGCTGTTTGTTTTGTTAGTAGATTTCACTGTCTTAAGTCATGTGTCGTTATTATTTTTCAGAAATATGCAATGTCGCAACCGTGGGAATGATTATTTAAAACGACATTAGTTTTAAAATGCAATAGGCACAAAAAACGTCATTTTTACTGAAATCACACCCTTCTTTCCTCGTTAAACAATTTTCTGCAACTACTTCAGAGATCGGAGTGAGTGCATCTTATTCTACATCGATTTTGCCCTCTTGTCAAGCAAAATCAGTCACCAGGAGGGAAACATTGCTCACAACTCTATATTGCGTGGACTAAATGATATACATTCGCGAATGGTTGTTTTTCTCAGGTGATTTCAATACAGATTCTAATAATGAGGAATCTGCTCCACCTACTGAATACTTGAGAAAAGTATTTAATCTTGGGATAAAAAATAATAGAAATATTCCATATGGTACTGCGATCGATGCGGTTTTTTCTAGATACATTGTAAAAATAAGATGTAGGTAATTGTTTACTTATTTAAGTTACCATAAAATATTAGTTACATTTATAGACTGTAAGACTCAAGGAAAAGATGAAGTTATTGATAGCCAATGGAAGTTCAAAATGATTCAGTGATTTAAATAAATATTGTTCATGCGTCTATCATCTGAATGATTGTATTTATAGGTGGATATCTTGTCTACTTTTGATTTCCCATTATCATTTCCATTTTCCAATTATTAAGTTAAGATTAAAAACGCGTTTTTAATACCCTAAATAGAACAATTTTCCGAAAATTCTCAGTTAATTGCCTACAATCCGAAAAGAAGTTTTACTTGCGTCATGGTTTCCTAAAACCAAACAAAGACTTTTTTTCATTCAATAATATTATATTAAGTTTACGTCTAAATAACCTAATACCCAAATTTGTTTAAAAAAAATCCATAGTAACTTGGCATTTAGTATGATTTTGCCCAGCTGTTGGCTGCGTGTCACAGATCGTATTCTTTGCGCTCGTAAACGTTATATTCTGCTGCGATCTTGTTTTGTTGGTTTTTTTTTTAATTTCGAGCTACAACTGCTGCAACTCAAAAATTGGGTAATCAAGAGGTAAATAAATTTTTTTATGACTAAAAAGTTCGTAAATGAGTTCTCTCGATACAAATTTTCATTTTGGTCAAAAATAAAAGTATTTTACTATTGGGTCGAGTTTATATTTCCTGATTTACCTCGTATATGACTGGGAAATATCGATACATGGTGGTATTTGGGGTTTTAGACCATGCTGAAATTTTTATGAGGAATATATTTTTTTGGGTTGATAATAAAAAAGTGAATATGCTGCAAACATCTGGGGACACATAAATGGATTCCTTATAGGGTGAGATCCTCCTGAAATTTTAATTTTCATCAAAAGTGGAGTTAGCGGATTTTGATTGTATATGCCTTTAATTGATGTCACTTTATTTCCGACATACATCAATTTTCCCATTAATTTTCAAATGAATTTGAAACATATGGGTGAAAAAATAACAGAACATATATTTGGAGATACATTGATAATGTACAGGTTCAAAATCGAATACTCTCATACCCAATAATTTTATTATTCTGTATTTTTGACAGCATAACTGTCGCCATATGTAACAATTTATTATTCAGCCGACAAACCCACTTCGGTACGTTTTCGTTAATTTCGAAATTTTGATATTGACCGATGTTGACGGCTAACTCCAAAGGAAATAACATAATTTATAACTGGCTGAAAAATCGGGGTTTTTTCTTTTATTCTTTGCTTCCATGGACACGCACGGTCCTTTTGTCTCCTATGATAAAATCGTGAAGCGATGCTTGAACAATTAATATGACAGTGAAATTAAATAGTTTTTTATCTGATGAACGTGACTGCTATTATTGTTAATATTCTTAATAAATGCCACTCAATATTTTATTGCGTGCAGGATACACTTTCGCGCCTTGCTTCATTTTCAGGATTTGCTAGTTCGACTCAAATGAAGACAAAATTCTTTCGAATTATAACACGAAGTTCTTGAGTTGCGTGCAAAATATACGGCTGAATCGAACCTTGAGTGCTATTACTTTCTAGAATTATAATTTGAATGGAAAGGTGAAGTCGAAATTATCAATAAATTCTCAACAAGGATAAATCCGTTATTTTTTACTATTGTGGAATATTTCGGAAATCGTTACTTTCCAAAAAGTTTAAGTGGTAGCAGTATTATAAATTTATCAAAAAAGGTTTTATCTGACACAGTGTGGCTAAAGAGGATGAGATCAATAGACACAAGACTGAAGGGATAAACATTACTTTCTGTGTGTACCCGTTCTAGGAGTCCCCAACCCTCACATTTCTGAATCATCTGCTGCTAAGTGTATGGAACAACACAACCCGTATCGTTTACATCAAGAAAAATGTCTATGAGAAAAGGATTTAGTTTTGTGAGAGGACACAAAAAAAGATCGGAGGTAACAGATTTTTTTTCTACATTAAGTGTTATTAACGAATTAAGCAATTCACAGATGTCTGATAATTATAAAATAAAATCAATAAATAACGAATTCCACAACAATATTATAACAATATTCTCAATAAAATTCAGTTTATATCAGTGCAACATAAAGAAATGTTCAAATAAGATGTAGGGAACATCTTAGTTGCTTTAGAAATAAACATCCAGATAAGTCAATTCAGGCAAAACTCATCACCCCACATTCACTAATACCATTGAACTTTTACAGATGTGTCAAAAGAAATTTGGAAAGAACATGCCACATTAGAAAAAAAACACAATTAAACCTTGAACATCGACAGTATAGGTGGAAGAAACTCAAATTTGTTTCTAGGGGGCAAAATCCTGAATCGTGGAAGAAACTCAAATTTGTTTCTAGGGGGCAAAATCCTGAATCATAACCTGGTGCTTCAAACTTTTTGGAGATATGGTATACAATAATGGGGTTGTACTAAAAAGAGCAATGTAAAAATTATCTAGAGCTACCAGAATAAAATATTACGTGCGAAGGTCATAAATCTCATCCATATAAAATCTAAATTATGATCTTGATAGACGACTCGAATTTTGTGAGATTATGTCAGGAAGAATCACAGGGAATCAAAACTATTTGCGGAATATCTGTTTTAGTGGGGAAAGTAATTTTTTTAAATGGAAGAGTTAATTGTCAAAACTGTAGGTACTGGAGTGATGAAAACCCCCATGTTTTCCGGGAGGGACACACAGTTTTCCCAGAAGCTTAATGTCTGGGCGGGAATTTTGGGAAATTATATCATAGGTCCCATTTTTATGGAAGGAAATCTTGATGGACCCATGTACCTGAATATGTTGCAAAATACAATTGCTCCCCTTATTAATGCTGTTGTTGTCCAAAATCCACATGAGTTTCAAGAGGTGATATTCCAACCATATGGAGCCCCCCTCACTATTTTAGGCAAGTCAGAAATTACTTTTATGAGAATTATCAAGATAGGTGGATTGGTCGTCGAGGTTCTACAGAATGGCCAGCTCAATCACCAGACCTCACGCCCCTAGATTTTTTTCTTTGGGGATATGTTCTAAAGTTACAGGGGGGGGCGGACTTTATATCCTCACTGTATGTAAGAAATGTTAACATACAGAGAGATCTTTAAACACCAACTATTGAAGAAGATATTGATCTCAATAATAGTATAGTTTTATTTATCCACGTATACGTATTTACTTATAATATACTAATTTACTAAGCAGTGTTGAAGTCTTTCCTTTGGATTGGAATACCAGATATAATTATATTTTTTCCTGAAAATTGACATATTTATATTGCTTGGTTTATCATTATAAAGAATAAAAATTAGATTTTTGTGTTACTCGATTTTTCTGTATTCTTTTTGAGAGTGGACTTAAAAAGTTCCTGATGTTCAAGGAGTTGGAAATAAATTTCAAGATGTTGTCCTTGTTATTAAACTTTTCAAGAGTTTTTAAAACACCACACTGGCTTTATGGAAGACTAAAAATACAATACAGTCTCGTTGGCTTGTAAAAGTATTTATTTTAATTGGGGGGTTGGATTGTTTTCCACGAATTTCATGTTATGGTGCTCAAATACCAAATGAATTTATAATGATCGAATAAAAACTATAAATAACAAATTCCACATGAATATATAGGTACTCGACCGGTTTCACAAATTATATTGATATAAATAAACAAGTTACTATTGGCCGGTTGTTCAATAGAAGTTTAATTTGCTGATCAATATTTACCTATGGATTGGAGAATTATGCATTTTTTAAATGAAAACTAATCAAGGATTACTGAATTTATTGTTTTTGTGCTGTTGGCAACAAATTCACCAGCATTCGCATAATATTCGCGGACTCATTCGACTTTTAGTTGGTAACAAACTCGAACATGCATAGTTTGCACTCGCCAACACTTCAGCAGGTAATTCAGCAGGGTTTTCTAATTCCATAACTGCACAATTACGAATTTACAATAACTTTTTCACAGTGACGATTTTTTTGACAATTCGCATTTTATATTTTTCAATGATAACTGAGATTTTTAGCTAACGTGATTTTTACGTGAAATTGAAAATGTATGCAGTCAATTATAGTAAATTTTATACCCATTTAGAATAAGACCATCCTTATTTATTATTAATAAATCGGTTGAAATAAAAAATTACCAACAAAAATGAACGTCGTAACTAATTTATTAGATGTCACGTTTTTGAAGTTACGTCAAATTTTGATTTCATGTTAATGTCATAACGCAAAATAAGATATAAAAATGCGATATTCTGATGAATCCAAAAAACTTATGCTTAATGTAGTAAACTATTTTCAAAACGATTTAGGATCTCGATTTAAGGCAATTCAAAAAGCGTCCGAAGCACTAAAAGTTCCAGAAAACACATTATATAATCTTGAAAAACCAAACAGAGCTACAGATTTCGAATTTAGAAGAAATATGTCTGCAAGCGTTTCCCGGAGCAAAACCCGAATTACAAAAAATACCCTGCATTGTTTGAGGGAAGTAATTTATAAAATGTATGCGCGAAAGGATAAAATCACAGTAGAAACTATTTTACGGCAATTTATCGAAGAGTCTCCAGAAACTAAGATTTCCAAAGGTTCGTTATATTTGGGAATTAAAAATGGGTTTTCATTTCAAAAAACAGGATGGAAGAAAACATTTATTGGAAATGCCTGCAGTCAGATTAAAAAGAATATTATTTTTGAACAAATACCATGCTGCTAAAAGCGAAAAGCTCTTTACACCTGTTTTTCTGGATGAGACATGGGTTTTTAGTAAAAGCGGGGACAGAAGAATGTGGCAAGATGGTACTAAACACAGTGATTTAAAAATAACTGGAAGTGGGACACGATATGTAATTGTTCCTGCCGGTAATAAAAATGGTTTTGTGGCAAATGCATCGCTTATTTTTAAATGCAATAAAAAAACAGGCGATTACCATGATAACATGAACACCGGAAATTTTGAAAATTGGTTTAAGCAGCAACTAATTGTAAACTTGGAAGAACCATCGTTAATTATAATGGATAACGCAAAGTATCACAGTCGCCTGGATGAAGAAATCCCAAGAAAAAGTTGGAGTAAAACACGCATGTTAGAATGGCTCAAAAAAAAGAATATTCCTTTTCCAGATCACATTTTAAAGGATGCTGTTTGGAATATAATTGAAAAGCAAGTTTTGCCAGAAAAAAATTATCATTTAGGCAAATACGCTGCCGAGCATGGTCATTGTGTTCTCAGGCTACCACCCTATCATTGCCATTTTAATGCCATCGAAATGGTATGGTCAGAAACTAAAAGGCATTATGACCAAGCTATCACGAAAACTGCAAGGTCACCTACTGAAGTCTTAAAAGTATGGAATGACGTTGTAAAAAATGTACCGGAGCAACACTGGCAGAATTACATAAATCATACAGAGAAAATTATTTCTGAAGCATGGGAAGTAGAAAACAAGCTGGACCTACTAAACATCGAACCTATGGTAATCTCTGTATCCAATGAATCCGATGATGAACTATCACTTTCCGAAAGTTATTCTGATTTAGAAACTAATTAAACTTTGCCTTGAAGATCACGTTGTCATTTTTTTAAAATCTAGAATTTGTACTTAATCGAACTCTGAATTGCCATATTTTTTTAAGAAAACTATGTATCTAGTTAATAGAACAATGTTTTTAAAATTAGTGCGCTTCTTTTATATTCTTTTATTATGTCAACATCTTTAGAATTTTATGAATTTCATAAAATTAATTTGTATTATTACAAACCGCCACTGATAATATGAAATTTCAAGTCACTACGCCAATGCAATAAGAAATATGTCAAGCATTTGACATGACAAAGGTCATAACCTAATTTTTTTCATGCGGGTTCAGATGGTTCAAGAAGCCGCATACGTTAAGTTACTAAAACGGCTGGTACCTCTAAATAGGTATTAATTTTACTATATATTCTACGTCATTGGTATGGAGTTGACAGTATTATCTCCTGATAGTCTTTGTGGAAAAGTGAATTTTGTCACAAAAAAGAGTTTACGGTCAACGAAAAAATATTGTAATCAACTCATTTGTTCATGGGCGATTAATAAATTTAACTATTAAAGGCACTCACTCGCTATCGCTCGTTCGTGCTTCAAACAGTTTCGTTTATTAATCGCCTTCATTAACAAACTAGAGTATTAATTAACTATTAACTCATCATGAAATGAAGCCCTCTCTTACGAAAAAAAAACTTATAATTCCAAAGAAGATGGAGCGCAAATTCTAATTTGATCGGTGAAAATATATTATTGGAATCGAAAAAAACTGATGCAGTCAACGATGCCCGATTGCACCACTTTGGCTTAACAAGTACCTAAGCCTCCTTTACTGGAGGATATGTATTGATTGTGATTTAGCATCGTATTCAGTCCAGGATTAGGCTCACAGAGCTCTTGGACGGATAATATCTACCTTGTACTGATGAGGCGTAATACGCCGAATCCGGTCTATAAGTGATTTTGTCCCTTGTAACTGCAAACCAGAATGGTTGGTTAAATATTGTAGATCATACCAACCCCGTTTAACTTAGAAGTGTAAGTCAATGTCTGTTGGGGCATATAGCCCGAGAAGTAGTTGTTTCTTCTAAGTAAACGGTCACGTTTTTGAAAATATTTTCAAAACTTTGTAAGGCGTTAATAGTATAAAACTATTATTCGTTATCTATTGGTAACGCGCTTTACTAAATACGACAATTCACAGGAAACTGTAATAATATATCCCACATTTGAGCTAAACTGGTGCAATCGGGAACAAATTCCTGAGATTAGTTTGAACCAATGATAAACTAGGTTTATCGCATGAACCTTGTTCTATCGATATTTTCGATTATTTTAAGAAATTGAGTCTGATAATTTTGACAAGTAGTTAAAAGTTAATTGGTATTAATAAAGGAGTTCAGTGTAAGGTCAGTGTGACCAAAAAAAGTGGTTTTTATTACAAGAATGACAGTTATTGTCAAAAAAATATTTTCACAGGTTGCTTATCATTGCGAACATCTATATTGCTTTATTGAAACAATGAATACACCCGAAGCGTAAATCTTAAAATTGAAAATAATGGCTGAGCTGAATTCTCATCGCATCGGTGGTCTATAATTATAGGAACTTTTGGCAAGTCACCATTTCACTTCTGTCATTATAGTTAATTTAAAAACCAGGAGGAGTAATATCAAAAGCCTTACTCACAGCACTAAAAGTTACTAAAGAGCGTGTTCCGCAAAATCTATTAAATATACCTCGATTCATTTAACGCGGAAACAAGCCAATGATAGATAACCTTTATATGCTGAAAATGGTTCTTAAGATTTCAGATTGGAATGTGAATAATAAACAGGCTGGTATTCTATTCTTTTCTGCTGAAGAACTAGTTATTTTTGTCCGGCTAACTACGTTATTTTTTTAGTAACACTATGTTGTCAGCACAGACATTAGAAGTTGTCATTCAGTATTTTTTTATTTGTATGCTACGTTAATTTCGATAAAAGTAAAACTCGTGTGTTAGAACGCGTGTTTTCATGATTCCTATCACTCAAAATTCTACAGGTTACGGGTGACAGCTCGTTTAACTGCGCTGTGTAGTCTTGTGATAAGGAATCGTGAGTTGTAGTCGAACGTTAACTTACGCTTTTTGCTTCAACTTTTGCTCCCGTGTGTTTTCCCGGATATTTTTCGCGTTCGAATTCGTCCATCCCTAAAAATGCAGTACTTGGAAGGTATCAAACCACTGAAAGGAGCAGAAGACTGGCCAACGTGGAAGGATCGAGTTTTGGACGTCCTAGAGTTGTTTGATACAGTCAAAATCGTTGAGGGTACGAGAAAGCAGCCTACTCTCTCAACACCACCGACCAACAACAAGGAGAATGCAAGTTTGAGTCTACGGACATTGAGTGTCGTTTCAGAGTTAAGGGTAAGCTAATCTTTAAGGGTACTCGGAACTTGAGTGGAACTCTCTACCAAGCCTCATTTTACACAGTTCAACCGGAAGAAGTCTGTGAAAATGTAATTCCGGGTTCTTCAGCTCTATCATCAGCGATGGGGACACATGGACAAGCGTTACATCCGTTCTAAGTTCAATACTGAACTTGGTATCAAAGTGCCTGATAAGAACGAAATTTGCGAGACGTGTCAGTTTGGAAAAGCACACCGTTTACCATTCGGTACCAGAATGTAAGCTTCAGCCACTGGTGAGCTGTTATCTGGTGATGTGTGAGGCCCTTTTGACCCATCATTCAATGGTCGTCGCTACTTGATTGTCATCAAGGACCATTACTCCAGGTACAGATATTGTTTTGTCGCCAAAGAGAAATCAGCCGTCAAGTGAGCTCTTCGTGAGGTTCTCGCTAAAGCACGCACCATGGGTCATAATGTGAAGGAGTTCCTCAGCGACAATGGCGGGGAATTTGATAATGGTGATGTGCGAAAAATTCTGAAGGAGTATATGGATCCAAAGGCAATGGTTGGGTACCTCGTCGGGTATGACGGAGATGAGCGCTATCGGATCTACATCCCTAAGGAAAAATATGTTATAGTTTCGCGTGACGTCATATTTTATGAGAAAGTTAAAACTGCGATAACGAAACAGTTTGGCCTGTAAAGGAAAATGAAATTGGTGGAGCTACCGAAGATCAAGTGGACAGAGAGAAGCCTGTTGAAGATACGTCGGAAAAAGAGCCTAATTCTGGATACTGAAATTTTAGATAAATAAGCTAGTTCAAGTTCAGAATCGGTCTCTTTACCTACTACGCCAACCAAGCCACCATATCAAGAATGAAAACCTCCCGATTGGCTGAATGACTACGTCACATTCAGCTTTGCTGAAGTATTTTCAACTGAAAACGAGCCGACAACATTTGATGAAGCTGTCCAATGTGAGGATAAAAATGAGTGGTAATCAGCAATGAACAGAGAAATTAGGTCAATGTATAAAAATAACGCATGGAAATTGACCAAACTCCCTCCTGGAAAAAAGCCTGTCAGTAATAAGTGGGTCTATCGACTTACGCGGAATCCTGACGAGAGTATTGGCAAGTATCACGCGAGATTGGTCATCAAAGGATGCGCTCAACGACCTGGCATTGATTATGAAGACACGTTTAGTCCAGTTGCACGATTGGAAGTTGTTCGATCGGTGTTGACCATTGCAGCTGTAGAAAAGATGACGTTGTGTCAGTTTGACGTTTCAGCGGCATTTCTATATGGTGACGCTTTGGAACAAATCTTCATGAATCAGCCTGAAGGGTATGAAGATGAAACAAATCGAGCCTGCTACCTAAAACGAAGCTTGTAGGGCCTCAAGCAAGCCCCACGCAGCTGGAACAAGAGGTTTGATGTTTTTATGATTGGCTTAGGATTTCTTCAGAGCCGTGAAGTTCCTTGCGTTTATATTAGCTTCACTCCTGCTGGTGAAATCGTTGTTGTACTATATGTCAACGACGGATTAGTTGCAGCAAATAGCCAATTTGATATGGACTTATTTATTCTACAACTACGCACACAATTCGATATTGTTGTGAAAAAAGTGTCCTACTTCCTTGGACTTGAAATAATTCGACGTGCTGGAGACATTATGGTCAGCCAATCGGCATATATCAAGAAAATCCTTTCACGATTCAACATGGAAGGATGCAATCCGGTTCTCACACCAATGATTAAGCTCAGTATTCAAGGTTCAGAAAATGCTCCTGATTTCCCCTATCGTTCGGGTGTTGGAGCTCTACTTTATGTAGCCCGTGGAACCCGCTACGACATTGCATTCAGCGTGGGAGTTTTATCTTGTCATTTGGAAAATCCAACAGAAGGGGATGTTATACGAGTAAAACGAGTAGTTCGCTACCTAGCCGGTACCATTAACTTGAAGTTAGTATACCTGTGTGAACCTGAAACTCGTTTACTAGAGTGCTATAGTGATGCCGACTTTGCTGGTTGTCCAAAGACTATGCGCTCAACAAGTGGAGTGATTGTAAAATTTGCAGGAGCAGCGATTACTTGGTTTAGTCGACGTCAAGAATTGGTTGCTGATTCAACTTGTGAAGCTGAAATTGTTGCCGCAAATCTCGGTTCGAAGAAAACCATTTGGATTTCTCGGTTGTTCAAATAACGAATAGGTTTGTCTGCAGTTCCTGTCCTCAGAATTGATAACGAGTCATCTAGAAAACACACTGAAAACCCCGAATTCCACTTTCGAACCAAGCATATTCAAATGAAGTACTTGTTTATCCGAGTCTGGATCAAGAATGGAATGATGACTGTGGTCCATATTGGAACTGAACATCAGTTGGCTGACATCTTGACAAAACCTTGAAGAACTAGTTATTATTGTCCGGCTAACTACGTTACTTTTTTAGTGACACTATGTTGTCAGCACAGTCATTAGAAGTTGTCATTCAGTATTTTTTGATTGGTATGTTACGTTAATTTCGATAAAAGTAAAACTCGTGTGCTAGAACGTGTGTTTTCATGATTTCTATCACCCAAAATTCAACATTTTCATCCAATATTTGATAATACATATTTAATATATTATAGGCTTGTTCGTAGAGCGATCACAAATGGTTGGAAGCTGGACGACTCATGCGCAGAACTTCTCTGTGAACGGTTTTTATTCACTGCGCATGAGTCGTCCAGTTTTCAACCGTTTGTGGTCGCTCTACGAACAAACTTTCTACTGTTCTCCTGACAGATCCAAATGACCTAAACTCAGCCACCGTTTTCGTTGTTTTGGCGAAGTACTATTAGAATGATCCGTATTCGGGGGTAATGTCCCTAGTGCATTTAATTTTTCCGGAAAAATTCGGAAAAACGAGTTTCTAAGTAATTTGTTTTAACAAATAGCATGAGCGAGAGTGGTTTTAAGAATCCGAGTCGAAGACGAGGATTTTTCCACTTTCGCGGATGCTATTTGTTGAAACAGATTACTTAGAAACGAGTGTTCCCAATTTTTCCACAGGAAAAATTAGATGCACGAGGGATATTTGGTAAGATTATTTCCTGAGTTAAATAAACATTGTCAACTTGTCAAATTTGCATGAAATTTTTTCGATTTTTTTTTCCGGAAAAACTCCTGACAGCTAAGTTGACAGTTGTTAAGTAATTTTTCCACTTAAAATTTATATTTGACATACCAATTCTTGATAGCGATTGGTCAAAATTAATAAGAAGGAAATAATCGCAGAAATTGAATAGGATTGCTTGCTGAAGTTCTGAAAAGAATTATTTTAATGAAATAGCGTTGAAAACTAAGTGAAATGATAAAATAAGGGAACGAAGATGATGATGAAAATAAATATATTATATATGTCAGAACTATAAATAACTCCAATATCAGAAAATGTCAATGATAAAAAGTGCTGTTTGAAACTGGGTGCATTCTGACCAATCAGAGGTCTACAGAATTGCCAACTCAAATTCAAATTACTCCTCCTGGTTTTTAAACGAGGTATGTCTGATACCAGTGGAAGAAGCATTCAGAAAATAAAGTAATATAACTAACTAGAACTACTACAAAAGTAATAGAAAATGAACCTAAACGATTGATCCAATATCAACAAAAACAAATAAAATTGACATCTGACATAACCAGTGACAGAAATGAAATGGTAACTTGCCAAAAGTTTATAGAATTATTGGCGATTAATTTACACATACATCGATAAGGACAATAGACAGGTGAGCGATCTATCATTATTTTGGTTTTCCTTGTTTATAATCCGGTTTAAAATTATACAATTTTCCGCTGATCTAGGAAGCTGGAGGTACGATGAGCTTACCCTTTTGGAGAGAAATCACATAAACTTTTTCTAATATAAATTCATGAATATTTTTTCGTTGAATGCACATTTAGAGTGGTTGTATCATGTTACTTGAACTACATCCTTCGTATTTCAGGTATTTCCTTGTATCTTCAGTATTCTTGTTTTGAATTAGAAGTAGTGGAAGCCAACGATTCTTTTATTGCTCTGCCGTTATCATGGTTTAGAAATTATTTCCCAGTAACTGCATTGACTTTTTATTGATTACACTCCTTTGAAAACGTAGTTTAACCTTTTAAACCGGTATCATTGTTCAAGCCTTTAGTTTCTCAATTTCCAATTGATTTCGAAGACTTTTTATGTATATTGAATTCTGAATTGAATGGCTTCCAAAAGTTTCAGCATTTGGCGTATCAGTAGGGGACCTGTCGGTGTTTTTCTTTTAAAAAAAGTTTTTATTCCAGTTACATCATTTATTTTGTTGAGTTCTGGAGATTTCTGTAGTTATAAACCAGGCAGGATTTTCCATTTCCTGCATAACTTACGTTTAAAATCACTGAAGAGAAACCGGTTAACCTTTGACAAACTAACAGGCAGTTTATTTAGAATAAATTGGAATAAATCGGTAGTTGGGTTTGTTAATAAATAATCTAGGAAATAAAAAACGTATTTTGACAGCTCACTGGTTCTACTCCAAGCATTAGGAAGCCAGTGATATTATTTTCAATAATGGAGCCAGCTTACAAGAAAACAGAATTTTATATTTTAGACGACTTTTTTAAATTGGTACAGGGCAGACAGAAACGCAAAAGTTGTTGTTGTTCTAACACTGTTTTGCCAAAACACTTTCAACTGGAGGTGCAAGAATTTATTTTCAATTATAATTGCCGTTGACGATAGGATGCGGACTCAACACATCATTTCTTGAAATGCATCAAGATCGTGAACGTATCTCTTAATCTACTGTGAGCAGAAAAGAAAGGAAATACAGATAGCTGGGACACGTTAGGGATTTACTGAAGCTAGGTGAATATTTTCTAAGATGTGATTTTGTTGGCAGTAGACTGACCACACTGTAGAGTGCGGGGATTATCTAGGGATTTGGATATTGGAAAGTTTCCAGTACCAAATGTTTTTAAAATAATAAAATATCATCCTTATAAAGTACGTCTTATTCGAGACTTGGCTGGAGATGACTGCGATCGCAGAACTGAATTCTGTGGGTACATGATAAATCAAAACAATAATTTAAATAACAATTTCATTTATAAAGTTTTAGGCATGACCCAGTCTGACGAAAATCCAAATTGGATGCAAAAGTGCAATACGCAAAGACCACAAAAAATCAACATCTGGGCTGGTATTGTGAGGAATACAATTATTGATCCATACGTTTTAAATGAAAATTCAACAGGAGAATTGTGTCGGAATTTCTTGGATTTACTGATTTGACCCAGCTTTTCCCTGGTAGCCAAAGCTTTAGACCTCAGAATATGGCTTAAACAGGATGGCGCATCGTCACATTTCGCTAAAGCTCTGCGCCAGTTTTGAGACAGAAAATTTCCAGATTGATGGATCGGTGGAAGAACAGTGAAATGGCCCTCTACATCACCCGATGTTACCCTTATGGACTTCTGAGCTAATAAATCCTCCAGAGAATCTTGGTCTGTTTTCAATGATTTAAGGAACAAAACTCGTTCATCAAGCTTTATTGACCTCGACCCAGACGAACTTAACAATTATTTCGTAAACGTTAGTAAGAGTATTAGCTCTAAAATATCTCCAAGTCGTGATGCTTCTTATTTTCCTTGTTCATTCTAAAAGATTCACTGATAGTTTTTCCCTTAGACCTGTAGATAAATTTAGGCTAGTGAAAATCATACTCAGCATTCAAAAACAAAACCACCTGTGGCATTGATGGGTTATCAGCTAAATTATTTTTAAATATTCTAGATTAGATGTGGTGATTAACGTTTTATGTTCTCTAATGAATGAATCCTTTGAAAAAGGTCTCTCCCTCAACTGTCTAAAAACAGCTATAATTGTTTTCTTTCACAAGTATGGCGAAAAAAATAATACTAGTAACTATCGTCCTATTACCATATTACCAATCTTTTCGAAGATAATCGAAAGACTAATGAAAAACCGTCTATTGCCCTTCTGTTCAAACATAAAATCTTGAAATTTAAACATTTTGGTTTACTACCTAATAAATGTACTAGTGACGCAATGTTCTTTGTCCTTAATGAAATATATACCTCCCTTGATAATAAACTTTTAACGGATTCGGTGTTTTTTGAAGTTGGCGCACCGCACACAGATTTTTCCGTAAGTATTAAGTAAGGCTGATCCGTCACGCTCTGAGGTGAAAGGGTCGATCGGGTGAACTCGGGACCGTCGAGTGTACCCGAGCGAGAAAGATACAGTAAGCTGCTCTTCAATTTACTTTCCCATATTCAAAAATAAATATGTTTGAGACACAAGTTATAATAATTGTCAAAAACTATCAAAAATGGTCAAAAATTGTCAAAATTTTGGAAAAATGGTTAATAATTGCCAAATGTGTTAAAATTTTTGAAAAATTGTCAACATTTTTGAAATATGGTGAAAAATTTGGAAAAATGGTCAATAATTGTCAAAAACTGTCAAAATTTTGGAAAAATGGTTAATTACTGCCAAATATTTTCAAAAATTGTAACAAATTTGGAAAAATGGTCAATAATTGTCAAAAATTGACAATAATTGTCAAACATTTTGAAAAATGGTTAAAATTTTTGAAAAATTGTCAATAATGGTCAAAGACGGTCAATAATTGTCAAAACCAATCAAAAATCGTCAAAAAGTGTCAAATATTGTTAAAATTTTGAAAAATGGTCAAAAGTTGTCAAAATTTTGGAAAATGGTTTATTTAGATATACCCACTCTACATTCTACTATAGGCAAATATCTCATTACTATCAAGTCCTGGTCTGAATCGAACAGGCTTTTTTTTAACACTAAGAAAACTTCAGTTTTATCTTACAAGGGCGTTTTGCAGCCTCTCAAACTTAACAATGACTCAATAAGATCTTCAAATTCGATCAAGTTTCTTGGTCTCCATATTGACAGTGCCCATAAATGGTCTGTTCATGTAGACACTTTAGCGGAAAAATTATCCCCTGCTTGTTTTGCCATTAAATCTGTGTCTAAACAGCTTGATTCTTCTACTGCTTTAAAAACTTACAGATCTTTGTTCGAATCGCACATTCGCTATGGTTTGCCTTTTTGAGAGTTTTCTAGTTTGAATCTTTCTTCAAATTACAAAAAAGAATTATTACTTACATTTATGGTTTAAGTAGTAGGAGGCATGGTGAATTCTATTTTAAAAAATACAAAATTTTAACTCTTCCCGCTCTATTCACTTTGGAATCCGTTTGTTTGGGTAGAAAAAACTTCCACAATTTAACTGAGAGAACAATTCATAGATACCCTATTTATGTAACAATCCTCTCCTCTGATATGGTAAAAAACTCCATCACTTTCAATGCCAAAAAATTATTCAATCAGCTGCCTTTAGGACTAAAAGTGGTGAATACATCTAAGTTCTGAAGATTGACAAAGGCATTTCTGCTTGAAAGACCTTATTATTCAGAGGCAGAATTCTACAATCTACCTTAGACTTTTGAGTTACATTGGCATAATATATTGTATGATTTCATAAATAATATATCAAATTTGTATATTATATTATGTTTTGTGTTATTAATATAGTATAGTCAGTATTTTTTAAATATATTTCGTTGTGAATTTTCATTTTTATATATTATCTATTTTTAAGTCATGTCGTTTTTTCCATAAAATTGTAAAATTTTCCATGACACTGAAGCTTATCTCTCTCTTTCTCTTTTTATGTTGTTATTTAAAATCTGGATTCTGTTAGATTATACAGAGATTATACGGTAAAAAACGGATCTTCCTATGTTAACACCTAGAGCAGCAGCTTACAATCAGTTTTTATCCCTGTGACTATTATTCATCTTCTTGGACACTGATTTTTGAAGTGGTCTTATTGTTTGCAGCCCAACAATATGGAGGTTTTCTAAGTGTCCTGATAGCTAGTGTAGAATCACTTTCATGTCTACCATTTTTCCACTTTTCATCTTGTAACAGCTTGGTTTTCACAAAATATGCGGTTATATTAACGCTCGAATTTTCAAGAGCCATAACCATAGGCCATAGGTCTCATGGTGCACAAATTCCTTAACCCCGCAGTAGGCGCAGCCGATCTGTTGGATCAAGCCAATACAAATATTGTTGTAATGTATATCAGCGGCACGTTAAACATGGGAAATGTTCAGTAACTCTCGGGAAGCGCCTTTCATCGCATAATCAACAGGACTCCTAAGTTCTTTCTGCGCAGCGACAGAGATTAAATATTTGATCTGTGAGGTACAGTGCGACTTCTGCTTTTAATTTCAGCGATCTGAGAGATACAGTGCGACTAGTCAACACAGGTATTATATGTGTGTATATTTCAAGATTTACTTCCATAATTGTTAGTTTTTCTTTAGAAATGTACTCTTATGAGCAAGAGCAAGTTCGTTTGCAGCGGTTTATTGATGAAGTCATAGATGAAGAGCCATATTAGACGATAGAGATGATGAGTTTGTGCAAGAGAATGAAATGGAAGTGAATGATAATAATCAGTAAGCTTTCAGGTCTGAAGAGGACTCGGAAGAGGCTGCGTCTGATCAGGAGAGTCAGGAAAAGCTATCGCTGGACTACCATGTTTTCTTGGTAAGGGTGGAAACTTTCAAAGGCAAAAGCATGAACCTCCCAAAAACGTAAGGACAAGGCTCGAAATATAATTACTCATCTGCCTGGAAATACACGAACCTTAAAAGAAAAAACCACTCCTTTGGATTGCTGGAAGTGTATAATAACTGATGAAATTCTCGATATAATAGTGGATAATACCAACAGAATTATCTTGGCACAAGCGAACTCATTTTCACGTGAAAGAGATACAAAGGAGATAAATAAAAATGAAATACAAGCACTTACTGGTTTGCTGTACCTAGCTGGTGAAAAGACAAAATACCAAAAATTTTTGGAGTTCCTGTGGCACTGGGATTGAAATATTTAGGTAGACTATTACCACGTTTTCATGCAGAATTCAATTCGAATTGAATACACTTTCCGTATTAAAACCTCATGAAAACAGGTATTGAAATCGAATTGAGTTTCTGGGTCGAGACTGCTTTTTTTGGGATCGTATCGAGATGAAAAAATCGAAATACTACATGAAAACCGAGATCGTATTGAAACATGCGCATTCTATGACATTCTCTGTCAAATTTATGCCAACTGTAAGCCCTATAACCTTAAAACCACTCAAAACATAAAAGTTCACTCTAGCTTTCTTGTAACATTTTGTGGAAATAAAGGTTTTTTGATATTTTGTTATGGAAAGTTCCTTTAATATGTCTTGCTCGTCATCTTCTATAAATGTGTGGAAAGATGCAGAAGAGAAGTGCTGGCTGGAAATATTCCAGGAAGAAAATATTTTGAAGTTGTTCGATGGAAAGCGATACAAAAACGCTAAAATTTACTAAATTGTCGAACAAAAAATGATAGAAAGAGGCTATATATCTAAATCTACTGAGCAAATGAAAAATAAATGGAAAGCTTTAAAGACTCAATACAATAATTGTATTAAAAACAACGCTAAAAGTGGTATGGATAGAAATGAATGCGACTATTTTGGGCTACTTGAGGAAATATTAGGAGGTCGTTCTGCATCGGCCTATGAAGGTATGGATGCAGATATAATTGTACAAGTGGAAGAAGCTATTTCTAATCAGGAAAAATGGAAAAAGTCGACCTCAGTTTTCCAGCATGTTTGGTTTTCATCCCTCCTGCACTCTGGTATTATATACATCCCCAAGAGAGGGAGAGTAGTACTTTTGGTTTCTAGTATGCATCTTTATGGAACTATAGACCCCCGCTCTGGTGACCAAAATAAGCCGGATATTGTGACTTTTTATAATAGCACAAAAGGCGGTGTGGATGTGATAGACAAGTTATGTTCCAGTTATAATTGCGCAAGGAACACAAGACGCTGGCCAATGGTTGTTTTTCACAGTTTGTTGAACGTAGCAGGTATAAACAGCCAAGTTATTTTTTAGGGGAACGTACCACCTTCTCAATCCGTCGAAAATTTTTAGAAAAATTAACCTTTCAGCTTATTGAAGATCATCTAAGAGATCGAGCAGCAAACATAAATATCCCTCCAGAGATCAAAAAATTACTGGGTATCGAGGAACGAGAGGATGAACCTGAAAGATCGAGAAGCAGGGCAAAGTGTACAGCTTGTACTGAAAGAACTGAAGAAGACTTACGCGTTATTTCTGTGTGAAATGTAAATTACATTTGTGTCTAGAACATTCAGTGAAAATTTGTACGCGATGCTCAAAGATACATAATATTTTTGTCCGGGTTTGCTTATAAAAATACTTGAGGTACCTGTATCTCATAATTATTTCACAGAATACCAAAAATGATTGTTATCAAATATAATTTCAATATCTCGTTTTGTTTTGATATTTTTTAGGTTGTTTTTTATTTTAGTTTATAACTTTTTATATTTTTTAAGAAAATGAACCATACAAAGCCAATCCAAATATCTATTTTTACCTAATCTGGACTTGAAATAATTAATTGTTTAAAAACATTCCACATGATACGAAACGATCTGACAGATACAGTGCGACTAGTCGTGTGAAGATTTTGAGTGCGACTACTGGAGGGTTAAGAGGGTCAGTCGTCTATTGAGACCTTATTATTCAAATGCCGTCTTTAAGGGTCTCCATGGTGCTTTTGTTGTCTGTGACTACATACTATGGGAATAAGTAGAATTGTAGACGAAAATAATTATTTTGAATGAGGTTTTTTATTTTTATTTGTCCGCGAATTGGCGTCATCCGCTGTTATCCATTGTTCACTAATACAGTTCAAAAGTCCATCCAATTTTAGTAATAGATCAATGATAATAGAATTAATAAAAACATCACTTGTAGACTGGTTTCGGAGGATATCTACCTTGTACTGATGAGCCGCAAATACGCCGAAAATGGTCTACAAGTGATGTTGTCCCTTCTAACTACAAACCAGAATGGTTGGTTATATTTTGCAGATATACCAACCCCGTTTAGCTTAGAAGTGTAATCCAAGGTCTGTCGGGGCATTTAGCCCGAGAAGTAGTGGTTCCTTCTTAGTTGAACGGTCATTGGTTTTTGAAAAGTATTTTTCCAAAACTTTGTAAGGCGTTATACTAGTAATAATCCTATTATCTTCGATTTATTGGTATCACGCTATACTAAAATATGACAATTTTACAAGAAACTGTAATTAAGTAAATTTCAGTAATGCTGTTATTTAGAACATTCAGTCGATGTAATTTTCCCTACCTCGTAGATTCTCGACATTGGTCCGGATGGGCAAGTTACCATTAAAGGTCGACCAGAACAGCTAGACTGTTGAGAATTGTATGCTCGTTAGCAAACTTCTTGTTACGCTGACGGAGCTTAGTCGGTAAAAGTTTGTTAGACAACGCAATTCGACAAATTCTGTTTAATTAATTATAAGGTTTAGAGCTTGAACAGTATTTATAATGTCATTTAAGAGTAAAGTGAAAAACAGAGTTTCAAGAAGGGCTTCACACGAGAGCGAGATTTTTCTTGTCTCGTCTCGTTCTCGTCTCGAAAAAGCGAGACGAGACGAGACATTTTTGAAAATATTATGGGCGATACCGAGACCACATACAGCGCAACCCGAGAGTCTCGTTTTTGGTCTGGTTCAAGTTTTTATTAGAAAAATTAGAGAAGGTTCACATAGAGAACAATACATTTTACAATATATAAAATTTTGTGACCATCTGTGAAATGTTTTATTGTAATTTGTTGAAACTTTAATTTTTGGAGTATACATGTTACCCACAATCTGTATAATCCGGTTTTCTATACAATGCCTAGGCAATGTATGAAATATGATTTTATACATTACCTTAGGTATTCTATACAATACCGAATGCGCAGCGGGTAATGTGTGTAAAAGACATGAGCGCTTACGGTGTAGGTGGAGACGTAGGAGCATGGAGCAGGTAGTATCTAAGTAAACACCGTGTGACGAGGGCGGGGAGACTAATCAGGGTGCTTTTGTTGTTTGATGAGTGAATTTACATATTTCAAAATGGCGGCCGATCAACGAGTGTCTCAGATGAGAGAAAGATTTTCTTCACAATTGCGAATTAAAAGGGAAGCAGAAAATACTGAAAATCGCACGTTTATTGACGATCGACGATATGAACAATTGTAAGAAGAAGTAAAAAATGCAAAAACAGCCGAAAAGAAGTCCTCCCGGGATTACTGGTTACTTAAGCGTTATGATTCTATAACTGCTAGTCCAGTCATTGGGGATTTTCACCTGGAAATAAGTCCGGAATTTTTGAAACTTTGCAGGTTTGGATGTCCAGAACTAAAATTCACAAAATGCACAATCCGAGACATGCCGCCGGCGCCGCCATCTTTTCAAGATGGCGCCCAAAAATAGTTTTTTCCATTAATCTCCAAAGCTGTGCGTTTTTCGAAAAAATATGTTGACAGCAAAATTGAAGAGGAAAAAATTTCCTACAAGAAATGTTCCTTGCATATTTTTGCTAAAGTGAACCGTTAGGGCACAAATACCCTCGCCAAATTAAAAATTTCGAATTTCGGAAATATGTGTAGTAGGGGTCCCCACATTTTAGGACTAAATATTTATCACGAAACAGTGGCATATCTTTTATTCAATTAATCGATTAATTCATTAATTAATCCATGTTAACAATTTATGATCAATTAATTTCGATTTAAAATGCTGTACTTGTTTCCACACCCCCCAAGAGGTAAAGTACACGGCGCGGTTTTTTAACGTAGTTTCCCCTGTAGGCCTAATCCACTTAGGTACTAAAATTATCTTTGGTAAAGGCCAGACGGACCTGACTCGTTGATTTCCATATGTTCAACGGGGAAAATGGTTACCTCAGCTTTAGAATCGATGTCAATTTCCTTCAACTCGTCGGATTCTCCTTCTGCAGTCGATAAATAATCATCAAGCAGCGAATGGAGGTCTTCTTCATCGGATTCGTCCAGTGTCACTTGGCTGATATTTCCACAAGTCTTCCCATTGCAGACACTGCAAATCATTGAACATCTCAATCCTGCTTTCCTGCATCCGCAGGCTCTACCACAAGCCGCCTTGCACTTACAAGATAAAAAACCCAGTAGTGCTTTGGAAGCAGGATCTTTTAAAGTAGTTACTGGAGTGAGGCCAGTTTGTGTTTTATTCAAACCCCATTCTTCAACTACTTTCGGACAGCCACGCCATAGTTGAACCTGATAGTATGTTCTCAATGAATGCTGTCGTGCAGCTGCGTTTGTCGGTGGTAACGATGCCAAATTAAATTTACTTTTTGTTACCGACTTCACAAAACATTGGTATCGATATTTATCAAGATTGATATTTGTGTCTTTAGATCCATAGAGTGCAAGGAGAAATTTCCTACCGGCAAAGGCAACTTGATCAGCGTTGGCATGTTTATTTTTAAAAACTTGAATATGATCTTGTAACTCCTCATGTTTCTCTAATGTTGTTAAGAACTTCATATTTCCTTGGTTAAATAAGGCCGACGTCGTATCACACCAACTTATTGCGTGAAGGAAAAAGATGCTATCCTTCACTACTTCGGTTCCTTTGAAACTTTACGAGGAATAAATATTTTCGACCGTTTTTCCTCTCCCAGGCTTTAGGAGGTAAACATTATCATGAGTCTTGCACAGTGTTATCAACAGAACAATGAGATCGACATTATCCCCAACAACAATGGCGTATTCATATGAAGATGACATCTTGATAGCTGTATTTATTATCAATGTGACTGCATCTTCTGTAGCCTGAATTACGATGAACTGCGCTTCAAATTTCCGTTTCAAGATGGATATAAAGCGATCTTTGTTGTCATCATTTGACAGCTGCACCTATGCTAGGAATGTGCCGGTTAGTCATCAAGCTATAGATATAACGAGAATCCAATTGAATAGCCCGTTTTATTATAAATTTATAATAATATTTAGGGGCAGTTGATAGAAATTAACAGAATATGTTGTCATTCAATCAGCTCTTGAGCCTAAACGGCTAGGAGCATTTCTTGTAGGAAATTTTTTCCTATTCAATTTTGCTCTCAGTTTCAAACTTCCGGACTTATTTACAGGTAAGCCCTATTTTTGATCCCCAATGACTGGCTTATGCTGGTCAACAACATAAGTTGATATTTCCTGTGAATACTCCTAAAAACAATATTATATACTACTTTCTACACAATACAAAAATATAACTCGTCATGATACTGAACTATATCTGCAACTTTGCGAACCGTGCCAGCAAAAACAAAAAGGAGTAAAAAAGGGATCGTTGTCAAGCCTATACTTTCATCCGAATTTAACTCTCGCTGTCAAGTTGATTTGATCGACTATCAATCACATCCAAACCGGGAATATAAATTTGTAATGGTCTATCAGGATCATCAAACGAAATTTGTGATATTAAGATCACAGCAAACAAAACGCGCGGAGGAGGTAGCGTATAATTTACTGGATATCTTCACACTGATTGGTGCCACAGGAATCCTAGGATCTGACAACGGTAGAGAATTTTCAAACCAAATTGTAAGTAGTCTTAAAGTATACTGGCCGAGTTTAAAAATTGTTCATGGCAAGCTTAGTCATTCCCAAAGTCAGGGGAGTGTCGAACGAGCAAACCAGGACATCAAAAACATGCTAACAGCTTGGATGCAAGATAATGGCACTGACCGTGGGAGTGATGGTCTGCCATCTGTACAACTTGTGAAGAATAGAGCGTACCATTCAGGTATCAAAAGAACACCTTACGAAGCTCTTTTCGGATCTAAAATAAAAGTTGGTATATCTTTGCCTCTCGATGTTACTTACAAGCTGGAAAGTGAAGAGGATCTAGAAAATGTGGTTGGGCCATCAGCAAGTATTTCCATTGTTCAACATCAACGAAATCACGCCATAGGAAGCTCTGAGATTAATAATGAAGCTTCAAATGTTCAAAGTGTGAATGATGAACACACGACTATTCTAAGATCCGAGATTCTTGATGAGCCTGCGAATGTTGAAGATCCTCATTTTGAGATAAATAGTCAACCGTTAGATGATCCAAATTTCATAGCAGATCCTGAGCAATCATTAAGTTCCCCACTCTTGTGCTGTGTTTGTACCAAGGAGAAAACGGATGCATATTCGTGTAGAAAATACCACAGACCTGTTCATGCGGTTTGTACTGCTCCGAAAAAAGATATGGCAGAAGGACATGGTTCTAAAGCTGTTTGCACTTTATGTGTGAAAAACGTTTTAGCTGTAGAGAACCGCATCAGTTCCAAAGAAAATGCTCAAAATTGTGAAAAAAAATTTCCCCCTGTGCCATTGGGTACCACTGTAGGAATCCTTGTTCCGGAAGTCGACAGAGGTCGGGGTGATGCTCGCAATATACTAGCTGTAGTCTTACAAAAAACAGATGACGAACTATATCAACTCGGAACAAAACAAGGCGTTGTAAACTCATTGTATTCAAGACAGCAGTTCACAGTTTGTCATCAAGAGTTACTTAAAAAAGAAGATGTCGCTAATAAAAAAACAAAACTCGCTACAGTTGCGAATATACAATCTACGGGCACAGGTCAAAGATTTGTAAAATGTACTTTCAAAAAACACTTCGATACTGAAAAGTGTTCATGTTTTAAAAGTAAAATTTTATGCACTTCAGAATGCCACAATAGTTCTTCATGTAAGAATAAATATATATTTTTTTACTTGACCAATTTTGAGTACTACCTACCTATTTTTACAGAATTTTTCAATCTAGTTACCTGATTACTTATAAGCGGATTAGATTATGATACTTAAGTCAGAAGAATTTCAAGTTTTGCGTTAAATTTTTGTGTAATAATTCTCATTTTTACTGCAAAAAGGTACATATTATATTACTTACCGTATTGATAAAGATTATCTTTAATGGGTATCCTAATTGTTAATTTCGATAAAGTTTGAAAAAACATGAGATGTTTTATTTGTCCTCATTTTTCTCTTAACTTTACACATTACCAGTGGACCAGCAGGTACTCTATACAATCCCTAGGAATTATATACATTACCTAGGTAAAGTATGTAAGGAGAATAATATTCATAATATTTCATAAATTGCTTCGGCGCCCCAGGTATTCTATACATTGCCTAGGTATTGTATGGAATACCTGAATTATACAGATTGCCGGTAACAAACATATTGATATATCGTAGCTTATCATTACAAAACATCATGGCATCCTTAACAGAGTATGATTTCTCCATATTTTTACTTTAAATTGTTAACTCTTTTCATAGTTACTTATCATTTATCATAAATACTTGTCTTATCCTTGCAGATTATAATATTTTAGATTTATTATCGAATGAATCATTTTAAAAGATCGATGGGTTAACTTACTTTAGGTTGTGTATGTGTATCTACGAGCTAGAGAGTCATAAACGTGTGTTTCCTTGGCTCGAAATTGTCTACCTGGAAGATTCTTTTATTTACTACAGACATACAGTAAACTCTTTTTATATTTGACGCGTCCTTTTTCAACACCTATATGAAACAATTAGAGAATTTCCACTATAATCGTGTTTTGTCTATCGATTGTTTTACAAATACGCGATATTTTTAAAGAATATTAATTATTATGTTTGTCATAATCTTGCGATAATTAAGATTATTTTTCAAGAAAAAATGGAATTTACAAATATAGAGACTATACTATCTATATTTCTTTTTCCGTTTGAGCAAAGTGCCTTATTATTTATTCAAAAGTACAATAAATATGGGGTGAGTCTCTCTTTTTTTCTATGTGGAATGAAATGATGGAACAGTTTTACCAAAATTAAATCGACACGTCCTGTATCGCCTCAAATACAATAGGGTCGTAAAATTCGGCACAATGGTTAAGGATTCATTAATAACTTCTGTAACTCCTGTCATTCTGACGATGATATGTCAATATCGAAATAATTATCAATATCTTGGAATTTTCATAACTTTTCCATAAGATAGTGGAATTAATTGGAAACAGTTAGTTTCATTTAAAAAAGTAATATTAGTAAGTAAGGGCCCAAACAGTAAATTCAACCTAATGTTTAATTATCATGGATAACGCTGGTTACCAATCACGATTGGTGGAACCAATTCCATGTTCTAGCTGGCCTAAAACAATATTACTAGATTGGACCGAGTCTAAAAATATAAATATTCAAGTAAGACGGACTGTCAAGTGCTTTTTGTGACTATTACTCAGCAGCTGGGAGACTATCCCTGTCTAGGATAGAGATTAGTGAACTATCGCTTCCGCTCACATCCAGCCAATGAGCATTGGTGAACCAAATGGTGACCAAATGTCTATGAAGTGTAGACTCCGAGTACCTATTTGATCATTTTGAGACATTAATTTGACAACGACTCTCAGTTCAGAATCCAAATAATAAAACAAGTACGTTTTGTAACTATATTTACAATTTGATCAGATAAAAGGACTATCCCAATTTTCCCGACCATTTTGAAAGTTCAACAAAAAATCACCAAAGGTTATCCTTATCCAACACTCTTCACTAACAGACTCACTATGCTACAAAATGTGAAAGACGAATTTATTACTAGGTTTGGTTAGGAAATTTATTGAAAACTTTTCTTTGGTTTGCTTTTGCTAGAATCTACGTTTATTATTCATCAATTATTTAGCAAATAATGAATTGTCATTATTAGATTTTGCATTTTTGTCCACCCCGTATCAATTTGAATCAACCGTTTAAATAACTGATAATAAATGTATGCGTTACTTTATGGACGTACTGTATGTACACACTAAATAACATGTTTACTGAGACTAAGACCTGGAAGATCTATTGTGCTTCCTGTTCGCAATGTATATAGTATTGTGATGTTTTTGATATTTATTTAAATAGTTTTTACTTGTGGGATAAAATTATACACGCTACTATGGCAAATAACTATTGATTTATTAATTTAATAAACTTAATTTATATACACACTCTACTTAATGGCTACTAATTTATTTACACTCGTTATAATAGTTCTAATTTATTTTTACCACTTGAATATTACACTATTTATCTTCACTACTTCATTCACTGTCCGATTACTAGGATCTTCTGTAAACTATCAGTGAACTAACTCTTTGTCTTCGTTTCACTAACTGTCAACTCACTGAAAAACCCGCGTATATATGGTCTTTATCAACTCTCGAAAATTCTACAGTTTTCCACGCTCGTAAACAAAACCTTATTCCAGAATGTTTTGGAAAGTAGCGCAGCCACCAAAATTTACAGTCGAGAGACAGGGCCAGCTTTGAGATGGTGACCTCGCAACAGTATATTGATTTGATGTGGAATTTTTTTTGAAATACCGAGTTTTTATTCAAATTACTTTTGTCTATTGGGATCGAAAACTTGTATGCATCTTTCAATGATTTGTACGTAGAAATCGGTATTATACAGAGTGAGTTTTATGGATAGGTAAGACTACCGGTTAGTTAGTCCTTTGAAATCTGAATACTCCAGTTATTTACTAATTTCAATTAGTGTATTTGTAATTTAATTGCTAATTCACAACGATAAATTTACAACCATTCATTGAAACCCAAAATTAGTTATATCGAAATGTTCACAGTGTTAAATTTCTCAATCTCATAAAAAAAACTACTCACAATGGAAAGTCATAAAATTAATGGTGTTTTTACAAACATTCGAACCCAATTGTAATATCAGTTACTCTAAATGTAGTGTCCCTATTCGCCATAATTGGTTTTTTACTCGACGCTGACTGTTTTGATTCCTTTTGGGCACATTTTGCTAATGATCAGTACGCGAAATATGTAGTCAAAGCTGATGTTTTATGTTTCGAAATTACGGCACTACAAAGAGCTCAATGCATTGAACTCGACAAGCAGAGGTTTAAAGTCGGACTTTGATTTACGATCTAGTTTATAATTTGGTCTGGATATATCCCATGAGAAAAGATAAAATAAATATAAATCGGTGTCGTATTGGCATAGCATAGAAATAAAATCTTTGGGATAACTCAAGGTGACTCTTTCGAAGTTTTGTCGGACAGATCGGATGATTTTGACTGCCTATGACGTCCCGCCGGTAGACCAAAATTTGTGACTGCTTGTCACTTAAGCTAAACTCATAAAGCGGGTAATTATCTTATGATTTTGAAATACTTAAATAATGGAGACTATATAAGGAGATCGGACTCCATGTATTCCAATTTCTGGTCATGGCAGAGGGCGGCAGTCCAATACCAAGAACATCTGACTGCGGAACAATAACAGCCAGTCATAAGCGTTGCATTCACTTTTCATGGTGTTTATTGGTTGCTAGCTCATTTGCCAGTATGTGAGGTGAGTGAGGTTAGGAAACAGAAATGAAAATGGTGATTATTTGGAGGTGGAATATGATATTTCTTGCCAAAAACATTTCTCTTCGGCATGGACTTTTAGAATTTTATCACCTTCGGTAACTGAAAACTCTCTGGTTTTATTAAATTCTAGTCACGTCTTCATTTTAAATCAGCTGCACTACCAACCACTATTACAATAATTTTAAACAATTTCAATAATTCTAGTTCTTAATTTGAGTTTTTATTATTTATTATCATAAGTAATGTTTGCAATTTGACTTCTGTCATTTATGAAAACTAAGGTGTGAAAAAACAAACTGCTTAAATAGACGATTTTGAGAATGGGTTTTGTCAATTTTTCCGAGTTCGATCTTCTTATCTAGCCTCCATGAATTAAATAATAGGTATAGTTTGGTAAACCTATCTGAAGCTACGCGGTGTCGGTAAGTGGTGAGGAAGCAAGGCCGACAATCAATATCAGTCAATAGTCGAAGTGAGAAGGAAGAACGAACACACGAACGCGCTTGCCAATAGCAAGTCAGGTGGTTGCTTAGCAGCGTGCCGATCTTCACCAATTGAATTCGTTCAGAGTACGCGGTAATATGAATTCTGCACAGCGTTGCCGGTTTGAAGGAAACCCATAACATTATTGGAAAAATGTTTACCTTTTAAAATTCCAGCATTTGAAAAAAATGTTAATAGACAAAATCCAATGAAACAAGCGCATAAAAGCACTAACGTACAATCATTATTAATGTATTATTGATAATCAAAAGTCTATTTTCTAATAATGATTACTACATACTCAGCACTTTAGCTTTTTTATAGTTAAACGTGGCAACATCGAATGTTTTCAAACTATAACTCCTACTATAACCTAACCTATAATTTCTGTGGTACTGTTTTCATTGGCTTAGGTGCCAAAATCTCGAAGCCTCGGACTGGTGGTGACGAACCAATCAATCAATCAGTAACAAGTCCTTAAATTGTCAAAAAAAAATTCCCAAATTCCTTATGAACACGGACTCACTTAGCTCACTAACATCCATCCAAAAAAATTTTTTAATAGACATCCTATCACCATCAATATTTGAAAAAAATTCTGTAGGAGAAGAGTTCAGGAGAGGTGGTTCTTGGTCGTAAATTGATAAGATCTTGTGACGGACTTTCTCCTTCCTACATTTTTACAGCGGTCGGGTGAATAATGAATTGATCACAGTATGCGGGGGAACCTACAGCATAATAACTCGAAGGACCACTGACGACCAGCGTCACAAATTTACGAAGGGTAGGATGAATAAAGACATACAAATGTTCAAGCTATCAAAGTAATGATATATAATTAATCTGCCAATTACACTAAAATACCATGGTACACTATATCCTTACCATTATTAAAATAAAACCCACTGCCACAATACCTTTGATGGATTTTGATAGAACAAAACCTTAAGCTATAACTGGTAAGCGCCGGCAACCATGTAACTTTACCGGTAACTGGTAGGTACTTATAGATGGCGAATATAATTAAATATGTGGGTGCTTATTGATTTGATATGTATAATAAGAGTACTTACAATACTTGTAACAACATATACCCGTTATTGGGATAAAAAAAGTAAATTTATATTTCAATTGCGAGATACAGTTAACATTAATTAGAACGAAGTAGTACTATCTTCATGGCTGACACATGTATAAGAGAGCGAACAAAAGGAAGGGAATTTTTCAATTTCATGTCTTCAGGTACACGAAAGTGACCGAAATCAAAAAGTCGTTACTGTTCGAAAGATAATTAGTTTATCAAAATAAACTTTCACGCATGGTTGGCGTTATCCACGATAGAAAATGTAGCTCATCTTGTAATAGATGCAAATCTATCTTTTTCAAACAACAAGTCAGTTATAGCTATTTTTGTAGATATTGAAGGAGCTTATGATAACGTGAATCTACGAATTTTATTCCAACAAATGATTTAAATCGGGTTTAGCCACACATTTTCTCAGAGAATTATCAAACTATATATTAATAGAATTATATTTATCAAAATAGATGAAGAGATTACAGGACCCAGAACAACCTCCCTAGGCATACCCCAGGGCAGTATTTTAAGTCCTCTTCTGTATATTATATATACCTATGATTTGGAAAATCTGGTAAACCGATGTAATGAAGTCACAGTGCTGGAGTTTGCTGATGATATCTGTGCTTATGTTGACAATTGTGATATAGAGGATGGATGCAATTACCTTAGTACATTTTTTGGAATACTTAAAGATTGGTGTTTTCAAAAAGGACTGACTATATCCTTGAAAAAAACCAAGGCATGTATTTTTAGTAGGAAAAGAAAAATTCCAAATGAAATCCTGTTACAGAATACTGCATTCTCTGCATGTCCAAGTGTAACTTACTTAGGTGTGACGATGGACCGAAAACTTCTGTGGAAAGAACATATAGAGAAAATATCTAAGAAATGTGAAAAAGGCTTGAATATTTTAAGGGCTGTAAGTTCCTACAATTGGGAAGCAGATCCAGAAATATCTCTACTACTATACAGGTCATACATAAGATCCATATTTGACTACGGATCTATTCTGTATTCGCAAGCAGCTGCAACTCACTTAAAGAAGTTAGAAATTGTGACAAATAAATGCTTAAGACTAGCAATAGGGGCCTTAAAGAGTACGCCTATCTCAAACTTATATGTCGAATGGTGTGAGATGCCACTTAACCATAGGAGAGAATTTTTATGTAGTAAGTTCCTAATGAAAACAATGTCCAAAAATAGTAGTCTAGTTAATAAAATACACAAACTATATGTAAACGACTTAACCTGTGAATACTGGAGAAGAAAAAAATCCTTATTAATTTGTGAATCATATGCAGAATGTCTAGAACTCACAGAACATATGTATAAAAATGATGTGATTCCCTTATACCAAACAAATTTAACGATAATAAATGAAATTAAGGTAGATTATTTGAGAGATTATTCTCTATATCCCCCGGCCATCAGAAACCTACTTTTTACTTCCGATATAAAATACAAATATTCTAATTATCACTTAATATTTACCGATGCATCAAAAAAAGGTGATGATGCTTCCTGTGCTTTCTGGGATCCAATAGAAAATTTTTCCGAATCAATAAAATTACCAAAAAAATTTTCAATATACTCTGCAGAACAACTAGCAATACGAGAAGCTCTAACCTATGTTAAAACGCAATTGACTAACAAAAAACATATTCTAATAATCTCAGATTGTAAAAGTGTTCTACAAAAACTTAAACATCTTTCTAGTAAACATAAATTAAATTATATAGTTAAAGACATAATAAATACCGTTATAGATCTAGAAAAGGAAGATAAACAAGTTAAATTTGTTTGGGTTAAAGCTCACTGCGGAATAATTCATAATGAAAAAGTGGACATATTAGCCAAAGAATCATTACAAAGTAAACAGATTGTAAACTATCCGCTTAGTCTAGAAGATCTTTTTCTGATATTAAAACATACAAGTATTGCTAAATGGATGGTAAAATATAGAGATTTCAACAAAGGTTTATTTTATAAGGAAATAAAACCAACTTTCACATCAGCACCATGGTTCAGTGGGCTAAGCTTGTCGAAAGATTTGATAAGAACTATATCTAGAATTAGATTTAATCACACGTTGGTTCCATTTCATTTATGCAAAATTAATATCATAGATTCCCCAAATTGCGAATGTGGTGAACATGGTACAGTAGAACACAAAATATTAGGATGTGAACTTAACCGGATAATTTTTGATCAGTTTATGAGTAATATTAGTAAATATAAATCTTTAGAACGACCAATTAATTTATATGAATTAATAATCTCAAACAATGTGGATATTTATAAATTGATTTATCAACATATTCGCAATTTGGGTTTAAGAATTTAAGCATCTTAATATATCTCATATATGTATGTATGTATATTATTGTATATGTGTATATATTGTTATGGTCTGACTTTCAAATAAAATCTTTTCGTAATATGCATTCACCAGTTGACTTAATTTTAATATTTTGGACACTCTGTATAACTAATAAATCTAAAAATGCTTCGGTTATCGGAAGAACTCGTGTCTTCTCTGAGTAGCTGGTATTAATCTACGAATCTAATGAAATTGTTTCGCTACGAGAACGCTGTTTCTTGTTCACAGTATATATGTATAATGCTGTAGTATCGATAAGGTAGGAGAATTTAGGAAAGAACCCCGCAAAAACCTTATGGAAAAGTGGTCCCGGTTAAATTGGCCCAAACTTTGGGAATGAACAGATCTTGATGAGTAGAAAAAAAGTCTCCACGGCACCAAATTCCGGGGATGCCGCGTTTTCGAGATATCCGCGTCTGAAAAGTGAAAATTGAGCTCCGAGATATAGGTTATCTCTGTAGGTTATTACAGTAAACCTTGGTATGGCGACCCGGTAACGTTAAAGTTCGGTGTAGAATATTCACTTGGTTCTCCCAATATCTGGAAACAAAGCGATAACAGGCCCTCTGTGTTCGTCCTTTGCAATCAAATCTTTGTTTACATCAGACAGAATCGCTTTGTTTATATTAGGAAGATTTTTGCAAGTTCAAGTTCAATTTCCTGTGACGCATTGTGACACCTTGTCAATTTATCAACTTTGTGATTGATCTGTTCCTTACTCATTATAGATAATTGACGTTCGATCCCCTGAAGTAAGTATTTTTCGCATCCAATATTGAAGTCCAAGTCTTAAATAACCTTCTTATTGGGTCGTTCATGAATCCTAGGAAGTATGGCAAATCGCAACAGACTAAATTGCTATGTGTGTAACGCCCGTTTCCAGCCACGTGTGATGGTACTTATCTATGGAGAAGCCCACGCTCAAAAACGTGAAATTGCGGTTACCCGGCGCAATGATCTCAATCATCCTGGCCTCGAAATAGATGCAAATGCTCGTATTTGTTTTAACTGCAACCAAAGCATAAATAGGGAACTTTGAGATCTAGAAGCGGACCCCACCTGCATAAGATTGAATGTGTTGAAGCAGACGCGGAACCGATATTGCCTGTTTTGCGGAGAGCAAAGGAATACAAGTCGTTTATCACGCAACTGTCGAGTCAAAATATTCATTCTGCAGAATATCTATGCTCCTCCGTCTGTTCGATCATGTCCTCATCATTTGGATCAAAACGGGTTCTTTCAAAGATTACTTCTTGACGGTTTGGAATTTGTGAATAGACCATACCGTTTGCCTGGCCCAGAACTGAACAACCTGTTGCAAGTAATGCGCCGTGAGGCAAGACCAGATGAGCCAAACTTCAACGACGAGAATTCCTTCACAGATGATGAATTTCGATGTGTAATCTCCATAAGTAAAGCTCAATTTGATGATATGTACAGATATTGTGAAGGTAATAACGAAAATGAGAATCACGGTCGACGGGTACATAGAAAAGACTTATTGACGTTCTTGTGCAAGCTTCGACAGGGTCTGTCCGATGAATTCCTGAAACTGATTTTTAAATACTCGAGTCGACAAGCTGTTTCTCTAGCGATTTCCACAGTTCGAAGATGCTTGATGGTCCAATTTGTGCCAGAAAACATAGGCCTAAATGCTATTAATAGACAGCAATACATTGAACAGCACGTGACGGAATTCGCGAATCGATTGTACAATCAAAACCCAGAATTGCCAGTTGCCATTGCATATCTCGATGCAACATATTCATATATCCCCAAAAGTAGTAATTTTCGTGCTCTGAGACAGTCTTACTCTCTCCATAAAGGAAGACATTTAGTGAAACCCGCTCTTATAGTGGCGCCAGATGGGTATATCTTAGATATACAGGGTCACTACTTTTCTGATTCCGCGAACAACGACGCAGCGATTTTACAAAATGAGTATGAAAACAATATTAATGGTATCCGAGAGTGGTTTGAAAACGGTGATATTTTCATTTTCGATCGTGGCTATAGAGACGTCCTCCCGTACCTCGAGAATTTGGGCATTCGTTGTAAAATGCCTGCACTCCTTCCACGGGGACAACGGCAACTAGACACAGAAGAAGCTAATGACTGCCGACTTATTACTAAGACAAGATGGCTAGTGGAGGCCCGCAATGGGCATATTAAGTCCATGTTCAAGTTTTTCAACGACATCATTCCGATGGATCACGCATCCCATTTAGGAGATTTTTACCGGATTGCGGGCGCCATCATTAACAGATATAAGGACCGAATACAAATGCAGGAGGCAGATGGGGAGTTGGCTGAAACAATGCTACGCAGAGCGCGAGAGCCAAACGTTGTTCAAACTAGGGTCGAAAATGATCATTTGGAGCGCCGCAATGGAGGATGGGTTCGCTTGAATGAAAATCATGCGCCCAATTTTCCTAGATTAGATATTGATTACCTTAAAGAGATTACCATGGGGATCTACCAAATCAATTTATCTCCATCTTATATTCAGGACAAGCTACAGAGAGAAGGGACTGAAACTTTCGAATTTGATGAACGCTTGATGAACCTGGACTGATGCGAGTTTGTCTTTACTCTCGTTTTCGGAATGCAGCAAAATACCAGTTGTTTATTGCATTTAGGGCAGACGATGATCCAGATGAAAGGGCAGCGGAGCATGAACCGCTCATTTTTGGATATTATTGTACCTGTAAAAGTGGAGCGAGAACATTGGGGAGCTGTGCGCATGTTGCGAGTGTGTTATGGTTTCTGGGACATGTACGGCACCAACCTCATACCAGATACCCGACTACGGCTTTACTTGATAATGTTGTTGATGCAGCACACAGACCACGACAAAGACACGTGCAAGAAATCCAGCGGTTAGAAGAAGAGTAGGGTCTTTGAGAATGTTAATCAATTTATTTTTAATTTAATTGTCATAATAAATACTTTGTTGATGGGTTCAAGTTTCTTCCTTTAGACCTGCAATAATCACGCCTTCTTTTGGTTAACTTGCACGTTATAGAGTGTTTGCCCCAGTCCTTCCGTTCAAAAACTTCAAGGCAGAGAGAAAGTCGCACATGCGCCCCAGAAACCCCTTCTTTGCACACTCCTCATGGACTCCAAAGATGCGCTCGGTCAACGCAATCAAATCTGTGCCTCAGAAAATCCATGACAATTGGTAATGTCCACATAAACTAGAGTTAGTGTAGGCCTTATTTGCTGGGGCCCACGCCCATTTTTTGGCACCCCTGTCAAGTAGCGTGATTCCAAATATTTCGGAGATCACCTTGCACGCGTGGAAAGTCATCAGATCAGTAGTTCATTCATTCTATGGATGCGAACAGACCTTTTTTCCTTAGTGGGCGATGTGAATTCCACCCTATTTCCCATCAATTTGGGCGCACCTGGGCGAGAGTTTGTCTTATATTGTCTTCCGTGCTTTCGTAGACATTTCCACCAATATTCTACACCGAACTTTAACGTTACCGGGTCGCCATACCAAGGTTTACTGTAATAACCTACAGAGATAACCTATATCTCGGAGCTCAATTTTCACTTTTCAGACGCGGATATCTCGAAAACGCGGCATCCCCGGAATTTGGTGCCGTGGAGACTTTTTTTCTACTCATCAAGATCTGTTCATTCCCAAAGTTTGGGCCAATTTAACCGGGACCACTTTTCCATAAGGTTTGTGCGGGGTTCTTTGGACGTACTTCTTTTGTTTCCCCATTGTGCTCGACAACTACAGGTTACCAACTGGAATAATTCAATAGCTAGAGTTTAATTGTTTTTATTAACGGATTTTTGGATATTTCGAATTTTATATTATTGGATATTGTGGTATGACTGTTTTGAAGCCATCTTTTCTATGGCAACGGGGAGAAGGTGATACAGTTTTGGAGAACGAAAGGTTCGGTGCTTAGTGCGAGTTATTTTATTAGTTAAATTTTCGATTAGTTACCCTAATTAGGGGATATAAATTCGCATAAGTTGCTTGGAAATCCGACTATTTTGGGTAGTTTGTTTGGAAGTCGTTTTTTCCGCCGTTGGGGGATTATTTCACACCGGATCCACGATTCATTAGGATCGAATCAACCTCCTTTCAAAACCTGCCAGAATCCACCATTTTGTGAGCCTATTGGTGGAGGTTGTCCATTGATGGTTTCACAGGGCTGGACATGGGAATTTTGCGAACCCTCATTGATAAATTGAGGTAAGATATTTTTAGTTTTTACAAAACTAAAACTCTCTAGATGGTGAGATTGATTTTTTTTTTCTCTCTCCTTATTGTAGGGTTTTTCTGTTGTGTCCTTATTTCTACGCTTTACTCTTCCTTCTACTGTTAGGGTTTTCATTTGGGACCCTTTTGGTTGTCTGGATTGGATTTCGTCCCAGATTTCACACCTGGTTCGACCTGTTTTACGACATCAGAGAATCTTCCCAGCCGAGACGATGCCTGGAAATTTACCAGTTTTCTACTCCCGAGAGTGACCTTGTGGATGGTGGCTGGACCTCCAAATTCGTGAAAGCTAAGTACAAAAAAAAGAACTTGATTTTACGTTTTATTATCGTTTTAAGATTCTCAGTTTCAAACACGAGTTTAAGTGATTATTAGTTATACCAAATAATTTCAATTTGGACGGTTGTAAAATTGTCTTGATTTGGATTGCAATTTTAATTCAAAGCCTTTATAATTGCGGTAGTATTATGATGTAGATTATTATTCGGCTTTTGGCATTTATAGGTAGGTTTATGGTACATGTAAAGCTGGTATGATCATACTTGACTACACCTCTATCACCTACTAAACGATTATTCTTTTGTTTTATACCTACGATATTTTCTTTTTGGATAACAAATATTTGTGACATATTTCGACTGATTTTGATTTAATTGTGATTCAATTTTGACTTATTTTTGATACATTTCTTGTATTTACTTGTAACAGGAGCGTCGTATTGCCGATTATCTTATTTAGCAATAAAAGATTGGCCTGTACTAGTTGGACTATTTATTTATACGTTATTTGTATCTATATATATATTTTTCCGCGTTTTGGCTACTTGTATAACATTTCTTTTACGATCGCCTTCAGCATAATAGCTTCTAAAAACTCGGTGGCGCCTATTCACGGATTTGACATAACCATATGACCAAGGAAACTATAATACAAAGAACCCTATATTATTTATTCCCTGAGGTATAGTTCTCAATTATTTTCCTCCAGATATAGTTTAATCGCTTCAAGTATACTTTTATTTAGCCTGGGCCACCATCGGCGATAACGCCTTATATAAGCAGCGATTATTTGTTTTCTACAGTATTGAAAAAAATAGGTAAATGCATATTTTCCGTGCCTTTAAATACATGGGATACAATATTATGCTGAAAGTTCAATTCGGTATACTGTGTGTTTTAGTAATAACTTGTAGTTATTGACAATTTTGTTCCCCTGCGGTTTCGTTTAAAATCACTAGTAACAATTGACCCCTTGGGTAGAGGTTACAACTTTACGGTTCTGTGGAACCCTAATAATATGAGTGTGTATATATATGTATATGTATATATTATATAAAAAGACGGGAAAAATGTAGGTTTGATTTAGCATAGGTAATTTCAATTTGGCTCCTTGTGTCTATCCTCGTGTTACTATATTTTCCCTTCTATCCGTTGCCCGTTTTGTGTGTTGTAAAGTCGCTAAGAAATGCACCTTAGCGTGAAAAGTATCCCTGTGCAATCCAAAAAAAAATAAAAAATAAATAAATAAATAAATAAATAAATAAATAAATAAATAAATAAAACAAAAAAAAAGAATACATAAAACAAAAAAATAAAAAAAATAATAGAGAGTAAAAAAAATATAATAAAAAAAAGTATTTATGTAGCTTATGGTATCGTATTATAAAATGTATATATCTAGATTTATTGTATAAATTAGATTTAAAAAACTATTAATGCATGGTAAAATTATGGTAAGTCAAGAAATTGATTAGGCTAATGGAACCGTAGGGATCCGCAGTCAATATCACAACCTCACACACACACATGGTTGGCGTTAGGCAAATTAAATATAGGGACCTTAGAAAAGATATAATTTTTTTATTAGGAAATAAAGTCTATTGGATAAATTTGCTGATCCAAATTTATACAAATTCTGTGAGCTCCAAGAAACGCAAATAGATCTTAAATTCATATGGAACTCATCCCCTTCTGGAGTAAAGGGTTATGAAGTCAACGTGCGAAAGAAGCAGCAGCGACTGATAGTGCGTCTATAATTAACGCGATGACCCTCATTGAATTTAAGCTTATTGCGAAAGGAAAAGTGATTGATGCGTGGCAAAATCGGTGATGTGAATCAAAAAGAAAGTTACGTGGAGTGAAGCCCGATGTGAATAATTGGGAGATAATACAAAACAAGCGCTCTGAACAAGTAAACAAGTACAGGATTAAACTGTGTGTTACAGTGCTTGAATTCTTCCATTATACCAGTTACATTATCGAGCAGCGAAAACAAATTATTGCCTAAGCCAGTAAAACTGCGCTGGAAGTTTTAACGGGTATCCTGACGGGAGCCTGTCGCCTGAATGGGCACCTTAAAAAGCTCAAAATAGTGGAGCAAGAAGAATGTACCTTATATGGAATTGGAATAGAAGAAGAAATCTCCATCCACATACTTGGGGATTGTGTAGGAACTCGGAATTCTAGGGCACAACACTTGGGAGACGACTGGAAAAAAAGGGGCACTTACCTAAACTAAAGCCTGCAGATATCCTGAAATTTAGAGAAATAGATCTAAAGGAGCTTCTAGTCTCTGATACTTTCGTCTGGAACTAAGTAAAATAAAGAGGGCACAATAGATATTTTAGGTCTCAGTTGATATCACCCCAATATACAGCTAGAGATAACCAAAAAATTGATATTTAAAAAAAAACTTGTAAAGTTATGAGAAATTACAAAATTTATTCCATTTTACAAAACTACCATTTAAACTACAGTGAAAAAGCAAATAGAAGAAAAAAGCTATTTGAACATTTCAATGACGTTCATGGGTAAATTAATTTTCATAATGAAATAATGAGAAATTGAATTTACGAATCGACCTGTTTTACCTTTTCACACAAACAAATTATTATATTATTATCTAGGTGTTTCCAGACTCTACGACCTCACTATATACTATAGTTAGCGCTCATTAATTATATTTGTAACCTTTGGGATTAAATGTTTTGCATCACACGTGGAAGCCTTTTTTCCATTTGAAAATATGTTCAACTTCACCACACTATAATTTGCTATCGTATTTTACATGAATAGAAATATTTTGTAAATATTCTGAAGAATCTGATATTTTATTAAAACTAATGATAACCAATTATTATCAATCAAAATGTAATGCATCACCTCCCATGTAAGCAATATTGGTACCGCTCCCGGACTATTCACTGACGAGCCAGGATTAGCATCAGTATTCATTTTTTTTTCATTTAATATCTATTTATTAATTTTCACATAGAAATATGTTGAAAATTTCATTAAAACAAAATCAGCTTTGTCATGAAAATATATGATGATTTTTTAATTGATTTTATGAAAAACATTTTTAGACAAGCTTTAGTATTTTTTTGAAATAATAACGGCAAATTATTTTACGTTGAAGCACCTCTGTCAAGTATAAAGCCCTATTTTAATTAAATAGCTTCGTTAAAATGTGCATGGAGTCCTCTTACTGCAATTTTATGTATAACCTTCAAGCGATCGCTTCGTGGAGTCAAATCCACCACACTCAGTATATTTCCGTTTCCGATATCGTTATTTCTTGTCACATGCATTCCATATCCCTGAATACTTGTCATTAATCCAAGAAATTAACAGGTTACTTCTGCTACGTGTGCCCCTTAGAGCATATTGATTGCTGCCCTCAAAAGCTGTTGGTTTTCCTATGAGTCAAAACAATGCAAAATGTACACCTATTGATTGAAACTTTTTTGCTTTGTAATGTAACTAAGTAAGAAATCTACCACCACTAACGAAAAGTAAATGCTTTTATTAAGGCACACCCTAAACAAAAGCTGGTCCGAATTATTATTATCAAGGCACAAGACAATCCTTAAAGCCAAATGAAATCACCTTTCTCCAAAATAAACACTCTTGTGTATACAAAAATACCAAAACCATATTTTTGTTTGCCCTGGGTCGCCATATTGAGTTTAATTTGACAGGTCGCTGAACTGCAATAAAAAATTTAGTTTCATAAAACTTTTGCGTAGAATAAGTGGATTTTGGACGAACTTTTGGTTAAGTTGAGCCTACATAAAAACATTTTTTAAAGGTTGCTGTGTCTGCCTCTTTAAACTTTCAATTATATGGTGAGAGTAGAAACTAAAACCGTTAGACCAAGTTTTTTAATATTCAAATAGTCGTCGTTGTGGTTAAATAGAGTGAAAATTATGGATGATAGTTCATTAACTAAACAATGCTTCTTGAGGTTGGAAGCCCTCAACAGGCACAGTGTAAATTATAGTTTTCTCGGAATTGAAGACATTTGACGAATTAATACGTATTAACACCAATGACTTCATTAAATTAACTGAAGTTGTGAATGATCTTCTCAATATTTTTAAGCTGAGGGCCTTTGTACTAGAAGAATGAGATATTTATTGTGTTTCCACTTTTTTGTTGTTAAATTAAGTATGTTTTAATTCGTTTCTTCCTACTTCATTATTGTTGTTGTTTCGTTTTCGCATTTTGGTATGTAAAGACCGAACTTCTTGTAATAAGAATTGTATATTCTTTTTAATATAATAAATTTAACTATCTATCTATCTACATAAAAACATTATATGATGAGATATATCATAGTAAATACCATTTTTATGTTTGATTTTTATATTTCTCAAGATATTTGTCCATCTTTATTAATCGTTCATCTAACCTACTAAAACAGAAAACAAACTCTGCTTCTTTTTCAAGACAAGACATTTATATATTATTTGCGAACACAACCTAAACTATGACGTAATACAAAATCATTATTCCAACATACCTCCTTGATTTTATAACAAAAGAAATAAATATAAAACAAATGAAATTAGTAGATTCATTAATCACTACTGTCTTAAGAAATATACAAACAGATTAGTTTTGTAAGCCCAGTAAATTTCTGAATTTTTAAAATTTAATTTTACCAAGAGATTTCGTTAAGATATCTGCTATTTGGTCTTCTGTGGACACCTTTTCAACACTAATTAAACCTTGCTTTACATAATCATTCACAAACTTACATCTATGTGTTTGGAGTTCTTTGAGAATTTGCCATTATTGGCCATTGCTATAGCTCCACTATTATCTTCATAGATTTTTATGGCACTGGTTATTTTTAATGTAAGGTCATCTAATATACCTTTTATTGATAACAGTTCTTCTACACAATCAGCCAACGCATAAAATTCTGCATGAGTTGAAGCTCTAGAGACAATCTTTTGTTTTTGTGACTTCCACATTATTACATTACTAAAAACACGTATAACAATCCCAGTAGTAGATTTTCTATCTAAAGTATCTGAAGCAAAATCTGCATCAACATATGCATCTAACATATTAACGTGATTTGTATCATATATTAACTTAAAAGAACGAGTAAAGTATAAATATTTAAGTACCCTTAAAGCATATTTGAAATGAGTACCAAGTAATATTTTGATAGCGGCTCAAATAGTTTACGGCATATGATATGTCAGGTCTGGATCCGTTAGCTATGTATAATAATGACCCTATTAAATTTCTATATTTTAAGTCAGGTTCTACAATTTCTGCACTCTCTAATTTTAAATTCATTTCCATGGGAGTATCAAAATTTTTAGAATCTGTAACATATTACTTTTCAGCTACTTTTTCAATATATTTTTCTTGACTTAACGTAATTTTTCGCTCTATTAAATTTTGCTCAATCTCAATATCTAAATATTGCTTTACTTGCCCTATATCTGTCATTTTAAATTTTTTGCTTAACATTGTTTCAATTTTCTCAATAGAATCTTTGTCAGCACTAAAAATCAATAAATCATCTACGTACAAGATAATGTAAACTTGATTACTATTATAACAACCTATATATAAACAATAATCATAGTTAGACCTTCTGTAATTTAGATACAGCATAAAATTATGAAAACACTCGTACCAATCTCTAGGACTCTCCCTAAGCCCATAAAGAGACTTCTGCAAAAGAAAAACTTCATTTTGTTCTACTAAATATCCATCTGGTGGGTGAATATGCACTCTTAATTTTATTACTCCATTTAGAAAGGCTGTTTGAACGTCCATTTGTTCAATATGCCAATTTTCATTACAGGCTACAGATAACATAACTTTTAGAGTATGCATCTTGCGACAGGAGAATATACTTCTTCATTTTCCATATAAGCTTGTTGAAAACCTTTTGCGACAACTCGTGCCTTGTATTTACCATCAGACTTGATCCTATAAATCCACTTAACTTCAATAATGTTTTTGTTCTCTGGTATATTTGTAACTATTCACTTCTCATTATCCTCTAAACTTTTAATTTCATCACACATTGCATCTCTCCATTTCTTGCTATCCTTGGAGTTGATTGCATCTTCGTAATCCTCAGGAACTTCTGCACTTGAATAATTTACATATACAACATGATCTTCAAACTTTTTAGGTACTTTGACTTCTCTTTTAGGTCTTTCATAACTAGATACCTCCTCAACTTTTTCTTCATCTTCTTTATTATTTGAATCTTCTTCCTTTCTATCTGATATTTCTTCTTCATCTTTTTCTAACTTAATATACTTACTATTATTTTCTATAAATTGTACATTTCTACTAATTACTACCTTATTATCTACTAAAATTCTATAACCTAAATCGGTATATCCAACTAAAATACCTTTAACCGCTTTCGGATTTAACTTGGATGATCTAACCTCTTCGGGAACTCTGACATAGGCAATACTTCCATATAAATGCAAATTTGACACATTAGGTTTTTTATTAAAAAATAATTCGAAAGGTGTTTTTCTTATTTTTGTATTTGTAAGTAACCTATTACCAATATATGCCGCTGTATAAATGCATTCTGGCCAATAACGCTTTTCTAATTTAGCTTCCGAAAGTAGACATCGAGCACGTTCCATGATTGTCCTGTTATAACGTTCAGCAACGCCATTCAATTCATGCGTATATGGAGGACACGGCCTCAAATATATACCTTCTTCTTTTGCCAGTTTATAGAAATCTTTATTCATATATTCCGTACCATTATCACATTGAATTTGTTTAATTCTTTTATTAGTTTGATTTTGCACTAATCTTATGTACTTAACAAAACAGTCATACACCTCATTTTTATGTTTGATACAATAAATAATAGCAATTTTACTGAAATCATGTACAAAAGTTACGAAATATTTTTCACCTTTGTAACCCGTTTGACTAATAGGTCCATGAACGTCTATATGAATTATTTTCAGTATATCGTTTGCCCTACTTCGATTATTATTGAACCCTACGCTAGTCATTTCATTTTTTAAACATATCTCACATTTCAAAAATTCGTTTCCAATATTTTTTGGTAATCCATCAGCCAGCTGAAACTTACACAAATGATTTAAATTGAAATTAGCATGTGCCAACATACGATGCCATTTTTCTTTATAAAACATTTGATTTGATCCAACACAAACAGTAGCTTTATCATTGCAATTCAAAAAGTTACTTTTTAGTATGAATATCTTATTTCTTAAGTACGCTGTAGCAATTAATTCATCTTTACAGTTATATATTTTTGCATTATCATTTTCCAAAGCTACAAATATTTTTTGATTAACAATAGTTGAGACACTAAGTAAATTTTGTTCCATATTAGGGACAAAGTATACATTTTTAATTTCTATTGGCACATTTTTATCGTTAACTTCATAACTAGCCATAACAGTTCCTATTTTATCTGACTTTAATGAAGAACCGTCTCCTACCTTTATGTCCAAGGGATGTTCTAAAATTTTAAATTTGTAAAAATACTTTTCGTAGTTTATAATATGGTGGGAACACCCACTATCTAACAGCCACTCAATTTCCATATTTGCTCCATTACTCTGCTCTGGACCCATCTCTACACTGTTTGTTGCCACTCCAACGATAAAGGAATTATTTTAATTTTCATAACTTGAATCATCTACAGCAGTAGCCGCTTGTGGTGAATGTCTATTACTTTGAAATCTTCCTCTTCCTCTATTATAGGCTCCTCTTACTGAACCTCTCCAATCTTAATGAATTATTGTTGTTATTGTAATAACAACTGCTACATACATTCTGGGTATGCCCTATTCTATTGCATCGGAAACATCTAACTTGAGATGACACAAACCTAGTACTGGTACTTGGTATAGATTTTGATACTGGTCGGGATGTGGATTATTTGTCCTCACACTTGGAATTGCAGTTCTTTTTTGAAAGTCCATTAACAGTTTAGTTTTAACATATGCAACAGTTTTATTATTTTCTGGCAAAGCATCAATAATATCAACCACATGCGATAAATTTTCTGGGAGGCTTAATAACAAATAGTTTAGCTTATCTTCATTGGTGATTGACTCCCCTGCATTCTTAAGTTCATTGCACCTTTTCTCAAATTCGTTAAAAAATTCAACAGGATTTTCATGCTCCTTCATTCTTAAATCCAATAACTTCCTTTTACACATTAGTTTTAGGGCACTATTCTTGACAATATACATAGAATCTAACTTACTTAGCATGTCCCTTGCTTTTTCTTCTGAAATGATTGATTCTGACTGATTATTTGAAATGCTGTTCACTATATAATTCTTTGCTCTTATTTCTTTTCTTTGCCAATCTTCTTCTTTAATTGCTGCGGGCCTTGTTTCCATTTCAATTACTTCACTGCACGATTTCATCTCTGAAAATAGTTTCAACCTGTATTTCCATTTCGCATAATCTACACCATCAAACATTTGCAAACTAAATTCTTCCTTTTTCTCTGCCATCCTTCAATACTTCCTTTTTCTTTTTACTTCATAAACCACGGACCTCTGCTACCATGATGAAACATATCATATTAAATACCAGTTTTATGATTGATTTTTATATTACTCAAGATATTTTGATACAACATGTTCATCTTTATTAATCGTTCATCTAACCTACTAAAACAGAAAACAAACTCTTCTTCTTTTTCAAGACAAGACATTTATATATTATTTGCGAACACAACCTAAACTATGACGTAATACAAAATCATTATTCCAACACTATATATTATGTCTCTTTGTATTTAAATAAGCTAGAGAGATTAATATGCTTTAATGTCAAGAAAAATTGCTATAATCTTATGAACAAAGTGATCTAAGAACTTGAACAATAAAATGAGAACATAAAATAAAATAATTCCAAAATATTACATGGGTAATTCAAATAGGTGATTATTATGTATTAACATCTTTTAAATCACACAAAGTTGAACATAATTTCCATGCATTTGAACTACATTCAAAAAAAAAACTTGTTCCAAGCACACTGCAATATCATAGTAGTGAGGAACAGTTTCTAAATTTACCCAATAAAAGTGGAATAATTTTATCATGTACTTTATCACACAATATCAGCGTCATCAGCATCGTCTAGCATCATCAACATCATTACAAAAAAGAGCTTTTCCAGCTAGTCAAACTTCTGTATGGGATAAGGGTATGCTTGCAATTAAAATATGAACTATCTCTTGACCTAGCTATTCTTATTCATCTATGGAAACTTCCTCTGCATTTACATCGATTTGTTCATATTGTGAATTGAAACGTAAGTATTAAAAAAATCCTCATTGTCATCGTAATTAAAGGCTGTATTATTCATATTGTACTCATTGCTCCCCATGGTCATAACGTTTCACTGTACTTAAGTATTTGTTTTGATAAAATGGACTTCTACAGTCACGATTTAAACATGTACAGCCTTATTAATAATAACCACGATAGCAGCATACTAGCTAATGGTTACTAAGAGCGTACTTATAGCATGCTAAGCATATCATATTAATAATAGAGCGTGTCCAAGTGACGTCATCCCGCGCCATGTTGTCAGCTGATCACGGACAACCTTCAGAAAGATGGATGGAAATAGTATTTTTTACTGATTTTAATATAAATCGAGAAGAAAACTTCATTGGTTCTGGTAAATTTGTGTACTAGTGTGTATTATTTGGATACTTTTTTTTTTTTTTTCGGGCCGAGATGGGAAACTCATGTTCGAATGGGTCCAGGACCCAAACAGTGTTGGACTCATCCCCAAGGAGATGCCTACCAACCAAACCCACCTCAAACTCGCCGTTACCCCCGCCTCGGGATCACTACCCTAGCATACTTCGAGACGGGATTATTTGGATACTATAATATTTAAAAGTGTAAAAAATCAATTGTTATGTGTTTAATCGTATTGTATTATTCTGTTCGAGATTACATTATAATTTAGTGTGAAGGTTGTCCGGTGACAGAAATTCGTCACGATGACGTACTTGGAAAAGGTCAATTGAATAAACATGTATCTAGCAATATGTTTTTATAAAATAAACATGACAACAACGTAAAATATGTAAACGGCTATATTCACTCATATTTCTCATTGTGAAAGTTCTTTGGTGTTCTGTCGTGTTCTGTTGATTCTAACCCTCAATTTTATTGACGGAGGAGATTTATATTCTCGTGAATACTCCTGAAAATGGAAAACTGCAGGACGTACATAGCGCTGCAAAAAAAGGCTAAACATTTTCATATTCAGAGCGTCAATATAAAAACTTTTATTTCTACTAGTGTTTTAAAACTTACATTTTTGTCAATGAGCAATAAAAATTCAGTTAATGAAAAGTTATCGACAAACAAAACAAAAAATATAAATTTAAAAAAATGCAAAAATAATACAATTTTTATATTGATCCATTGAACATGAAAATGTATTGTAAATATGTCACAACTCTAGACTTACTTCAATATTGTTAATTCCTTTGAAAAAAATGAAAAGTTATTCAGCTTCAGTACGACTTTATGGAAAAAAATTGATTCTACGAACGTTTGACCAAAAAAGTTAGGTTAACATAAGTAAAACATACCCAAACTTATTACTAAGGATTTAGTATCATTCTAGTGTTAAAATGATATTAAATGTATTCATTATTATGCTTTTTACTAATTTAGTTTTAAAATCATGTTAGAATAATCTAAAAAACACATCATGAAGATAACCTTAAAACTTATAAAATACGAGTTTTTGCTTGATCCCTTCAAGCTGTTTGGAAAAATTTGAATTGGGCGAGGGAGTGACCTTTAAGATAATTTGCAATGTAAATGACCATATATTTATTCATTTGACAAGCACCAGGATTCCACTTCCATTTCAAATTGAAATTGAATGTAAACGTACCTTCACTCCAGGGTTAAAGTGGTTATTGCATGTTTTCATAATAATTTATATATTTTATTATTAATATTTCTCACGTCATGTTTTTATGATTGTTGAACAAGCGAAGAAAAGAAGTAACGTCAATGGAATCTACCTTGCTCTGCCACTTTTTTCAAACTAATGATAAAAGATAAAGGGACTGTTGAAACCATTAGTCGTGATAACGAAAATGTGCAATTTTCAAGCAGGCGTACGCAGAATTAATGCCAAATCGTGAATCACTAAAAAGGTCTTATGAATATGCATATTTTGGTAGGAAGGGTCTGGGTGATATGAAACGACGCATTAATTTTTAGATCATCTTGTAATTTATTCTCTTTGCATTACATCGTTTAAATTATGTTTTTAACAGTACGCGCGTGACAAATAAATTGAGTCAAATTATTCATTTTATAAATGGTGCAACTAGGTGTTTCTAATGTGCAACTTAATTAATTCACAGCATTGCATGCAAGATTCATCATGAGATTCGAAACTTTAAGCGAGATAACTTGTGTAATGTATGTCATGGCTTCGTCCTATTAATTTAAAGTGCATAAATTATAAATAGAGAATTTATAAATAGAGAACTTAAATTGATAATTTGACATAGTTGGACACTACAAAAAAGAATTTCTCTTTGCTTTTTTATTAGGTTGAAATTATGCACGAACCCTGTCTCAGTGAAGTTGACCTTACCCTATGAAATTTGATACTTAAACGATATGGCGTCGCTTGTCATACGGCCAAAAAAGTCAAATGCTGGTGCCCGATTGCAGCTCATATGTGGGACTAAACAAAGTGCATCTTATTGATAATTCCAATCTTTCATTACACCATGTTTGGCTTGGTGAAGCCACGCTTACGTACAATACCGTATGTTTATACTTGGATATAATAGGAATGTTTATTTTTTATTAATTGGGCTGTCATATTTTTAGTTGGCAGTACCAGTATACCATAGACTATTTCCCTCGTCTTAATTTCCACCAATCACAAACGTGCACTCAAGTTGGTGAAAATATCGCAGAGTACCTTCTGGAGAGTTAAAACCATACTTTCTGTCAAATCCAAAGCCTACCATGAAAATAGAAGGAGAGTCTTTAAAATAAATGCTTATCAAGACTACATCCAGTGTAAACCCATTCACACTGGATCTTGGGAAACTATTCACATTCAAAATAGGAAAAAACTCCCTAGCGAATTGATACTACTGCCTCCGTTATATACAGGACAAATTCCAATAAAACCTCAGAAGCTAGCTTTTCTTAGGAAACTGGCAAAGTGCATGCTGAATCCTGAAAATGTTCGGTAATATCAAAACCTGCTGCTGCCCAAGAAGCGGGTACTAGCACTGGTACCGGTGAGGTTGAAATCGACAGCGACGACAACAGCAGAGGTGCTGAAGACTAGAATATTTAATTTTAGTGTCATAATATTATTAGTCCTTAAGATCAACCATTTTATTATTTTTTTCTTGATAAATATAATAAATTAGGTAGTTAGTTAGTTAAGTAAACAATAAAATATGAACTACTAAGACTCCTCTGAAATATTTATAATAATCAAAACAAAAATAACAATGTTATTAAGTTTTTTTTTATTTCCGACAAAACACAAATTTGTACCATGATTGATTTTGTAGAAAACGCTTCAATTCCTCTGCAAGATCAAAGAACTGTTACCGCTGATTGATGAATTACAAATGGTTTCTAGATGAAGTTTTCTCGAGTTCACCCGCGGCAAAGTTGACAGCTGTTCTGACCAAAAATTGTCAAATATCATTCGGGCATCTAATTTTTCCTGTGAAAAAATCGAAAAAACACAATGCAAAGTAATATTTTTTTAACAAAATGCATTCGTGCAGGTGCAAAAATCCTCGTCTTCGACTCGCATTTTTGTTGCCACCAGCACTCATGCTTTTTGTTAAAATATTACTTAGCAGCGTGTTTTTTCCATAGAGATACTACAGATAGAGGCAACAATCCAGCTCGGAAGCCGTCAGCCTATAAGAGAGAGATAGAAAGTCAGAGGTTCAGGCTGTCTTTCTCTAATGGATCGCATGCTATAGACGAGAGACAATGACAGAAAAACCTCTGACGTCTGTCATTTTCTCTCTCACCGGAGTTCGGACGGACATTCCCACTTACACAGCGACCTATGGCTTGTTGCCTCTATCTGTAGTATCTTCGATTTTTTTCGGAAAAATTAGATGTTGTTAAAATATTACTTAGCAGCGTGTTTTTTCGATTTTTTTTTCGGAAAAATTAGATGCCCTTATGATATTACTTACGATAACCCAATGCAGTATACTTCAAATGTGTCTAAACTACCATACATAACCATTTTAATATTTTTTAACTGCATTTGTTCAATCCAAATAATCCAATTTCTATTATGGAAAGTTGAAAGAGAATTTGATCGGCAAATTTCAATTCAAAAGAAAACATGTTTTACCTGAATTTGGGTTGAAAATATAAAGATATAATATAATGCAAAAAAACGGACGTGGTGAAGTGGAAAGGAAAAGAAGCAACGTGGAAGAAGAATTTATCATTCAAAGCCCTTCCGCAAACTTCTAAACTAAAATTTTTAGTTCTTCATCAAAATTTATTATTTTTTGCTAAATCGGTTAGATTCAATAAACACCAACACAAAAAATTAGGTTATATTATATACTAGCTAGATTGTCACAAGTTGAACAAATGTTCAAATCAAAAACATGACGGAACGTCAGAACACATATAAACGCGCAGTCGTATATCTACAGCTTAAAAATAAGCCCTGGACAAAGCTATGATCAAAATTTCGTGGAGTTAAGCCTCGTTTAGATGACGGTGCAGCGTGCTTAATTTTCTAATCCTGGCTTACTTGTCAAGCCAAAGTGATGCAGTCGGGCATTAATCATGGAGAGTAGATAAGGAGATCGAACTCATACGAAAAAATTGACAAAACCTGTTCTCAAAATCGTCTATCGAGGCAGTTTATTTTTTCATTGCGGCGTCGCCACTGCAAACCCAATAGACCATTCCAGAACACCTGACATTGACAGGTCAGTCATATTATTCTGGAATCCAACCGATTAGCTAGAGTGGAAGCTTGTGTGTTTTGACATGTGCTGTAAGTCAGTTGGTTGTCAAACAGACTTTGTAGAACAATGTCAATGTAATATAATTATTTAAATAATGAAAACTCTATAAATAACACTCGGCAGTCAGTAAACTGAATGGATTGGATTGAATAATAATTAAAATACTCACATACATCAAATGAGCTAGCAACCAATAAAACACCATGAACTTAAAATTTAAGCAAGGCTCATGATTGGCTGTTATTGTTCTGCTCTGTCAGATGTTTTTGGTATTGGATTTGAACTGGCGCCCTCGGCCATGACCAGAAATTGGAATACATGGAGTCCAATCTCCTTAAATAGTCTCCATGGATTGGATGATAGAACACAATATTTCGGTTTCAAATTGGGGGTCTAAAAGTTCAGATCTGTCGCAGACCGAAACCTTGCGGCATTATCATGAAGAAAAAGCTACGAGAAAGTCCCGCAAGAACCGTTCCAGAATTGAGGATCAGCCTCCAAGAATGATGAGTGCAAAACATCATTTGATACAATGCCAAAATGAATCAAAGCAGTTATCAGTCGAAAAAGCGATGTAACGCTGTGGTAATTCTGCTGAGTTGATTTTATTCATTGAAGAGTCTTATAAATTAATGTCTCTGTTTCTCTGTTACAAAAAATACAATATTTCTTGCTAAACCGAGATGAGTTTAATCGAAAATATATTGTAGTTTTTAATACGTTCATCGATGATGTGGTAAATCTACTTGAAAACATAGTTTTGATAGTTCTGCTAACTGCACTGAGAAAGGGGTCGAACTTGCTGCTGAGTTATCTTTGAACTATTAGCATGAGAACAATTTTTCCATCAACAGCCTGAGTAGTATCCTTTGATTGTAGTTTTCATTAACTCCGATGTCAATTTTCAATTGGAAATTCTTATCGTGGTAGTGTACTGGGTGGCCAAATAAGGCCAAATAAGAGAGGTGAGTGGCTGTATCTTGAAATTGAGGGAGTCTTGTGGGAAACTATTCATGGAACGTCAATCTACGTCAAAAGTTGTATCGAAATACGACGGGTCCAGTAGTTTGATTTCTACGATTATTTTTTTTCGTTAATTCCTATAGTAGATTACATAACAAGAGCTGTAAATTTTTCGAGGTAAAATATTTTATGATTATTTCACGAGCATGGAAGATACAGCTCGAGTTTTGTACCGTTCTTTTTCTACGACTTTTTCATTACTAATTATCAATGTACCTAATGGAATCAGCTTATAAATAGACGTTGTCCTGTTATGCAAGCGGTCGTTTGCTGCCCGCTGAGTAGAGTGTTAGATTAGGTTTTGTTTATTTGAAACTTCTATAATCCTTTATAAATTATATAAATTTTAATTTACCGCCATTTTTTTGTCCAAAGTAGAATTTTTTCAAATAATTTTTTTCCCGTGCAATTTTTCCATATTTTAATAGTTATGCTGCTATCCGGGACGAAGACAAATACAACAAATCGAAAACCATCAAAATCGGTCCAGCCGTTCTCGAGTTATAAGTGTTCGAACAAACCTGACTCAATAAGATATTATGCAAGCGGTCGTTCTCTGCCCGTTGAGTGGAGTGACAGTGTTTATTCTACTCTTCTATGAATTTTAAATTTTGATTTACCGCCATTTTTTATCGAAAGTAGAATTTTTGTAAATAATTTTTTCCTGTGCAATTTTCCTAATAAAAAGTATCCTATGTCCGTCCCCTGGTTCTAAGCTACCCTTCTCATCCATTTTTGAGCCAAATCGTCGAGAAAAAAAATAATCAAAGGAAATTGAAATTATATACTCTGAATAAGAATTTATCGTACTACAATTATTATTTTCGATTGCCATCTTACAAAAATAAAAATCGCGATGATAAAATAGGGGTTGAACGTATAAGGGTGAAAATTGAGAGTAATATGAAATTTTTTATTCTAAGTCATGACAAAATTAAAGTTAATAATTAACAAATAAAAAATAGGGGTTGATCGTAGAAGGGTGAAAATTTATTTTTGGAGGCTGTACCATAAAAAAATTAAAACAAAAAATTTTGTCTAAAAAATAAAAATTAAGAGGTGGACCACCCTTAACATTTAGAGGGATGAAAAATAGATGTTGATGGATTCGCAGACCTACCCATTTCATGGGAATCGGTAGAGCTATTTCGGAGGAGTTTAATTACAAACACCGTGACACGAGAATTTTTTATATTAGACTTGAAGACCTGACAGACTTTGTACTGTCCTAACATTGTGTTGTCAATAAGATATTATGCAAGCGGTCGTTTTCTTCCCGCTGAGTGGAGTATCAGAGTAGCTTTTGTTTATTTCAAACTTTACGATACCTATACAGAAACTTTAAATTTTAATTTACCGCCATTTTTTTTCCAAAGTATTTTTTTATTTTTTCCCGTGCAATTTTCCTATATTTTAATAGTTATACTGCTATTTGGGACGGAGACAAATACAACAAATCAAAAACCATAAAAATCGGTCCAGTCGTTCTCGAGTTAAAAGTGTTCCAACAAACCTGACTATATAAGATATTATGCAAGCGGTCCTTCTCTGTCTGTTGAGTGGAGTGTCTGAGTAGCTTTTGTTTATTTCAAACTTCTATAAATGCCATCCTTACAATTAGCTAATCTCCATTAGTTCTTATATCGTACTACAATTATTATATTCGATTGCCATCTTGCAAAAATAAAAATCGCAATGAAAAAATGGAAGTTAATCGTAGAAGGGTGAAAATTTAGGGTTGTATATATTTTTGAATGATGTATCATAAAAAAATAAAAACAAAAAATTTTGTCTAAAAAATAAAAAATAAAATTAAGGAGTCTACCACCCTTAACATTTAGGGGGATGAAAAATAGATGTTGTCCGATTCGCAGACCTACCCGATATGCACGCAAAATTTCATGAGAATCAGTCGAGCTATTTCGGAGGAGTTTAATTACAAACACCGTGACACGAGAATTTTATATATTAGATTGTGACAATTTTTAATAACAATCGGGTGTAAATGTTGTTGGAGTCTGAAGTCACAGGATTTATTAGTTGTGGATCAGATGGTACAATTTCTGAAATATCATTTTTCTTGTCCTTGATAGACGTTAAAATTATTGTATTCGCTGTTATATTTTTATTGAACATGGAGTTATCCAAATAACTTCCTGCCACAGTTTATGACTTCCACAAATGTCAACAAATCGTCACCAGAACCTACTAGAGGAGTTGCCCAACACCTTCGAAAAATGTGACCAGTGTTTTTATCTGGATTTGGAAGTTTCAAATATGTGACGATTTCTTTAGGATTATTGCCAATTTTTTTTATGCTTGCTACTTGTCTGAAGCATTTACCTTTTCAGTTTCTTAGAAAAAATTGGGAAATATTTTCATCTTGAACAATTGGACGGATTTGTATAAATTCTTTACATATTTCATTGAAGGTACCATATACCGGTTGATTCAATAAGGGTAACGAGGTACCATATCTCGGAAACCATATATCCTAGAGTTTTGGGAAAAAAACTCTTATGAGAAAATCGGCCCTAAAAAAAATTGTTTTTAGCTAGGTGGCGCAATCTATCACTTACAAAACATAATGGGATTTTTTGCAAAATATGCCCCGATTTAGGTTGGTAAAAAATATCAACTTTAAATATACTATAATATACTGTATGCATAAAGCATTTAGGGTATATTCCAGAAAAAATAACTCTACACTTTTTTTCAATCAGCAACTAGAGGTCGTTATGTCCGAGCTCTATTTGTGATTTTTTCTGAGAAATTTCAAATGGAATGCTATAACTCTAACTAGCTTACAAAAGGCAGATAATATGACTTATTGACCTATCAAAACCGCAAACTGTCAGTCCAAAAATATTGGCATTTTGTGGTGAGTGTTGATGATTTTTGGCCATACATGAGGATATGAAAGATAGGGTTAGGGAAGCTGTTCGAAGTATTTCCCTTGCTGAAATTGAAACCAGTGTTGATTCCACTATAAAAAGACTGGATTTGTGCATAGCAAATGATGGCAAGTATTTTGAGTATTTAAAATAATTAGGTAGTAGGCACGTTTTGCAAATTTCTGTTATTAGTAGCTTCCTTAGTTTTGTTTCATTACTTATGTAATGTTAATACATATTTTTGTGATACATTTCCGCTTGTTATTTTATTTTCAAAACAATTTTAGCAATATAATTTCTCTTACAACTTACTGGGTGAGCCAACAATCATCAACACTCACCAGAAAATGCCAATATCTTTGAAATGACATCTTATCTGCCTTTTGTAAGCTAGTTAGAATTATAGCATTTCATTTCAAATTTCTCAGAAAAAATCATAATTAGAGCATGGTGTTACATAACGCCCTCTAGTTGCCGATTGAAAAATTAAAAGTGTTAGTTATTATTTTCAGGAATCTACCTTCAATGTTCTATGTATGAAGTCTCTATTTTTGAAAATCGGTTCAGGTATATGGAAGTTACAGTTTTTTCATGTCAACGAAAGAATACTTCCTCCCACTTCAGAGTAGGTGTAACAGAAAAATAACTTCAACAAGAGTTGTAGAATAAGGACAGAAGTTTCCAAAGTTGATATTTATTACCAACCTAAATTGGGGAATATTTTGTAAAAAATCCAATTATATTTTGTAAGTGATATATTGCGCCACCTAGCGAAAAACTATGGACTCAAAAATATCTTTAATCATTTTTTAGGGCTGATTTTCTCATATGAATTTTTTCTACAAACTCTAGGAGATACGGTTTCCGAGATATTATGGTACCTTGTTAACCTTATTGAATGGTAGGAACAATTATTTATCAAACTAAAAAAAGGATTGGATAATGTACCATGTACATACTCTAGTTAGCACATACTCTCTATCTGGTGCACTGATAATAAAATTGTGGAAAAATCCAAAAAATATTGTCATGACATAAAAAGTCGCGACTGTATGTAACGTGAAAACAACCAATTTGTCAAATATGAAATAATGGTAACCACAGTTCATACAATTGGCCCTAAATTGCATCAAAGTGGAATTCTACTATTATATACAAATCAGCAAATGTACAAAAGTGTAATAAAAAATATTACTTCATTCAAAGAACATTCAGCACCGTTGAAACTGAGTAGCGCAGGAAAACTAATTAACAAAAAAAGCTTGTTCAAAATTAAAAACTAATCTACTTCAGCAAAACTTATTTAAAACATAGAAAGAATTGCGAAGTTAAAGACTCAAAACCTCTCGACTTTAGTAATTATGTCTCTGCTTCCACCATCCGCACCCAGATTCGAATTCTTTACCTAAATTGAAATGAATGCAACTGCATAAATTAATTTTTTTTAAATTCCGAAACTCAAAAACGGAGTAATGCTCAAATCTGCTACTCTTAGTAGTGATAAATGTGATTGGGTAATAATAATATGATAAAATTAAAACCATTAGGGAACAATTGAACAATACACAAAACTAATGATGTTACAAGAGATGGTAAAATGTCATTTTCATTTCGGCAACAAAAAACCAGTTTGAATATTCATAATTACAAATGGGAAGAATTTGGGAAGAATTTATGGTTTTACATGCCTCCATACTCTGGTGTGGATCGATTGTGGCGCGACTAGCGCTTACTTAATAGTTAACTATTTTTCTACCTTTGACCTACTTTCGATCCACCGTAAAACCATCTACCTCTGGGGTAATTAGCGACATATAAATATATATTTACTTAATTACAGTTACCTGTAAATAATTGTCATATTAGTAAAGCGTGATCTATAGACGTCAAAAAATAATAGTTCAATACTATTAAACGCTTTACAAAATTAGAAAAATCAATCAATCAGACCGTCCACTAAGAAGCAACAACTACTTCTCGGGCTATATGCCCCGACAGACATTGAATTACACTTCTAAAGTAAAGGGGGTTGGTATATCTGTTAAGATAGAACCAACCATTCTGGTTTGCGATTAGAAGGAATAACATCACTTGTGGACCGGTTTCGGCGTTTTTGCGCCTCATCAGCACAAGGTAGATGCTATTCGTCCAGAAGCTCTGAGAGCATAATCCTGGACTAGAGACTACGTTGATACCACACCAATACATTAGCCTTAGTAAAGAAAATGTTGAGAGTGCGATATCGGCGACATCTCTACATCTAATCACAAACCAAAATTCTATATCGACAAAAAACCATCTCGGTTTTGTAGGTATTTACTTAATTACAGTTAGCTGTAAATAATTGTCATATTAGTAAAGCGTGATCTATAGACGTCAAAAAATAATAGTTCAATACTATTAAACGCTTTACAAAATTAGAAAAATCAATTTCCAAAGAGCAGACCGTCCACTAAGAAGTAACAACTACTTCTCGGGTTATATGCCCCGACAGACATTGAATTACACTTCTAAAGTAAACGGGGTTGGTATATCTGTTAAGATAGAACCAACCTTGTCACTTAAGTTATTGACTCGTCTTGATTGTTCAAACTTTGGGCATTCGATTAGTTAATGCTTGACAGTGAGCTGTGTGTTGCATACTTCGCACTGAGGGGGTTCACTTTTACTAAATAGATAGCTATGGGTAAGTCTAGTGTGTCCTATTCGTAGCCTATTTAAGATAACTTGTAGTGATCTGTTGTTTATTGATTGTAACCAAGGTTTTATTTCCGGTTTCACATCGCGTAATTTAGATTGAGACATTTGCCACTCGTTTTGCCACAATTGTTGCACTTTTTCTTCAAGTAGCGGTTTTATATCGTCGTTCACTACCGTTTGCACTTCACTCGCGGTTTCACTAATTGTTGCTTGTCGCGCATTACGATCGGCCTCGTCATTTCCTTTTATTCCGATATGGGAAGGAATCCAAAGTATTTCTACGATGCTATTTGATTGTTGTATGTGTGATAGTTCGCCTTTAATTTAGAGTAATATGGGATGTGTGGGATAAAGTTGATTTATTGTGTGGATTGAGCTAAGCGAGTCTGTTAATATGAGAGATCTTGGAATATTTTTTATTTTTATATGGATAAGTGATTGCAGAATGGCGTATAGTTCTCCAGTGTATACGCTGCTTGTTTCAGGTAACTTAAATTGTAGTGTGCTGTTTTGTATGTTTACTGCTGCACCTACTCCATCCGTGGTTTTGGATACGTCTGTATATGCGAGGCAAAATTGTGGATATTTAGCAAGTTGAGAAGTAAATGCTTTTCTAATCAGGATATGGGGTGTTTCTAATTTGTTATATATGCACACAGATGTGTCAGTGTAAGGAATCTTGATCGACCAAGGGGAAGGGCATTTAATTTTGTTGGAGAGGATGGGTAGTTTGATTTGGAGTTCAGTGAAAACCATCAATTGAAGTGCTCGATGTTGAGAACACGTGTAGAATAATAGTATTAGACGGAGATCTAGCAGCCGTTTTGGTACTATGATAGGCTGGAGTTTTGAGTGTTTTTAGGGGAATATTAGGAAGTGCAATCTGTGAGGATGTTGCTCTGAGCATCTGACTCAAAAATTAAAGTGAATTTGCTTTTTTGTGACAATTACAAAGATATTTGTATGCCCTATTTAGGGCCGGTTTTTAATTTCTAAATAATCTACCAAGTAACTATCCCGAGGAAGAATGAATCTTCTGGTTGAACTGCAAGTTGAATTCAATACACTTTTCCTAAATATCTAGGACATAAGCATCTGAAACATTGGCAAAGTTGACTATAATGGATGATGGAACAAACGTTTTTATTGTTTTTTTTTATCTTGGCCATGATTGTTGTTTCATTTTTTATTTGGGTAGAATGGATCTTATTTATATTGAAAAGCGATGAAGATGAGGAAATCATCGAGTTTTTGAATTACGAGGAAAGGCAATAGGCAGTCAGAGAAAGGAATGATAATTTCGAAAAGAATGGTAATCTCTATTTCTTTGCTGGATTCAGTCTCCGGTTCCCTGTAGTTCCCTGTAGTTCCACTGTAGTTATGAAATTTGATCTTCTGCTCTTTGTAGATTTATATATTTCAACCTTTTTTCAATACTACTTCTGTCAAATACATACGCTGTAGGTGGTCTAGATAATTCTTAACTCGAGTTCAATTGTAGAACATAAGTTTATCTCAAGGATAACCAATAACTGACCAATACCAATACATTGGAAAATCGTCCCTTAGCAGTGTAATAAGTTTTGGTTATAGGATAAGCTGCTTCCAATATAAAACCATTATAGTATAAATAACTTTATTATTCACTGGGATTATCTACATACACATAATTTGAGTAGTATCCCAAAACATAACGACTGGCCACAATTGGGGCAGAGGTTGACTCTCAAGTTTATGTTTTGAAAAGGAACATCGTGTTAGTCTCTCTCGGCACGTCTACTTAGTTTGTTGTAATAACTCAAGGTGATGTTTCGTAATAGGAATAAGGATAGGAATAGGAATAATCCGCAAACTCTATTTTTAGCTCTCACGGACGCCTGGAATGCTATTCCTCAAGCAGACATAGACAACTTAATTTTCAGTATGCCACGCAGATGTCGCGCTGTTCTTAATGCTCGAGGAGGACATACGAATTAGTAAAAACAAGTGTTTTTTTTTTTTGTAAATTGAACGTAAGAATTTTATTTTTTTTAATTACAGAATATTATTATTTCACTATTATTCATAAATAAAAGTGGTATAATGTGTTTTTTACACAGAGTAACTACTAAACTGGGTTATTAACAGTAATTGTATATCATACTATTTACAATAAAACAATAAAAAAAATAATTTGCCAAAAATTTTACAATGGTATGTATATTTAATTGGTATATTCCAAAAAAATATATTTGTATCTACTCATAGTACTGGCGCCCATGAAAATAAAATAATAATAATAATAAGTAGATAAATTAATAAATTAATAAAAACATCTCAATATATTTCTATTTCTATACAGTAACATTTAACTATTTCATCCCATATTAAGGGATGGTAGGTAGAGGGTAGAAGATGTCAAAATATAAATTAAATAAAAACGGTAAAATAAATGTAAACACCTATAGCAAATATTTTTCACTATTACAAATAATAATTTTACATTTTAGTATCGCTCCACCCTTGTTTACCCAGTAGTTTCTATGTTGCTCCCAAATCTTCTTCACAAATCGTTGTCGTTTTTGGTATACCAAGAATTTGACCTGCTTGAAGCAATGAATGAATGAATACTGTAGATTATTTTTTATCCGATAATAAACAATTGATTTTAAATGGAACTTTGTTATTTAGTTAATTTCCTCTGAAATATATAAATATTTACATGGATTAAAATAATTGAAGTCAATTGGACTGCGTTATACATGACCATGCGCCATTTCAAAGAATTGAGAAAAATAACTTTTAGTTCTAAGCTTTCTATAAAAACAACTATTTATCACATTAAGTTAATATCTTGTATGGACATGAAAAGTACCAAAAGAAAATTAATTGCGCAGTTTTGTGATGATAATATAAAAAATAAAGGTTTTGTGAACAAAAACGCCGCTTAGTCGCTTATTGAATTTTATGCTTAACAGCGTATTAGAGTTTTGCATAATTTGACTACACGTCAGTTTTAACGCTTAGTCAAATTATGCTAAATTTGGGCTGCTGGTTAATTTTGTATACTTTGACCACATGTCATTTTTGGCGCTTAGTCAAGTTATGTTAAATTCTGGCATTCCATTTTTTAATGCAATAATTAAACGAAGAAAGATTTTTTTTATTATTAAAATTATTTTTTATTAAATAATAATAATAGGTACAGTAAGGTATGCTGAAAAGTATATTTTAAAATAACTTTGATTCAAGAACAAACATTGCAAATTCTACTTTTTTACTAACTTAATCATCTTCTTGTGTTTCAAAATCTAGTTGACCATTAAATCCATCCAAATCATCTTCTACATTAGGAGCTCCTATCAAATTTTTGTAAAATTTCTTAGCGTCATTTGGAATAAAATTCGTTAAAGACTTTAAATCTTCAAGCTTCTTCTCAGGAACAGGTTTGTCATTTGGCCAAAGTTGCTTTTTTCTGCATGCTTTCATTATATTGGCGTAATCATCTGGGAAGTATAGTCTTTGTTGTAACTTCAAGGCACATTCGATATCACCAAAATCGGTATCATTAGGGAGAAAACTATTTCCCGATACCAAAAAACGCATGGTAATTTTCTGCAAAAATGGATGTGCTTCCAAAACAGCTTTTAACATTAAGACCACCTTAATATTCCGGTTTTGGCCCCCACAGATATCGGACCAAAGAATTAGATATTTACACGATTGCATATCTTGATTCTCCATAATATCCTTGTTTAAGCATGAAGAAACTTCTTGAGCTCCCCTACCAGCTTCACCCTCTAACGACAGGTAGCAATGACCCTTGTTTTCTTGTGCAGTATGAATGCCCAAGTTGTGAAGCCAAAGCTGACGTTTATAAAAGACAACATTGGTGGGTATACGAGGAAGTGGAAGAGTTTTTTCCATGTCAAAGCAGAGTACTTCAAGATCTTCATCTTCTTCTGCTTGTTTCCTATTTGCGTTTAACAAATTTCGTGCAACTTCCGCTGCAAATAAATGACGTTCTTTCTCTGATGTATATTTATTTTGTTCTTCGTTACTTCCAGTAGTTTTTAAAACTTCTAGTTTATCACACAATTTGCAGGTTTCTTTTTTTAAAGGCTTTCTCCTTAAATTGAAACAAGTTAAAAAAATATCTTTATACTTAGAGAAAGATACTGGAATTTTCGATTCCTGTTTATATAAATTATACATAAGTGGCAACGAGGTATCGGATCTCAAATACATGCTTTCTGTTGGTGCCCTGGAATAATGAGATTTATACTTGGAAAATTTATCAATATGACTTTTAACTTCCTTAAATTGTTCTTCTGAAATTTTCTTTTACTCCCTCAGGCCTTTTTTTACTTTTTAACGCTAAATCTACTTTTCCACTGGAAATTCTGAACGTCTGGGGGAAAAATGTTTTACAAACTATAACATTATTAACAGAATATTCTGTTGTGATACATTTTTTATCAGATTCTTTGACCCGTTTAATCTTAATAGGGCATTCGCGAACCATTGCGCAAATAAGTGCTCTTTGGGCATCGTACGAATCAACAGCATAAAATTTGTTATATTCTTCTACTCTTTCCAAACAATCACATTTGCATAAAAACTCTCTATTTTGTGGAGGGTATTTTCTTTTTCTTCCCTTTTTGGGACGCCCTTGATGTTTTTGTGGCCAGTGTTTTATCAATGGGAGCAATATTATACTTGTTTTCTTCAGCTCGTTCTGTATCATCGGTAAAGGTAATTTTATCTACTGTATTTTCAGGATTTGTCTCGACAGAAACCATAATATTTTGTGAATCATTCATTATTCTTCTTATCATCGGCATTACATTATACGATTCGTATCAAAACCATTTTCGCAACCAATACAGATTACAAGCTTATTATACAAGAAAAATAAAATTAAATAATTTTTGCTAACCTTGCAATGCGATGTCTGCAAATTTGGTTCTGGAAAATCAATATTCGAACCACTTTCTTCGGTGTTTGAGTTGGTGGTTTCATTGACATTACTATTAGACGACTAAAAATAGAATCCATGTAGACAAAAACCATGCAAATATTTAAAAAATTTAAAACCTTTACAGATTAAGTTTCATTATTTGAAGACACTGCATGGGATCCTTCCGTTACAAAAGTAGCCTTTGGAAATCCAACTAAAGAGCTTATACCAATTTCATTTTCAAGAGAATAATAGTTTCTTTCTAACAAAGACACAAAATAATAATTTATTATTATTATTATATTAACAAAATTATTGATAATATGGCTATAAACTTACCTTCATAGATATTTCTTTGGCTTTTTCAATCAATTATACTGTTCTTTGCATCATTTTTAACCACAAAAAAACTACAACCGTTATAACTTAATCACACTAAAGTATCTATTCAACTTTTTAATCTTTATCATCGATTATGCATAACTCCACCATGCGACAAAATAACGGCTAAAATTGGCGGTTGGTCATGTTTTGCTGAACTCTTATACTGACATCTTTGAGTGTTTTCTTATAAGAGGAACTTGGTCATGCAATGCGTAATGTCAATATGTAAATGGAGAATTTGGCGTTTAGCGTTTTTGAAGCTTGCTTCTTATTGCACGACATAGGGCATTGCACTTATGGGAAGGCTAGTGAACTCGTGAAACGTGTAATGTTACGAAAAAGCGTTCGTCACGCAACAAAATTTTAACCGGTGTCGCTGGTCAGTTAACGTATGGTGTGGGATTTTAGATGGTAAAATTAAAGGCCCTTTTGTTTCTTTGAAGCTTGCTTCCTATCGCACGACATAGGGCATTGCACTTATGGGAAGGCTAGTGAACTCGTGAAACGTGTGATGTTACGAAAAAGCATTCGTCACGCGATGACTCATTCTTCGTCTCTTTGTCGGCAGCCCACTGCTCACTCTCTCCCCTCTCTCCCTCAGCCGCCTTCTTCTCTCTTTCGTAGGCTACACAGCGGCACGCCTGTCTCTCGCTCTCTCTCTCTCTCATACACGCCGGCACGAGGGATTCTCAAACGGTCGGAAGTGGGACAGAGAGAGAGAAAGCGCGTCTCTCTCTCTCTCTCTAATTGCCAAATTTGTTAAAATTTTTGAAAAAATGGTCAAGAATTTTGAAATATGGTCGAAAATTGTCAAAAATTTGGAAAAATGTTCAATAATTGTCAAAAACTTATAAAATTTTGAAAAAATGATTAATAATTGCCAAATATTTTCAAAAATTGTCAAAAATTTGAAAAAATGGTCAATTATTATAAAATACTGTCAAAAATGATCAATAATTGTAAGAAATTGTAAAATTTTTGAAAAATGGTCAAAATTTTTGAAAAATTGTCAAAAATGGTCAATAATTGTCAGAATCTGTCAAAAATTGTCAAAAACGGTCAAAAAATTTTAAATATTTTCAAAAAATGGTCAAAAATGGTCAAAAATAGTCAATAATTGATAAAATTTTGAAAAATGATCAAAAATTGTTAAATATTTTGAAAAATTTACAATAATTGTAAAAATATTTGAAAGTTGTCAAATATGGTCAATAATTGTTAAAATTTTGAAAAATGGTCAAAAATTTTTCAAATTTTGAAAAAATTGTCAATAATTATAAAAAACTGTCAAAAATGGTTAATAATTGTTGAAAATTGTCAAAATTTTTGAAAAATGGTCAAATTTTTTGAAAAATTGTCAAAAATGGTAAATAATTGTAAAAATTTTAAAAAATGGTCAAAAATTAAAAAAAAAGGTCAATAATTATAAAAAACTGTCAAAAATGGTCAATAATTGTTAAAAATTTTCAAATTTTTTGAAAAATTGTCAAAAATGGTCAATAATGGTCAGAACCTGTGAAAACTGCTAAAAAATTGTCGAAGATGCTCAAAAATTGTTAAATATTTTGAAAAATGTACAATAATTGTCAAAAATTTTTTTAGAAATTGTCAAAAATGGTCAATAATTATCAAAACTGTCAAAATTGGTCAATAATTGTTAAAACTGGTCAATATCTGTTGAAATTTGAAAAAATGGTCGAAAATTAACAAAAATTTTGAAAAAAAAGGTCAATAATTGTCATAAATTGTCAAAAATTTAGAAAAATGGTCAACATTTCCGAAAAATTGTCATAAATGGTGGAAAATTGTCAAAAATTAAAAAAAATGGTCAATAATTATAAAAAACTGTCAAAATGGTAAATAATTGTTAAAAATGTTCAAAAATGGTCAATAATTGTCAGAACCTGTTAAAAACGGTCAAAAACGGTCAAAAATTGTCAAAAATTGTCAAAAATGGTCAATAATTTTCAAAATTTGGGAAAATAGTCAAAATTTCCGAAAAATTTTCAAAAATGATCAATAATTGTCAAAACTGTCAAAATTGGTCAATAATGGTCAGAAATGGCCAGAAATGGCCAATAATTGTTAAAATTTGAAAAAATAGTCAAAAATTGTCAAAAATTTTGAAAGAATGGTCAGTAATTGTCAAAAATTGTCAAAATTTTCGAAAAATGGTGAAAAGTGGTCATTCTATTGTGCATAAGAAGCAAGCTTCTCTCGGCGGTCCGACGACCGCTAACCTTTTTTGAATTATTTCTTGTAGAATAAAGGTTCCTACAAGCCCAATATTTTTTTATAGATATATTACACCTAGTACAACTAGATGGCGGTATTATCTCAAAATTGACGAAATGGCGCTTGATCATGTTATGCATAACGTGGTCCAATTGAATAATTGATAATTTTCGCATACTATAATGTATAATTTTGTTACAGATATTACGCGGAGCAAAACATGGTGGACAACAAAGATGTAAGTTATTGGCAAAACGGGACTAATAATTCTGCGGATTTTGATCAACATTACCCAAATAACTACATGCTAGTATTTGAAGATATTGATCAATTTTTCAGTAAAATAAATCTCACTAATGATTCTGAGGTAACTAACGTGCTCAATTGTACAAATTTGTCTTTAAATTTTTCGAACGCGAGTTGTGAAAGTGGCGTACAGTTAGAAATTAGTCATCATAATTATTGGGCGTTGATATTAGTACTTTTTCCGGTATTCACATTATTCGGGAATGTACTTGTGATACTTAGTGTGTTTCGTGAAAGGACTCTACAGACTGCTACTAACTACTTCATCGTGAGTCTGGCTTTGGCTGATCTACTGGTCGCTGTTGTGGTCATGCCATTTGCTGTATACGTTTTGGTAAGTCAAAAATCCATATTTAAAGCTTTAAATTTTTCATACACAATATTTTTTGGGACCAGCTCATGAACAACTCAGTTTCCGTCATAGGGCATAGCTATAGGACACGTTATAACTAAATGTGGGAGCTTCACATCCAATTCCACTGTTAAGAAGAAACTTTGACTAGACAGGTTGGAAGGAAGGATCGAGATGACATAAAAGTACCGGCGATGTTGCAGGTAGACGCCAAATTGACTGTTCGTGACAGATTAATTAGAACAGCACGCAAACCTCCTCGATAAGCTTTCGATAGACAGCACTGTGCGTTTGGCTTATCTGTTGTTCACTTCGAAGTAATCTGTTCGTTACAGATCTGGCTTCACCTAGTATGAAAATGTGCAGTGGTGGCAAACAATCCTTTGTGTGCTATTCAACAGCCTTATAACTCCAACTTGCAGTTTATTTGTCCACTACGCATGCGTAGGCTATATTTGTTCATTTTTTGGTTGAGACCCTACCCTACCCCATGGAAGCCTTCGATCAAATCCCAGGGTACATTGTTTCTTTGGTAAATGGCATCCCCGTTCCTCCTAGTCCTAGTCCTCCTATTGGTTTTGGGCCTTGAAGCACCATATTTTTCGTGAAGGTAATTATCCATTACATTTGAGGCTGTTTGCTTTCTTTCCGATACCTCCCCGGAAAACTTGCCCAAGACTGTAAGAGTTTGTTGTGGGAAGTTCCATGAGGAGGTCGTCGGGTAGTTGCCTATAGTAGCAGTGATTCAGTTTCAAAATAATATGTTTATCACACTTAAATAACCGTTCCACGAACATTTCAGAAACAAATAAAATACACATTCCACATAATATAAGCGAAACATTGCTACAGTAGAAACGGCGAAGCTTTTCCATCACGTGACTGTTACGTCAGCAATATTGTTCATATGAATCAAATCAAAACTCAATAGGAATAATCGTTATGACTAATATTCCAAAGGTCAACCTTTTACGAATTGGTAATTAAACAAGAAATTTAACTTTGTAAGTATTTATTTTATTTATATGGTCAACATTATCATATTTATTGAAACTATCGATATACTAGGTGAATGAGTTACAAAATCCAAAATTAATATTTGTCTTGAAAATACACTATCACGAAGAAAGCATCCTTTTTCGCTAGCAATATTTGTTCATTCTTTTGATGCTCTTCTGTTGTCTTCCATTTTATATTTAAATCCCAAATGTTTCGATAACACCAATGAAGAGGTATTTCCAACAGAAAGAATTTCCTTATTCTTTAGTTCGTCATTTATGTCGTCATAACAAGTTTAAAATGATCATTATCTCAAACAAGACAAGATTGTTTTATATTTACTTCATACTAAAGTTGAACACAAATTTTTGATATTCAGATTTTTTTATTATTTGTACCAAATAATGTATATAAAGCAACCCCGTATATGTGACATCAAATAATTCAAATTAGAAAACTAAATTGTGAAAAACACAATTTACACTCAGACCGAACAAATTGGTAAACATTTACGGACAGTATTCAACTTAGAAATCAGCACATGTAGAAACTATAATTTATCAAATTCAAATTCAAAATATGCACAACTTTCTGTATTCTAAAACTTTTATTACCTACTCATAACCACTATAATCGAACTTACGTTAAATTACCTACTAGTTTTCTAAGATTTTCATATACCACACCATAAGATGCTGGTGAAAAATATCACTGTATAGATAATACCACATGCACTATGATGTTGTAATCTTAACGCTATGATCTCACTTCTCTTTTATTTAAAGTGTAAGCTGACTTTAATCTAAGGGTTACGAATAATATAAGGTGTTGTATTATTGTTTCACATGTTTGTTAACTTACTTTGTTCATACATGTTATATAGGGTATTCTGTACTCTCATTTTGGTTCCCTCGGGTAAATCCTCTGTTTTTAGTTTTAATCGAGGTGTTTGACTGAGTGACGTTGGGAAAGTTGGAATATTTTCCTTACTTTTTTTTAAGGGAACCGTTTACACAGATATTTTCAGTTCAGTTGCCACTCTCTGAAATATAATATTAAATAGAAATGTCCTTAAATAGATGTTAACTATAGTATAATACCTCCTGAACAGATGAAATAGGTTGAAAGGGTCCCGTTTTTTTCCATCTCAAAATATTCGATCAAGTTTATAACAAACTCCTGTGTTCGTGAATTAAGCCATTTTCCAGGCATGTTCTGAAAATAACTATTGGTTATTATACCATTACAAGTACAATCAGACACTTGATTCATGCAAATTTGAAAATTCTACAGAGATTTACAAATTGTAGAGAATTATAAATACTATTTACCACCAATAAGTAGTAAAATAAGCATTGTAATATTCCCGTCTCACGGCATTTTAGGTGTTATGAAATGTCAAAAGTTTACAAGCTGTTAATGTAATAAATTAGTACTTACCAATGTTAAATGGAATAAAAAGTCAAATTAGTTCTTACAAGAACTGATTTTAACAATAAATACACTTTTAATCCAAAAATTCGCTAAAAACAAGACAGTAAACTAAGCATGCATAACCTCAAATACGGTAATGTCAAATTCAACTTTTAGTACGATCAGTTATTCACGCTACGTCAATTATATCGTTGTCTCTTTTTACGATTACTACGGCAGATTTAAAGAAACTATTAGGTACGTCTTGTAGTAAGTCTTGTGAAGAAGACAATCGATCGTAGGCTGTTATATTTGATTTATATTGATAGAAGAAGATAGAATGTAGAAAATATGTGTTGCATAAATCATAGATTGGATCACGTGATGGAAAAGCTTCACCGTTTCTGCTGTAGATCTGAATAGCTGAGGTTTTTATAAAGATAGTAATTCAGCTTTAATAGTTTTGTTTTTATTTTCATTCTCAAATAAAAACCAAGTTCCTCGAGTATATGTTGAAAGTCGTAATATAAGGGGATGAATTTAAACTGGGATAAAAAATTTATACGCGTGTGTAGTATGAATTATAGATGCAGTTCTTTCGACTCGAATTTACCGAGGATACGTGGAATATGGCATATTTATCTCTAAGAAAATGATCGTTTATCTGACATCAAGTCAAACCTAAAACAATTTCCAACTTTATCTGGATTCAACTAAATTATTTAATTTAAATATGAATCTTTCTATCTCACGACTTGAGGGGCCATTTATTAATTACGTAAGGGCAGAGACAACCCTGAGACGCCCAAGTGCATGCAAAATTTTAGTTCGCAATACTCCACTGGTCCATTTTCTGTAAGGTGTGGGGTAGGTGGCGCGCATGTTGTGACAGATGCAAGAATGGTACGAGAGCCTATTTTCCCGACTCGGCACCCCCTTCCTAGACCATGGAACTGTTTAAAAAAGAGCGCGAACTACGAAGAGATTTAAAAATTCGTTCGTACTACAGAGTTGTTTGAAAAATAATAAGACAAATCAACACAAAGAATTGTTTATTGATAAATATTGCGAAAAATAATAAAGTGCGTTAACATAATACAGTTATATTATTATAATTAAATTACAGTCTTTGAAAAGAAATTACAATCCATATGTTGTGCTATTGAGTTTTGCTAATTAAAGGTATATGTTCATGTTCATTTTGCAAGTGGAAAAAAGATAGAATTAATGTTCTTTAATTGTAATACAAGAGAGTGTGTGAATTATTTTGAATTATTCATAGTAATTGATATATTTTTATGTGGGAAGGAATAGTGTAGATTGGTATCTAGTCTAGTACACATAATTTTCTTTAATAAACCTTTATATGGAATACAAGATATTGAATAATTTTCTTAAATCACTGTCCTCTCAAAACATCATATCAGTAAAATACATTGGATAAAAGTTATTTAAGTAAGTAGTTTCTACAAACTACTTATTATATATATATTAAGAAACGTAGTTTATTTACAATATATTAAACATAAAATTAAATGATTTGCAACTTGTTCAGCAGAGGCTAAGCGTCTTTATCTTTTTCTTGGATGCACGTGCTTCTTTGCGAGCCTGTACGACTTCTCGGTTTTTTCTCTTACACCACCAAGGAATTCCTATTCGACACACAGCCAAAATTATTTCCCTGATGACAGCATCTTCATGGCTGGAGCATGTCAGCCAAGAAAAAGATACATTCTCACGGATATATTGCGAGACTACATTTGTTAGATGGTTTTCGTTACAATGCTGGTCTAGTATTCTTTCCAACATTGTAATAGAATAGCCAACTGCTACAACAAGTGGTTCAGACGGGTAGTTCAGATGTTCTGAACTTTGTGACCATTCCTTATAGCCAATAAAAAGGTTGTGGGGAGCATCTGGAGTGGACAGTAGCAGGTTTCGGCAAGCATCACACTGCAAGTGCTCCAAAATTCTTTTCACTATAAAGCCACTAACATAAGCGACCGATAGGGTTGCAGTTGTACCCTGTTCTACGGCATCTGCAATATCATCAGCCATTCTTGCAGGGAACATAGGCTGCAACAGTGGCTGCTGCAATGTTGGAATTGTAGTAGATAAAGAAGCCTCTTGTTCATCCTCCACAACTAGAAAACGGTTCAGGTTGGTCAAGAGGTCATTCTCATCCTCTTCACAATTTGAACCAACAGTTTGACGAGTCAAACCATTTAATATTTGTGTTTTTAAGCTGGCTATAAATTGTATTGGTGTTGGATTGTCTCCACTCCCGCAGCCACCACGAACAGCGCCAAATAAATTTTCCAATGCATCCTGATTAAATGCCCTAGGTCTCATAGAAGACACTCCTTTTGACTGATGAAGATAAGACCAAATTTCACCAATTGCATTCAGTGTAGTAAGCCAACCAACCTGCGAAGGAGGTTTGCTCTTTTTTAGAGTGCCGGCTTTTGTCCAGCGTTGAAACTGCCAATCTTTAATCATCTGGAACGCAGTTTTCCAGTATGAAAAGTGTTTGGATTGTTCGGACACACAACACTTCAACTCCTTTCCTTCTGGTGGTACAGCCCTGCTTCCATTAAAACTGTCAAACAGTTCATCAACCTGCTGCACAAAAGTAGCGGTTGCCATTGCTCTCTGCTCTAGTTCTCCTGCAAAAATTGAAAATTACATAAATATGGATGCTCTTTATATTGTTTGCTACTGTTAACATACCTCGAGATAAAAGTGCATACACAAAAGCTGCTACTGTATGGCTCATGACTTGGGCTGCAATGTTTACCTTCATGGCAAACTGCATAACTGGAGCTAAGTGGGCAGATTTTATTTTATGCAGCGCCCGAAAAACCAAAGGTGTTGCTTGGTCAATTCTGTGAGCCTTCACTACATCTGCAAAACGGGCCTCCATTATATTTTTACTTCCAGCAAATTCCACAGGTAAGATCACATTGTGTTTTCGAAATAGTGCTACTGTGCACTTGAGGAGATGTGGAGGATCATACATAGTGAACACTCTCTTGTTGTTGATGACAATATATGGATGATGAACACTTGAGCCCATCTCCTTCAAGGCTTTTACATTGGTGGACCCCATATCACAGATAGTCGTTACGACATGGACCTTGGCAAGTTCCTCACATGCACGATATACATCCACAATGCATGTTTGCAAATAAGTAGATGGACATGCACCACTACAGAAAAAAAATGCTACAGGTTGCTTCCAGTTACGCACCACACCTTGAAGCATAAATGTCAGTGCTTTAGTTGCCGTTTTTTTTGTTCTGTTGCCACCCAGCTCCTCAAAACCAACAATACGATCAGAATTCTTATCATATTGCACATGCTCTTTTATGTCCATTTCATCAAAGAGTAATGCACAATATTTATCTTCTTCTTTGCAGATGGAGTTTGCAATGTGTCTAAATAGATGTTCATTAATACCGGAATTGAAGGGTATTTTTTGCAACATTGCCAATAATGTATTTCGGGACGGCAGGGCAACAATTTTTCGGAGGAATCTATAACATCGTGGACTTTTTTTCAGCAGTGCCAATGCAAGCACTTTTTCCTGGGTGGTCCAACGCCTGCCATGAGGACTTCGTCTTGCACATCGTAACTGAGATATCAGAAAATCTGCAGTGCTACTCGACATCCCAGCAAACAAATTCCGCGTAACAGGCATATCTGCGATATCTGTTAGTGCCTTGATATCACCAGCCCTTTTTTTGCATAGTGTTTTCAGTTTACGAATATGTGCCTCCTTACTTTCCACAATCCGTATTAAGTGCTTCTTTCTGGGTGATGCCCCCACTTTAGAAAGGCCTTTGATGTTGCGAAAAACAGAACGCTCAATTGGATCGGGAGTACATTGGCTCCTTTGCAACCCTGAACAACTTGCAACTGCCTCTGTGACAGGCATTACTGCTTCCCCTGCAATGAAAAGCACAAAAAATTATTACACTGCAAAAATAAGTACAAATTATGGTTTCAAAGAAGAAAACTGCAAGTCAATACTACATGAATGTATTGTTAAATTATTAGGGCAACTAATTTCGGTCAACTTAACTATCATCAGACCTGTAAGGGTGTTATAATAGCATTTACAAAACATACTTACAAATTATGGTGCCAATTAATGATATTTGGAACCCGAAGGTTTATTGGTGATAAAACCAGATACAGAAAACTTGAATAAGTTATGTTGAAATTGGAATAAAAGCAGAAAGAATAAAGATTAGGAGAGGAATAAGTTTCATTATTGACTTAGTTTTTTACTTAATTACAGTTACCTGTAAATAATTGTCATATAAGTAAAGCGTGATCTATAGACGTCAAAAAATAATAGTTCAATACTATTAAACGCTTATGCTCTCAGAGCTCTTGGACGAATGGCATCTACCTTGTGCTGATGAGGCGCAAAAACGCCGAAACCGGTCCACAAGTGATGTTATTCCTTCTAATCGCAAACCAGAATGGTTGGTTCTATCTTAACAGATATACCAACCCCGTTTACTTTAGAAGTGTAATTCAATGTCTGTCGGGGCATATAGCCCGAGAAGTAGTTGTTGCTTCTTAGTGGACGGTCTGCTCTTTGGAAATTAATTTTTCTGACTTAGTTTTTCTTTTTTGAAATAATTTCTACCACATTTGAGAAATTGTCAACCTTCTACTTACAAATTATGGTGTTAATATTAGTTTGAATGCAAGTAATGGTTATTAACAATACAAATACACAAGTTTCCTTTCATACTTTTTTATAGGTAGGTTATCAGAAATAAAATTAGTCTGTTAACATACCTTCAATGCAAGATGCTAAGAGATGCTCTTCATTTTTACTGTTCTCCAAAGTTTCATTTACCAGCACTTGATGGTTTTTTCCTAGTGTATTGCTAGGGAATAAACTCGGAACAGCATCGACTCGCAGTTTACCTCTCATCAAATGAAGGTAACTATCTTGGGTAAAATGACGGCTACAAATATAATAGTTACGAAAAGAAATGCCAGGCATGTACTTCATTCCCATCGCTTCTTGCCACAATTTTGACCTACAAACGCATTAAATTTATTATTTTTTACTTTAAAAAGACCAAAAATATTCTTACTTTTCATCATTGGAAGGAAAAGAATGCATTTTCTCAACCTCTTCTTCACTATTTCCACAAAGCAAACAAAGTTTTCGTGACATCTTAACTTCTAAGCACTTCGAACTGGTCGGAATTTTAATACAATCAAATAACTAGCAAAACAAAGAGTAACAAATAACGAGAAAAATAAAAATCCAAATACGCAGAGCAACACAAATATAAACCAAATATGGCGACAGGCGACACAGCAAATGTCAGATGTCAGCGAATATCCGATCACGATACAAGAAATGCACGGAATGAGAATAGCAGCGCTACTACCGCCACCTGCCTACATCTTGTGAGCTTTTGAACAAAGACATATTTATGCAGTTCCAATGTATCAGACAAAGAAGTCTTCTCATGTTCTCACCGAACTAATTTTCCTATGCACTTGGGCGTCTCAGGGTTGTCTCTGGTAAGGGTTCACATGTCCTTATTTCGGGTCAGGGGAGGGGGGTAAAAGTCAATCGTGACGGTAGACATCCACTACCGCACTGTCAATACTCTGCCAACACTACAGACGTTCTCAGCGCATCTTGAAACGCGGCAAATATATGCTGGGTCGAACGATTCATCAATGGTGGAGAAGATGCAGAGTGGCTAGATGAAGGTTAGGTGCCAAAGGACGTGCCAGATGAAGTGTCATCTACCACCGCATTTGATGAGCTACCAATTACCTACGATTGGCAAAATGGCTTGAGTCATGTCTTAGGGTAGGTCACCAGTATTCGCGAAGCAGACAACATTTTACAATACTTTCGCTGCGTATCAGATATTATGAACCGGCGTGCTCCAGTGCTGTTGTGGTTTTTTTTGAAAACTTTATTTATGGATAATGTACATTTTTAATATTTCTATTTTTAGCAAAAACAACAAAAAATTAAACAGTTCCAAAAAAAGTTAAATTAAGACTCCTAATGGCGTCGAACGCACAGTACGAGAGTTTTAAAGAAATTTGCGTATGACGCCATATAGCGTCACATACAAGTTCTTCTGCAAAATTGAAAGATAAAAATATAAGGGAGTAAAAACAGAAAAGACTCAAAAAATTTCAAAAACAAGTCCAAGACTATTAAAAAGAAAAAAAAAAGTTACTGTATTTTTTGATGAAAAAGACCAAAACAAGGTCAGCACATAATCCAGGTTTGTCTGCACAAACTTTACATTCCAACACGGTATCTTTTCAGATTTTTTTTTTTAAAGCAAAAGCGAGATCTTTTTATTGGCGTTCTCTTCGTGGCCTCAACTTCTTGGTACATGTTTAGTAACTTTTATATCAACTGTCCTTGATATGTCGGGATCGGGCAATAGCGTTTCAATTACTTCTAAACGGTAGGCGTAAAATTAAACTTTTTTGCCAGAGTATTTGCAGAAAATCGAGTGAGAATTGCACAGGAAAAGCTGCAGAATATAAATAGCAAGTTTCTTCTACCAATCTAATGTTTTCCTTAGGGAAGGGTAATAAGACATCATCTGATCTTGCCGGTCAATCCCATCCATATATTTGTTATATTCAACAACTAGTATAGGCTTGTTTTTGGCAACTCCTCTTTTACTGGTTACCTCTACCATCTGGTTCTCAAATTATGTAGAGATGTACAACACATCTCTCTTATCTTTCCACTATCCAACCATAAATCCATCGGAATATTGCGCTCTTGTTTCACCAACCTTCAGTTTCGTTTTTAAAACTTCATTGGGATTACTTTTCCTGTTACTCGTTAAGGTTCCAGTGTGGTATGTTTTATTGTTTAGTAAGGTTCAAGCTAACTCACAACTATTGTAGTAATTGTCCATAAATATAGAATGTCCCTTATTGAGGTAGTCTTTTGTTAAATGCAGAACAACCTTCTAGGCATGACTTTTTCCAGCCATTTCATCTAGCTCACCAGTGTAAACAGAAAACTTCAATATAAGTCCATTTGGCTCAGTCAATATATAAAGTTTGAGACCATATTTACGCCGTTTGTTTGAGAGGTATTGGCGAAACAACAGTCTACCTCTCCACAAAACCATGGACTCATCTAGTGAGAAGTTCTTGCCTGGATATTATAATTCTCTCATTTTGTCATTAAAATAATTAATGACTGGCCGAATTTTGTGTAGACGATCGTCAGCTTCAGGTTCATTTGGTCCCGGATTGGTGGCAAAATGCAAACATCTCAATATGTTCAAGAATCTGTCTCGACTCATGTGATCAGGGAAGCATTTCAAATTAAATGGCCGACTGCACCTTCAATAGTCTTGCAGTTTGTTAATTTTGATATTGCCCATAAGGTACACCAATCCTAAAAATTTTAATAATTCCTCTTATGTCAGATTTTTCCATAGGGAAATTCGTGACCTTTCATTACCAGCCCTCGATAAAAACAAGTTTTCTGCATACTTATTTGTTTCTGTTACAATATTTTTAAGAAAACCATCGTCAACAAAAAGTCTAAAATAATCGTAAGGTTCAGCATCTTCTGGAAGGTCGACAAGCATTTGATGCAAAAAATTGTATGCCGAAAAGATCATTTTTCCAAACCTCTCTGGCGTTAGATGTAACCTGCTCTGCTTCGTCTACTCTTTCGTCCATTGTATCACCTGTAAAAAAATATAAAAAACAATTATACAACCATAAGTACACTAAAACACTGAGGAAAATTCCAACAGATTGAAATATTAAACATACCATTATCTTCCTCTTCTTCACTTTCCGATGGAACGTCATAATCAGCTTTGGATCAAAATGTAAATCTTCATCGTCTGAAGTGTATAATGTTCCATCTCACCAAAAGTAAGTTTTTTTGGATTTATTATTGTCACTTATATCACTCATATTTAAATAAACCGTAAACACTAGAAAAATAAGCCAAATCACGAACGACCTTGAAAATACCTGCACTAGAACTTTAAGAATGTGCGTACCATAATAGAATCGCCTCCGCTCAGAGCTGATTGAATACCAAGCTGTATAGAATATTACCTACTGGCGCGCCAGATAGCGCACATAGGGGGGGAATCGATTGACGCCATTTGGCGTCACACGCAGCGAACGGGTTAAGCTATAGTGTATACCGTTTTTTGTTATATGAAATTATTTTAGATGCGTAAGCTATTTTAATAATTTTATTTATTGTTGTTAATAAGGCCGGCAGACACATTTGTGGCTTGCGGTTGCAACCGCGCGGTCACAACCGCTATAACGTTCACACATACAAGCATACACCTTGTCATACCGAGTCCGTCAGTCCAATAATCAACAAGGATTTGGTAAAAACGGTTGCTATAATTAAGAAATCGAAGCGAAAAAGGAGGTACTGGGTCCATCCTTTACCCAAACCGCGCTTGACGAATGGTCAATTTCTACGATTGAGAGAATATCCTGAAAAGTTTTTCAACTACTACAGAACTAGCATCACATCTTTCGACGAATTAGTGACGTTGATGCGACCCCACTTGCAAAAATCAAATAGTCACTTCAGAGAATGCATCTCCGTGGAAGAAAGATTAACAGTCACTATAAGGTAAGAAAATAAATTTTATTCTTGGTAAATAAACAATTTTAAATTCTACAAATCTACAAATCTAAGATTTCACTTAAGTCGGACGAGTGTGATTCGGTGGGTAAAAGGACAGACGGTACTTTATGAGATGAATATGGGTTTGATTGTGATGAGTGAATGGAGAATGATGTGGAAGGAAAGGTTTGGTGATAAACTGGTTGAGGAATAGGGGTATTATATGAAGCAGTTCGGAACTGATTATTAAAAGATGGCTGAGGTCGTATACCTTTGGAGAAGTTGCATTATTTCTACCGTAAAAGAAAGTTTCTGCTGCTCTGTTAACGTTTTAACTGTTGGTAACAGATATTTAAAAAAGTTTAAGTCGTCGTCTTCGATTCCAGATGGTGGTTGCTTATTTTCTAGAAGTGACAACAGTTTGTCTTCAAATGATTTTTTTTTCTGGAAGGGATTGCTGGTCGTTTGATAGATGGTGTGGACCTTTCCGGAACGTCTTCGGTTTCTTCTGTATTTTCACTTTCTGGGCTTTCCGCTGCTTCCAGCACTACATTAGATTCGGTACTAAAAAAAGTAAACAATGTATGCTTGTCCTTTTTTCAGCTGTAATCAAAACTTACTTTCGCTGTTGCGTTTGCGGAACTAAAAACTGCAACATGTCGAAGAAAACGTATTTTTTCTTTTTTGAGCCGCTCTTCGAATCATTTTTCAAATCTTTGGTAAAACGATCTTTGATATTTTTCCATTTTTCTTAAGTTCAGCCCCTAAAAACACTCATTAAATTAAACCATGTTGTTCCCATACCTGAATACAATAAAGATTATTTTCATATAATTTTATTTTAGGTATCTCGTGACTGGAACGCATTTTGCTGCTTTGCAATACACATTTTTAATGGGAAGAAGTACGATTGCAACGATCATTGAAGAATGTTCTCTTGTATTGTGGACTGTTTTACAACCACTAGAAATGCCCGAACCTACTGTTGAATTATGGGAAAATATAGCAGAAAAGTTTCATCAGAGAGCCAATTTCCCTCACTGCCTTGGAGCAGTTGACGGAAAACATATTCGTGTAATGTCACCACAACATACTGGGTCGGCATTTTTTAATTATAAAAAATACTTTTCTATCGTCCTTATGGCCATTTCTGATGCCAACTATTGCTTCACAGTCATTGATGTAGGAGCGTATGGAAGAGAATCTGACTGCAATGTGCTTAGGCATAGTACTCTTGGTAAAAAGCTGTACAATAATGAGCTTTTAATACCTAACCCATCAGTTCTTCCAAATTCGGGTGATCGTGTTTACCCCTATGTCCTGGTGGGCGACGAAGCTTTTGTTATAGCTTAACAAGAGCTAGAAGGTTCGTGGAATGTGCATTTGGAATTCTGGCCAATAAGTGGCGTGTGTTCCATAGTAGCATATTAGTGCAACCAGATTTTGCAATGGTGGTAGTAAAAGCAGCTTGCATCTTGCACAATTTTGTTAGAAGAAGGGATGGTTACAAATTTGAAGACACGCTAACGTGCTGCTTAGATGATGCAGATGTACACGGGACTGGGGGTCAACAACTACGAGGACAACATGTCAGAAATCTTTTTACTGATTACTTCGTATCGCCTGAAGGCAGTTTAAGTTGGCAAACTGATATGATATAAACAAATATATAGTGGTTGTTTAATATACAACTTGTAAAAAGTATAAATCACTTTTTGTAGTTTATAAAGTACCTATTTAAGTTATGAATTTTTCTTACCTTTTGCTCTCCTCTCTTCCTGACTCCACGAATTGTGGTTAGGACACATTTCTTCTAAAATCTTCTGCCAAGCAGTAATTTTTTTGTCGCGATCTTTGTATGCCTTGTCGGAAACATCCCTCAAGCACGTCTTACTTTGCTCCAGAACAATGAATTTTTCGGTATCGAAGACGTCCATGTCCAAAACTCGACTGGCTAGGTTTGTGGCCGCGCGATTAATGTGAACAGTCAGGCAAGTAACAACATTTTGCATTTCGGACGGCCAGCCGCGTGACCGCGGCAAGATGCGGTTGCTGCCGCTTGGCCGCTAGTGTGGCACCATTCCATAAACAACCATGTATTTTACAGAACAACCGCAGCCGCAAATGTGTCGCTGGCCTAAGTGTTTGAAAAAAGTGGAGATTATTCATAAAAAATGCAAGTGAGTAATAATTAATAATTCATAATTATTCGAATACATATTTCATTATTTAGCTTTATTAAATTTTGAGGTTAATTTCTGTCACTGTTTATTGGAGAAGATTCCGTATTTTTTTAAATGATGATCTCAAGCTCGAAATATTTCAACAACTAACAGTGGTACTGTTATTGACGAAATTTCTCAACGTTTTTAAAATACTTTGAAATCACAAGTATACGTCGCATACTTTAGTTATCATATGTCTATTGTCTCTGCTCTCCCCCCAAATTGAACAAAAATAAGAAATGTGAACGAAAATGGGGTTATTATTTTCTATTTTCGTTTGGGGTCGACTAGGCGGTAGTCGAGACACTTAAGCGAAGTAAAGGTTCCCTCTTGAAATAAAATCCATGTCTTTAAAAAACAGTTTATTTGCCACACACAACGGGTTAAATTCACTTCTCAAAGGTAGAAAATTTTCGGTATGACCACTAAAATTTCCCATAATGACCCAAAATAACAAATTGCCCACATTGACTATTAGGGAAAATTGATTCAGAATGACCACAGTACAGAAAAAGACAAAGATAGGTACACTGTATTATGAAAATTACCCAAAAATAAACGCTTCATAAAATTCACTAAGAAAGACCCAAAGTGACTAGAGCAGATAATGACCCAGAATCCCCTCGGAGTTTTGGAGCGCGTTTACTCTTACAAAGAAATTTTAGATTGTCATGATTTCAGAATTTTTATAATCTAAATTAAACATGTGAGGGGGGATGGGAGAACTAAATAGGTGTATAACATCACACTAAGATAATGAAAAAGTGAAATAACCCAATTCCATTGTTACTTGACACGATGTCCTTTCGTATTATATCTGATATAAATATAGAAGATCGCTGAGGTGAAAATAGTTTTTCACTATAGAGATTGTGTATAGTCTGAAACTGACAAGGATATTTCTTACAAAGCTGAAAATAATGAGGGATTCAGACAAATTACGGTTAGAAAAGAACAAACTATTAGAGTATCACTTACTTAAAGACTAATGGATACCACAAACGAAGGTAAACAAGAATCAAGCTAGGACACTTTGAGACATATTTTCTACAGGTATCTGTGGGTGTTTTCATTTGATTATTAATATGATTGATATATGATTAATATGATTATTAATATATTATTAATATTATGGTAACTCTATTTTATATGAATTGATTCAAAACATTCCAAGAGACATTATTGCTGTAAGTCCACAAGACACACGTGGTTAGTAGTCAACTGAAGCTACTCAATCAAGAACTAAGTCGACAAAACTCCTAATTGAGTACTTGGTGAGTCAACTTCGAATGGAAGTGAGCAGTATGATGCTGAACCCAAAAGTTCTGTGACATACATTCATTCTGACACACGATAGGTCGAATGTTTCAATAGATAAGTTTCAGATTCTCAACTCACAGACCATCAGACAGCGCGATTGTAGAAATTTTCACTGATGACCTGACCTGGGTCTTTTGCCTCCAGTTTTTAATTTCAATTTTTTCTAGGACTCTCTCTATTTGGTCCATCCATCTAGCTTTTGTCTACCTTTTGGTCTGTTTGTAACGGGTGTCCATTCTGTTATTCTCTTCACATTACTACCTTCTTTCATCCTTTTGATATGTCCAAGTCTTCTCATTCTGGATGCCTTTATTATGCTTCCTATATTCTCAGTTTCCAGTATTTTTTCTATTTCCAGGTTTGTCAATCTTTCATACTGTCCCTCATCAAATTTCTTTGGTCCATAAATTTTCCTAATAATTTTCCTTTCGTACATTTTTAACTTCTCTTCCTCTCCACTTGTCATTGTTGTAGTTTCGGCTGCATAAGTGACTGGTGTTCTTATTGCTGTCTTGTATATTCTCATTTTTGTGGTTCTCTTGATTGTTTTGTTCTGCATTAGGGGTTTGTATTTATAGCATGATCGGTATCCTGCCTGTATACGTTGTGCGAATTCATCTTTTTCGTAATTCCGATTGTAAGTGTTTTTGCCGAGATATTTAAATTTTTTAACTACTTCAAATTTTTATTGATTGATTGCCTTTGTTGTCTCTGTTTTTTTGTACTTCCAATTATTTTGTTTTTTCTCATTGATTTCCAGACCCTTTTTTCCGGATTCTGTTTCAATCGTTTGCAGCGTTTCTTGAAAACTACTCTGGTCTCTCGCAATTATGGCTACATCGTATATGCCACTATTTGTTCCGATTTATTGATGACTGACCATCTAAATTACATTTACTGATTATTCCGTCTCTTACTACATTAAAAATTTCTATTGAAAGCCCTTCTCCTTGCCTCACTCCCGAGTTAATTTGGAACTCTTTCGATATACCTCCATTCGTTAAACCCGCTGCTTTGAAATTTTTCATCGTCATTTCTACTAACCTTATATTTTTCTTGGGTACCTGCATTTCGGGTAAGTCTATTTTAATCTCTTTTCGAACTGAGCTATCAAATGCTTGCTCAAAGTCAATAAATAATATATGCAACTTGATGTCCCGTTCATAACATTTTTCCACCGTTTGACTTAAAATCTGGATTGCATCGATAGATGATCTCCCCTGTCGAAATCCAAACTGGTACTCCCCTATACTAGTTTCAACATGTTCTTTTAGTCTCTTCAGTATTATACTTGTAAGTATCTTATATGCAGTGTTTAATAATGTCATTCCTCTATAGTTCGAGCATATCCTTGGATCACCCTTCTCCAAAATTGGTACTAACTGTTGAAGCAAACCCAATAACACAGAAATACTCTATTAAAAGACTTTTATGTTTAAAGAAAAATTATAATGATGACAACTATTAAAAATTATATATAACAAGTATCATTTTGTATATTATAAATAAGTACATAACAACTAGTAAACTAGAAGGAAAAACCTAGAAAATGATAATATTTCAACAAACAACCCTTCATTCCATTCTTGCGGCATGAATTCGGTTTCCCATATCTGTACTATAAGTTTTTGTATCTCCATCCCCATTTCATACCCTCCTTGCTCTAGCATTTCAATAACGATGCCATCTGGACCCGTAGCTTTAGTTTAGTTTATTTATTGCTTCCATAACTTCGATTTCTGACGGAGCTGTTTGTCCTTCTTCATGTTGCTGTAGTTCGTTTTCCTAATCTTCCTCATTTTTTTCATTTATATCCTTTGATCTTGTTAGTGTTTTTATGAAATACTCCTCCCATTCTTTTTTTGTTTATATTCATCAAGCTAGGTTTTCTGTTCTGTTTCCTAATGTATTGATATATTTTCGCATGATTTTTATTTTCACTCTCCATTTTTTCCATTATTGGCTCGACCCATTTATTCCTTTTATTGTTAATGAGCACTTTTGATTCCTTTCTTATTTCTATGTATTTCTCGTGGTCTTGCTCTCTGGCTCTTCCTAGCCAATTAAGCCTGGCTGTTTTTTTTAGCTACGATTCCTTTGCATTCTTTGTCCTACCACTCATTTTTATTAATTCTATTTTCGCTTCCAATTACCTTCTCTGCTGCATTAATACTGACATTTTTAATTCGGTTCCATTTGCTATCAACTTCTGTACCCTCTTTGATCTTAGTTAATTGTGCTTCTATCTCCTCCTGATATTTCACTCGTTTTTCTCTTATGCTTTTTGTATTCCAAAATTCTCTTTATCAGTTTTTTTATTTGCTCTGTTTTTCCTACGTTTAGTTTTGCTATTACCAATATGTGGTCGGTATCTATATTTGCTCCTCTATATGATCTTACATCGTGAATAAGATTTTTCCCCATTTTTGATACGGCAATATAATCGATTTGGTTTCCTGTTGTTCTTCCAGGCATCATCCATGCAATTTTGTGCTCGTATCTATGTTCAAATTTGGTGCTGTCTATATACAGATTCATCAACGTTGCTGGATTGCATAATCTTGTTCCATTTTCATTAGTTATATTATGAGCTGTACGTTTACCTGCTACTTGTTCGAGATATGTCTCCTTTCCTATTTGCGCATTCAGATCTCACAGTAATATGACCATATCATGTTTTGAGGTTTCTTCGCAGGTTCTTTGAAGTTCCTCATAGAATGTGTTTTTCTTTTCCTCATCTGCATCTTCCGTATGAGCATAAACGTTTATCAATGTTATATTGGCTGCTCTGTTTTTTATTCTTAGATATGATATTCGTCCGTTTACATTTTTGTACATTATCACATTTATTTTGAACTTTTTATTTACTAAGAATCCTGTTCCCCTGTATCCTTGCTTTTCTTCCCCTCCGTGAAACATTGTATACTCTTCCTTACCTATTCGCCCGACTCCTCTCCATCTAATTTCTTGTAGTGCGATGACTGCTATATCATATTCCTTCATTTGTCTAAAAGCTTCCTCCATTTGTCCTGTGGACAACAAAGTTTTAACGTTCCACGTCCCAATTCTTATAATATTCCATTTCTTTCGCTTTTTGTATTTTTTTTATTGCTTGCCATTATCCTTTCTATTGTCATGTTCCCTGCCGAATTATCCGTCCGTTCATCTTTTTTTATTAGTTTTTTTGGTATATTCAAGCTT